>OY744526.1:143404007-143479007 GCA_963556195.1 Sepiola atlantica
ATCCTTAGGTTGGGAAATTGACGCTGATTCATAATATACCCCTTAATATCGAGCAACCTTGACCATCCATTCAACCTTGTTGAATAACAAATATATAAAACGATGAAAAATAAATAAACAAGCTGATTTAATTCCATAGATAGGTGTATTATTCGTTGGTCGGTGTCAATCGTCTTTTCCACATCATTCATATTTTAATTACAGGAAACACCGGTCATTTTAAGTTAATTGTTACAACAAGAATGTATTTATTGTATATAGCAAACACGACTTGATATTTTCCACATATCATTTAAGATCACAACATTAAACGCTTAGGCAGGTTTTGTCAAAAGTTTAAACCACATGCATTTTGTTTATTTCTTAATACATACATATTTAGTTACTACCATTCACTCTTTGGCATTCTCCTTAGTTCAGTAGTGTTTTTATTCTTCATTTAGTGGTGGTTACATTAAGCACCACACACTAGTTAAAGAAACGTCCATCCCGTATCACACTCACATTGCTTTTTGGTGGCTAAAGCTGTCTATGAATAGTTGTAGTTGATATATTTCCCTAACCGACCATTTGGCTTCACAATAATTTCTTATTTTCTCACTTATTTCATATTTACTCCGATTTGTATTTCATCACGCAAATTTGATTACTATTTACGACGTATTGTTAATAGAATTCTACAAATATAAGATTCTATTTAGATGTCATAAAGGTATGAGTACCGTACATCGACATTTTTGTGGAAATCTCATAGAGATAATAAATATTAACTTTATTAAAGAACTTGTGACAAAATGATCTTCCTAATTCAATTTAAATATTATGGCATTACTCTTTAGAAAACATTGCTTCACTCATATATAGAATATACCTAAGATAACAAATAATTGTGTTTGTGGGTGACAGAAATAAATGTCAGTGTTTAACATTTATTCTATGAAACAAATAGCTAGTAAGTAAAAGGTTAAACACGGTACGTTATTGAGTAAATTTAGATCTTATACTTGGAGACAATACTTGTTTATGCATAGCCAAGAAGAATACATTTACTGCAGAATGCTTGTGTTTGCGGTATATCAGTTAAAATATCCGTGAAAATATCAGTGTGTTGATTATCTTACAAAGAAGAACAAAATAATGATGTATAATGAGTGCCATTTTTATAGAAATGCGAAACATTTAACATATAAAATTAAATTAATGAACTAACACCGACTAATGCAGTTGTGTTAAAGGAAGATACGTTGGTAGTTACTCTAATATAGAAGGCTTCTTAACCAAACGCCATTTTAAAGAAAATATGATTAGGTATTATGAAAGCAGCTAATACGTAATCTACACAAAGATGTGTATCAACCAGCAACAGTTTATATTAATATACACCGCGCAATAGATAAATATAAAACGGTTTTACTTTGTTCCTGTTTAATAATATTTATGTGTAAGAATATGTATAGAAAAATATTTCATGAATATGCAAGATCTATGAATTGTTCGCGATGAAATCATATAAGGTTGGAAAGAAAGTAATGTTGTATTTTTTACTTCATCATTTTGCAGCCTCCTAAGTTGTACACAGTTCTAGATTTTATGATGAATTGGTGCTTAATAGATTACTTTGTCTTTCCGATATAGTAATTAGTTGGAACTCATTTTTTAACGGTCTCAGCTGTCAAATAAATCTAAGACATTGCATTCAAAAAAGGAAACTCAGCTGCAGAAGCTACAAGGAATATTTGAACTGTCTATGAGATAAATGTTCGAAATGAGCGAACATGTCAACGGTTGTTTGCAAAATTTTATTCTGGGGACTTTAACCGGTCAGATCGTCGACGTTCGTGAAGACCCACACCAATTTATGAAAACGCTATTAAAGATGCTGTGGAGGTCAATCCAAAGTTAACCAGCAGAGAATTAGCTCAACAATTCAATACAACTCATACCACAATTATGTCATGCTTTCACAAGTTAAGAAAGGTTTAAAAATTGAATACTCGGTTTGCCCAGATTTAACCTACGTTCAACGAAATCAAACATTGACTGTTTGCACATCTTTGCTTTTAAGGAATCATCGAGTACCATTTTTTCAAAGAATTGTGACTGGAGATGACAAATGGGTTATTTACAAGAATACCTACTATAACAGCCTGTTTCAAAACAAAGACTACACCCAAAGAAGGGGATGCCCTCTTTATGGTGGAAAATGAGAAGAGTAATCAAAAATTAACAGAACTTATATATTGTTCGCAGCTGGAGGATCTAAGAATTGCTATATAAAAAAAAACGACCACCATTACTCAATAGGAAATGTGTAGTGCTTCACCATGATAACGCGAAACCTCACACGGCAAACCTCACTCAGGAAAAGGGCATGATCCGCAACCGCCTTATTCACCTGACATTGCTCTATCCGACTTTCGTCTTTACTGGTTGTTGCAGCATTCCTTACACATCAACATTTATGAAAATGACTACCAACTCAAAAACGACCTGAATTGTTTTTTTGTTAAAAAATCAGAGAATGTTTTTGAAGAACGTATTAAAAAGCTAGTTGATCGTTGGACAGAAGTCATAGAAAATGAGAAAAAACTATTGTAAATATTAAAAATAACCTAATGTGAATGTTTCAGATTAAATAAATGTGTTGGACAAACACGACATTACTTTCATTCCAGCCTGATATTAGGTGCTAAGTTCTATTAGTCGGATGGAAATGCATCGGAGTTTCAATAGCGACATATGTCATGTGCTACTTCTATATCGCATAGCCAGGCGACATACGGCTGTTAGTTAGTTAAACATCTATTAGTTCATTTAGTGTTGAATGAATCGTACTCTATGTAAGTGCAGAAAATGGTTGACACTGTAAGGGTATTGATTTTAAAAGTATTCATGGATATTACCAGAGACTTACTATATTAACATAATTGGATCATACCAACTATACAGTCGCCAATTGAAGCCCCTGTATGACCCAATTTATAATTAAATTCTACATAAATGGGTATACCTCTTTTTGTAATGATATCTGTATTTTAATAGAATAACATTCATTTATATATATAGTCATGCACATACAGACTGTTTCGCTGTATCACAGCTCGTCAGTGCGGTTATACCAGTTAGTGCCTCAATCCGAGATTGAAACTCAACCGTGGAGCTAACAGTCGGCGCTCTTACACCTACGCTATCATACGAAACTGACTGAATGTAAGAAATATCTTAATGTAAACATTAGTTTTACCTAATGAGATATGCCTTAAAGCTAATGGCAGTTGGCGATATCCTTACAAATAAGCTCTACCGATGGAGGGAACATCAAATAGGCATCCACATACATACTGTTTCGCTGTATTACATCTCTTCAGTGCAGCTAGACCAGTTAGTACCTCAAGGCGGGATTGAAACTCAACCGTCGTGCTATATATATATTCTTTAGTTGCGATGTTTTTAGCAAGACGGTGAAGAAAGGAAAGATAAAAGCGCCACCCGTAAAAAAGAAACTGCAGACAGAAAATCATGTTAAATACGGGAAGGGGATATTAATTTCAACCTGCTGTCTTCATTAAAATCTGCCCTGCAAAATTATACAGACATAAACTATAAATACTATCATATATGTGGACGAATATGTGTCTATTCAATCACGATGACACTAGAATTCTTACACCAATATCGTTACGCATTGTTCTTGTTTTTACTATTTCCAAAATTATTTTCACATATGAATACTCCGCTATTGTACTATGTGTTTGCTTGAATGCTTCTTGAAAACGATTGATGAGTTGGCCATGAAAGAACTGGCAATATCGGCCTCAGCCGAACTTTTAACGTCAGTATTAATTCAAATTGTGTCTTCGTGTGTGTCTGCGAATAACGTGTATTAGCATGAACACAAACATCTGCTGAACACGTTAAAAAAATTAGGAAAATATAATAACATAAAATAAACATTTGCATTGCGAAATTTAAGGGGACTCCAAGTCGATACTGTAATCCTTCCTCTGTCAAATCCTCTTTGAATTATTAGAAAAAAAATAAGTTTTTCGCATGCCGTTAATTAATATCTTAATTAGTCCTATTGTGTTATTAAAAGCACATGACTCTAGTGTAATTTAAATAGAATTAGTTGAGGTTAAAAAAGGATGAACACTGTAAGATCTTTTAGATGCTACTGGCATTGGCGATCTAAAATAAATAATAAAGTGTAATTCAAATGATAGTTCAAATGATTACATTTTATGTATAAAATAACATTTAAAATAAAACACCACAATCGATATTATATTATAAACTGTTTTATTTCATTTTAAGTTAGAATCTTCTAGATTGTCTCAACCAGCGAAGCCAGTTGCATATGATGAAAACATACAAGAACAAGCCAACACATAAATAGTCATTCACAAAACACGAAATGTATATTTCAAGGCATACAATCACAGCAGTACATGTCTTACATTTTTGTTTAAACGCCGATTACGAATATATGTATATGGCATAGAGTAAATAATTATGCGGATCGTCAAATAGAGTATTACATACAAATCTGAGCGATACCAAAACCGGTGAAATAATTGGCTGATTTAACCGCTATAATTTTAATACGGACACTGCGAACCAACCATGGCTGTTGTAAACTTACTTTTTACAAGAAACTGTAAACATTAGTAAGTCAAATATGTAAAGCTGTAAGCGGTGACTAAAATAGCATAAATAACATGTAATGGGTGGTTTTCGAAAAAGGAAAAACACGAAGCGCACGACTGACCGTGTGTGAGCGTATTGTCTCTACTGCCATAGAATATTTAATTAACACTATGTCGTCGTCGGTAATTATGGCAGTACTTTAGCACACAATGATTGCGTAATCGAATATATACATATACTTCTTTCACACCGGTGCTCGTAGTCATTTAATTTCTGAACACTACAAACTAAGAAAATTACACGCACAATTGTATGACAGATGAATCTATCTTCCTTAAGAGACGGTTGTCGTGTTGACTCTAGCAAGTGTGATATTGTTTGTAACGGAACTATACCGGTTGTTTTGTCTTCCCAGATAAGTGTCTACTGATTTTAAAACCGACAATCTCCCATTAAACATTGAGAGTGTATCAGTTATATCGTTCTCACTGAGTAATTTGCAATGTGGCCGACCTATAAAATAATGCTGCCAACACATGGCTCTGCCAATTTAAAAAAAAATCGCCAAAGTTCAGCTAAATGTTCTTTTCATGCTTTAAATTTGACTGGCATTTGATTCATTTTAACTTGTTATCTTATTCAATAGTATTTATTTACTAATTTTTTAGTTTTATTCTGTGTGTCTTATATTTACCCTACTAGCTGGATAAATGACTGTTTCGATTGTGCTTTAGGTAAAATAAAATAAATCATAAGCAATTGGTAGCTTAAAATGCAAGGAAACAAGAAAGCTCTGAACACTAATAGTAATATCCCCCTCACTCTGTAATATTCTTTATTTATAAAAGGATACCTCTTCTTCAAATGGCTATTATCTACGTGAAATCACTTGTAAATATCTTATATCTATTTACCTCTATATATTATACACCCCCCAACACACACACGTATATATATATATATATATATATATATATATATATATATATATATATAGAGAGAGAGAGAGAGAGAGAGAGAGAGAGAGAGAGATGAAGATGGACGAGACGTCCGAAAGCGCTCGAGATTTGACCCTAACCATAACGATGGGTGCTATACTGCACCAACTACTACCACACGATCGTAAAATCGCTCGAAGAGTCGAACGACTAACCAAGACACTCTCATAAAACAGAACTCCGTGGACTTTAATAAAGCCTGTCTTAATATATATATATATATATATATATATATATATATATATATATATATATATATATGGATTTTTTATATTTTGCTTATAGTTGCGGAAGCTCTGAAATACTAGTAGAACAGGGACGCAGAATAGCCACATCTCAGTGTGATATACCCGTGGAACTTGTCAGGTCATCCATCTGTGGGTTAAAATTGATAGACAAGTTTTGCTACTGACTACTTACGCTTTGGCAACTAACTGTTGAGAGAAGGGGATCTTCCTTTGCTCTGATCGATATCCCTCTGAGAGCTGGAGTCTCGAACATAATATCCAGTATGCAAACCTTAATTGGTAAGGCATTAGATGGGCTCTGCTCATCTCCCATGTTTTTATCGCATTCGTAGTGTTGTAGGACGGTGAAGATGTACAAGCGTAGGTACACTTAAAAACCCCAGCGACTGCCATTATAAATTTCCCACTAGTCGCTCTTGTTTCGACCGGTTTAGAAAACATAGAATACATATTGAGCGCTAACAGCGGGGTCTTCATCAACAGTAGTATAACAACATGGATGAATGTACGTGTCATGTCGTGCATACACATAGGCCATACAGTTATCGCCGGTAGGCATTCTTAAGTTCACAGCCTCCGTGGATCATGTCTCGAATAATGGTATTATTGTGTGAAGTATTGGCAGGTGGCATGCAGCCTATTAGCTCTCTCTATCCTATCAAAAACTACAATGACATTAAAATGAATGAGAAACAAATCTAAGCCAGACAGATAACAAAAACATATCAGCCTTCGCCTTTCAGGCTAGCATTTACAAGTATCCGTAACATTAGAACCAATATCAATGAATGCAAAACCATTGCTACGAGTAAACGCCGTTTATATGATTGCACTATGTTTAACAAACTTTAAATGTAGAATCCCTCTCACTATTTTGACATGTCTTTATATGTCTGATTCTTTCCGAAAACAACTCTCACAAACACCTGTAAGTGTTGGGAGTGTATGTTAGGAACATATTTCCGCTTGGCAAGGGAGCATATGCGTGAATGAGATGATCGAGTCTACATTACAGCACAGAGTTAGTTACTTATATTTCGTTATAACATTCTCGTTTGACCCATGACTGTACCCGGCTTAACTTTCTTTCTAAAAACATAGATACACCAATGCATGTTGGAATGTAAATGTACATAGCTGTGTCTGGCTGGGATTTCCTTGCTATGCAGACGCCGCTGGTAATTCAACTTATAGTTTCTCCATAGCTTAGACTCTCGTTAATACTGTCATTTTCCGACCCATTCAGACAAGTTATTTTCTTAAGCTTGCTGGCCGAGGCTTGTACGACCAAGGTCAATAGGCTATTCGGGCACGCTAACCGCCTGGTGGTAATGATTTGTATCAAACTTAAATCTCGTCCTAAAGCTGATGAGTCGTTCTTCAAGACGACGATATACAACAAGCGACCTGATTGAGAATCAATCAGAGATCGCACTAGTAACGCCCCATTGAATGACACTTATTTACATCTCTGGTTTTTCTCAAACTGTGCAAATTGTGTAACCGAATTAGTTAAGCCGACATTGAAGCACATGTCCACATGCGAAAGGTGTACGGCTACTTACACTCTATTAAATGGTTCACATCGAACTGCCCAGCTGCTATTGCACAGATGAACCCATCATTCTAGTAATAACACAACCACAAGTAAAGTACACATAGACAAAGACATACAGCGTAAACTAAATTATTGTAAGAGTAGTATAATGGTGACGCAAGGGTAAATTATACACATATGACGATTAAAACAATTCTTGTCACAGAAACAAATTACTCGCCAATTCTGCAAAATCTACGATATAGGCATAAACAATTCCACCGCTATCTAACAACAATGCTTTCGTTGTTACGGCAACTGATGAGGCTTAACTACTGGCCTATCGTTTCGCCTTGCACTCCATTTGAACCCCCAGAAGATCTCTTCCTCCACATTTCACACTGCGGATGGAAGCCACACTTGATGACAAACCACCTCCAAAGAATATGAGTATTATCTCATACAAGTAAAAGTAATACACTAAATAATCGGCTGAACTGGCTCCTGTCATTTCCAAACTCTGCAACAAATGCGTTGCCGAATCTTGCTTCCCTGATAGCTGGAATATTGCATGTGATGGCAGTTTTCAAGTACCTCAACATATAACTGACTCTCAGATGTATCAGTCTACTCCCACCCATCACTAAAATAGTTTAATCCTTTATCTATCTGGCGATAGTCTGTCACCTTGTTTATTATAAACAGCGGCTTACCCATCAGTACATATATAAGAACGCACGGTGTCTCACGGATATTCTAACGGGCATTTCTGAACGAATGCACCATACACTCGACAAAGCAGGTGAAGCTAGGCTGGTTGAGTTTCATATATCAAAAAGCCTTTGAAAAGGGATGCCATGAACTTATTCCCATAAAAAAATAATGCATATTGTATTACTGCACGAAGATTTAATATAAGTAGATAATTCCTATACAAGAGAAATATCAAGGTGTTCCTCGATTGCTGTTAATCCAAACTACGTGACCCTCATATATGTAAAGCCCAGGGATCGACCATTAGATCTATATAGTTCCTGATGTTCATAAAATACGTTCATTATCAGAATGTGTCTGAGATGGGTATATTTTCGTACGGCACTACGCTATACTCCAGTCATGTGGGTAAACAAGACGTGCCAACATTTGACGCAATGGCTGAATCTTTAGAAACTGACATCCATCAGGTTACATGTTTAGCGGCTAAGAAAAAGCTAATTTTCTTAACAAACTGATTGACATAGTAAACAACACCCTACGTTTTAGTCGAGCGTTCAAAAGTTACATGAATTATAACACATACATAGATGGAATTGCCTATGCTGCTGCAAAGAAGATGGACACGCTCAACCGTTTTAGAAAACTTATCACAGCCGATAGTATATTATATATCAATAAAGCCACACCCCGCCAATATATTGTGTAGGTGGGTTACATCTGAGTTGCTGCATTATCCACGATTTTCCCCATCTTAGTCAAAAAAAGAATATATAATCTTATAGGTCCATCACTATCAACCAAGCTCCAGCTCCTGTTACATCGTCGACATGTTGCATCTTGTGCTTGCGTTACAGGTACTTCAATAACATTTGCTCCGATTAAATTGCTACTCTTTTTTCCCCGGAACGTAAACCCACTCGACCAACCCGACAACTACATAAATCTCATCTATTCGCTGTGGAGGTCCCAAGATGCCTAAAATATTTCTACTCAAATAGCTTCTTTTCTAGGACTGCCCACATTTGAAACACCCTCCTTGCGTTGTGTGACTCTGATTTACCGACACATATAAATGCTAAACTAATTCGAACAAGCATCTCGGTGCAGAGGTCACAATAAGGATTACCCCTTAATCGTTCAGCCTAATTATATATATAGCCCATTATGTCTACGGTGCCAACGTGCTTTTGTTGGAGTGAATTCAGTTAGAAAAACAAATTTACAAAAAAATATATAGTATGAATAGACCTAAACACAAGGCTATAACATTATTCATTCTCACAATAAATACCACATTAACATCAAATAAAAAAAACACGTCATATATTATTCAGGTTACCCTAGACAAATCATACTTTAACTGAGACGTGAGGTGTCATTGTGTCTAAGGTGCCACGAACATTGGGGCATTCCAAGAGAAAAGGTTTGCAGCGAGATGTTTTTACATCACATTGCTGTTTATGCATCCCTGTACAGTCATGGAAACAAGGAGTAGAGAAATAGTTCTTGAAGTTCGTAGCTTTGGAGAAAAAGCTATTACAGTAGAACTCCGGCCCGCATATGAGAGCATCCACAGTGAATGGATGTATTGTAACTGATTGTCGAGTTTATTCTGAGGGCCAGATCTATACAACGAGCTCCTGAATATGTGTACCACATATGCACTTTGCTATTTATCTTGGTAGAAGTAGTTTGCACGGCGTTAGTTATAGACTTTTGAGCAGCCAGATAATTTGTGTATTACTATTACTGTGATAATATATGCCCATCATGCTTTGGACGTGTGAAGTTTTATTTTTATGATATCCATAACATGGAAACGTGTGATAATCAGGGGATCGATTGCAATTTTGTTCTCAGTCGTGAATTTATGATATGTTTATTTTTTAAGTCAAAGTATGAGTTAAAGCAAACTGGTTGGCTTATCAGTATTTGTAGACACAACATCATTGTGGTTTGAGAGTGTAATACGTAAAGTCTGTCCGATGTTTACTATACTAGTATAGATTTTTTTCCAAAATCGCGAGTTCCTAGTTGTTATGACTATATGCGTTTTCTGGTCGGACAGTATACTCCCTTTTTAGCTATTGCAATCTTATTAGTTCTAGATTCTACACATTTATCTATATTTTATTTGAGTTATGCCGTTTGAATTAACAGGCAGATTGACGCCTCTGCGCAGTAGAAACTCTAAAATTCGAGGTGGACCATTTAGGAGAGTGTGGCTGGTTATATAATTTGTGCGTGAGGGCATGTGTCGAAATGCTTAGTTTGACCAATTCGGTTAACTTATTTGCGCACCGATAAACAGGGAGTGAAAAAGGTGCTACTTCATGGAGCGTATCTAATGTGATCTCTGATAGATTCCTAGTCAACCGGTTTGAAGTATTTATTCATTTTAAGTAACGCCTCATCGTCTTTGTGACGAGATTTTGGGTGATATCAATAATTACCACGAGGTGATTCGCGTTCCTGGGCGGGTTATGGCAAATAGTTGCACAAGTCTTAAGTAGTAAGGCTTGAACGTTCTCTTGATTTTGGAAGAGGATCGGGAAACTCACGATCTGAGAGAGGTAGTGTCCAATGAGAAAACACTACGTGCAGCCACCAGCTGCCTCTGTATAACTTGAACACCCAAGCCAATCAGGGAGGTTAACTATAACACCCCGCAATCTGAGCGCTAATATATGAATATATTGCTGCATATATGTTATATGAAACAGAGTTGAGCCGGGTGCAGTCATCGTCGAAGGAGAACTGTATATAAAATATACGTCATTAATGTTGTGTCAGAAGATCAATCTAAACACAGGTCGGCTTGATAATCTCATCATAGGTAATGATCTCTAGTTATAGGGAGGATGTTCTTAACATAACCACTTTATGTCCGTCCATATTCCTGTCGGAGTTTTTAAAGTAGAGAGAAATGTATCAAGTCATGTACACTCGACTTGAGATGATTTCGGAGTCTAAGTTGGTGTCAGTTAGTGGTATGCTATCAGGAAAAGTTTCTATGAGAAAAGACGTCACGTCATTTATGTTGGTTCTAAGCAGTCAGATATTTTTGAACACACTACAGAACATGTCAATGTGGGGTGTTTATTTTGTACGGGTGATTTTCAGTTATTTGGTTGAGTTGGCTGGGTAATATGTGTATTTGTTTGATTTCAGTAAACTCGCACAAATAGACTATTAGCCGGGCCATGATTGATAAAGGTTGTGGCCTTGGAACCCCCCGCTGGAGACAAATGCAGGGTCCTGTTACTATGTACGAACTGGCAATACAGCCATCCCGATATAATACAAGCGATGGTAGAGTGGCCGGTTTGAGTGTAATCTATAAATGGGTGCTTCTGTACTCTTAGTAAGAAAGCAGCAGCGAGTCAAGCTGTCTAACAATGTATGCTCAGCATTTCGGAACAAGCGCGGCACAGACTAGTCATCTGAGACATAGCGAGAAAAAGTATCCCAGTTAGAAACAAATACATACGGCAGGCATTGCCCTAGTCAAGAAATAAGTGCGAGCACTGGGTGTTTTTTACACGGAACTTTTAAGAACCTATGCTACTGGCTAATTGATAATGAAGGAGTGCAATGCCTGGCGACAGATTAGTTTTGTTTTGAAGACTTTGAGTCGCAGGAGGTTACAACCTCTACGCTGAATAGTGCATAAGCATGAAACACCGGTAGATGAAGGTAATCCTAATAAATATTTATATACCAATATTGGTATCGCTGTTTTTGATGTAAGGATATCACGGTTTAATAATAAGCAATCACACAAGACGTAATGCAATGTTTCTATGTAGCTTACTGTATATGACCGCCGATCTTACAGTTATAAAGTTAAAATGCTATTCATTTAAACGCTAATAGACGTTGTCTGTGAGTACAACGTCACTTGCAACTGGGTGTATTTTATAGTTGTACTTTTCAAAAGTTAGCGGGGTTTAGTAATGCAATATATGTAATAAAATAAAGTTTACTAAAATATATAGCTAACGAATATATATATATATATATATATATATATATATATATATATATATATATATATATATATATATATATATATATATATGAGAAACGAATGGTGCGAGTAATCCGACATAATGGGAAATGAAAAAGGAACAACCAAGAGAGATTTCTTTATATATTCATCAACGTTCCGTCTTCATTGTAAGACTTGCTCAGGATGATAATTTTAAGAAAATGTCATACAAGTATATCGAAATATTGGGTTGACATGATGGGGTTATAAGGAAAAGTAGTAGCCGTGGCTACTAAGAGCGTTGGACGATGGTGAAGGCTGTGAGAAGTCAGTATTGCGACGAATTAAATAAATATGGAAAGTTTTGAGTGGGTACCATTAAAGCAGCAGTGAAAAACGGGAGGGGTTAGAGTATTAGTGAATTTGCCTTAGGGAGAAAGGACAGGCGGGCTGAGATTGTCGTCGGCTGAGGTATGGCATGGATTTTGAGGGGCTGGGGAAAAAGGAGGGAAGGGGGGGAGTATGTGTGTTTGGTATGTAGGGGGTATCATAGTTTAAGAAAAAAATAGAGAAATGAATATAACTTGAAAATGGGCGTGGGTAGGTAAGAGTGTCAAAATGGTGAGTTCGGTGATAGGGTAGAGTTGATATTTTGTTGTGGTCATGTGTGACATATTTTTAGGATGGAGGGAGGGAGGGTAGGAGTATTGACCAGCTGTCTATGTCAGGAATGCGTTAGTATGAGTGTGTTTTAAAGAATGTGTACAAGTGGGATGTGAACATTCCAAGAAAAAATAGAGAAATGATTTTAATCTTGGGAGTGATAAGTAAAATTAGGTTTCGTTCAGGATGAGTTGATGGGTTGAGATTAAATTGAGAGAAAAAAGGGGTTAAATATCTAAACATTTGTAAGGATGTGTAGATTGTGATCATTTGTAAGGCTGTTATTTGTGGTTAAGTAGTTTTGATTCGTATTGGGTTATTTATCAGTATGTGAATGAATATACATGTGAGAAGGAGTTAGTACGTAAGTGTGTTTGCGGGGAGTTGTATATAAGTGCAATTGAGAACGATGAGAATACGAGTAAGCCATGATCTAGGGGTAGTTTTTGTTCGGTCAGGATCATTTTGCTTATTAAGGGGGATGGATTGTAGAAACCATTTTGTTGTCTGAAGGTGTTATAGGTTGTGATGAATGATGTTTCATGTAGTCTTCGTCGAGCTTTGTTATGGATGTGTTTGGTGATTTTGGCCTATTCAAACTTGAAAGCATGATCGTGCTCTAATACGTGGGAACAAAGTGAACTGAGAGAGTTATTGTTTTCTTATGCCCATTTTGTGTTCGTTCAATGTTTTTCTCAATTCACGGGGCGTTTCCCCAAAGTAAATTATCATTTCCTATATATACATATATATATATATAATATATATATACATATAAATATATATATATATATATATATATATATATATATATATATATATATATATATATATATATATATATATATATATATATATATATATACATAAAATGTTTAATTTCTCGAATAATGTATGAGCATAACTTAAAAGTGTGACGAATAATAGCCAGGTATGAATACAGAGTATTCGAAAAGAAAACATGAATTTAAATGTAAAAACAACGGATATTCATCTGTCTTGTAAGGGTGTATTGACTTGAAAGCAATGTCTTTACAGAAGAACACCCGCAGACGAAAACGAAATAGAGTTTAGTAGTAAGTTAAGAGGAACGTGAAAAGTTATTGTAGATCATTTCAGGCAAGTCATTTCTTAGAGCAATATAAGTGTGTGTGTTTAACATGCAGGAATTGAAGGAAGTCTTGTGGTCCGACTATTTAATAAGAAATAGTTGATAGTATGCTAAAATCGAGTGTGTAGAAGTTATGCACACAAGGAGAACAAACTCAGGGAGTATATGCTTAAATATAACCTGTTTTAGATTGAGTAAACTGTTGATCTACGACTATAATTCAAGCAGTGATGGTATATACGTTAGTGAAATAACATATCTATCGAACGTCTTAACTCTTTTCATGTGTGAGACTACTTGTCGCTGTTAGTTGTGTTTTTAGACAATGGGTTTGGCAAATTATATGTGCATAACACAGATTAAGCGTTTCCATCGACTTTATTAGAATTATATTGCCGTACATGTATTCTTCATAGGAGATGGAGCACTGTGGCTCACCAATTTATAACTTCTCGAATTCACATGATGACCATATCACAATAGAACGTGTCTTATAATAATTGTGTGTGAAAACTTGTTTAAATTAGCGAGGAAATAATGAGTGATATGCGTAATTTAGTGGATACAATGTTATATCTGAATTTTAAGAGCGAATATAACTATGAGTTGTTTCTTTAAAAACATAGCCTTGCTGTGTGAGTAGCGATGGAGCTAATAGTTCTTATTAATGGTTTTAAGATAAACTTGGTATTAGCGGGGCGTTGTTCTTTTGCTGATACGCATTTAGACAAAACGTATAACGTTGTTTTGTTAGCATCTTAATGTTAATTTTATATGATCTGTCTTATGCATCTAAAGTAAGTACCGTTTAAAAGTGGAAATACTGTTAACATATGCATTCTCACGCCCAAGCTGATTGTTTGTATAGTAGTTGTTTTATTTAATGTAAATAAGTGAAGACATATGCTGTACTATTTTGATGATGCGTTTGATTGGAAGTTAGAAAGTGAATTGATTTGTTTAATGTTATAGGAAGGATGTAATAGCAGATGTTCGTCATAATTAGGTGTTATCATACTTTATTGAAAACGTGAAACTAAGAATCTATATGCGTCCTTATATGTGAAAGTTTCTCTAAAATACCTGGTCTGATACTTGCGCAGTTTTTCTAAGAAATTACTATGTATGCATACATGTTTACATGTTTAAAGACGCCAATTTGTTGTTAAAAACTAATACGAATGGTTCACTAAATTGCATACTGATTTTATGTTATGAGTTTTGATTTAATAATTTCTGCAAGGTGGATTCTCAGAATTAATGCATATGCACTTGTTTCATATGCAAATACAGGTGGCGGTCATTTAAATTACTACTTGTTTTTATTCCAGTAGCTGTGTATGAGCAATATCATGGTTAATATCTACTCCGTCTCTTTCCAAACTATTATTGTAAAATCGGAATGTGTTCAAGTGTGTTTTGGTGAGGACGTGGTTTCTTAATTGTTATATCATTAGAACGTTTCAATATTCATAACTATTGATACACTATACTTATTTATACATATATACTGCGATAATCGATTAAAATAATAACACACACACATACACCCATATATATATATATATATATATATATATATATATATATATATATATATATATATATACCTTGCACGATTAGCCGATGTTGCCCTAGGTGCCGATGTTGCCCGAGGTAATGATGAACAACATCGAAAGCGCTTTAAAGTCCGTGTTACATTTATATTAAAAATCCCATCGCCCTACCTTTTTTCAATCCGTCTCTTTCCTCCGTTTTCTATCCTATTGCAGCATTCCCACGTCTTTCCCTACTACCTCGAATTAGCCTATTTCTCTCTTTTGTTTTAATGTATAATACTAATGTACATACTCTCCAGAAAAATTCAATTTGAAAGTTATCACCCTGCAACTAACAAACCAAGGTTCCCCTCTACCTCAAAAATATGATGAAATATTTATTTTTAAAAGATGTTTTCGGACAAGCGCGTGATCTTTATACCACCCTCCCTCTAAATAGTATAAGAATCCAATATTTAGAGTAGTGTACTCCCGGACAACGCTAATGTTTTCTTTCTGTTCTGCATCAAGCATATATACCACGTATTAAATGTACTGCTGTATCATTGCAACAACTTTCTACATCAATAATATTGAGCAAAATGCAGAATGCATTTACCAATATACAGTAGTATAAGAAAATACAGTGAAACGATTTATCTCAGGCAACACGGAGTTTAGAAACCTTTACACTATGTAAGATTGGTTTATCAAATATATTAATACCCCCGGGCAACGCCGAGAAAGCCACTTGTTCTGTCAAGGATATCACTGGTGCTAAACTTATGCCAATTACCAACTGTTATATTACTTTTAGACAAGAAAGGATACATATAAATTATAATGGTTACTTTCCTTTATAGTTGAAAAACTCCATACCGCCCAACGAGAAAATTGCTCGATAGCCTTTTTACCAGTGAACATAAAAATATGTGAACAATGTTATTATTCTACGCAGTTAATTTTACATGGCACTACCCTTTTCGACTGTATGTTGGTTTTATTACATTTATTTTTATAAGGCACGCGCAAAAAAAAACCCACAGGCATAATTATATATATATATATATATATATATAGAGAGAGAGAGAGAGAGAGAGAGAGAGAGAGAGAGAGAGAGGGGGGAGAGAAAACGAGGAATGGAAAGAGATAGAGATCAGGGCTGGTGTTTATTGGGTTTTTTATTCACAGAATGCGTGTGTACATATGCTGCTAAGTTTTATATTGTGATTGAGAAATTGACATGATGAGATCCTTGCAAAATATACTGCAGGATGTATGTTTTTTAAAAAGGTTTTCTTTACATCGATCCCATGTTTCTGTGTCGGGTTCACTATAGTAGCTATGTTAATTATGTCCTCTACCTCATGCTCACGTATTTCTCTTTCTTTCTCATTATTTCATACGCGACTGTATTTTTCTTACTTATTCGCTCCAATACGTATGCTATTTTCTATCCAAAAATGATTTGGGGTATCTAACTAAAATATAATCTGGCTATCATACTTCTGCTTTGGTCTATGGTTTTATTTAGTACAATCATTGTTATTAACAGCGGGTAAAATTTGATATTCCGATGAAATTCAACGTTTGACTTTATAAGCGTTGAATAATGAAATACATATTGACAAACGCGGCTGAAGATATAGAGGTGTAAAAGAATTGATTAGAGTACGATAAGATCGAGAGAAGAGAGAATAAGGGGAGAATGAATGATTATGTTTAATAAAGAAACATATATATATATATATATATATATATATATATATATATGTGTATATATATATATATATATATATATATATATACATATATATGTATTTCAAATTGATTGCCTCTTAAACCAATCATGTATAATACCAGAGATGCATGGAGATGTAGGGGGTTAGAGGGTGAAAGAGAAATTAGGGAAAGTTGACACCGAATCAGTAAAGTAGAAAATGTTGAAAAGGAAAAATGTGTGATTAGAATAGTAGCTAAACATATTAGAATCCATAACTAAGAGACGTTTGTGTATTGGCTCTTAAACTTTGTAATTATTATCACCTTTTTATAAATACACTATTGCCGTGCGAATAACCAGACAAGACACGAGCTGCTTCCAAACACCCAGTTGTTTTTATTCACGCATACAAATATACACATATTTATACAGTTTACAACTTTTGAGTCATCATTCCCAGAAACCACGAACTAAGTACTTACGATGATATGAACAAATATCAAAATTGAAATATACTCATTGGTATGTTATACTTTGCATTATATTAAGATATATATGATACTATAACTGTAACTGTTGATTGAATCTGATCAACACTAAATCATATATTTTATAACTCCAAAAATTGAACAAAATAGATTACAACATATACTTCTACTGCTAGGAGTCTATGCAATGGTGTGTATATTGTTGATACTATTCTAATTTCACACCAGCTGACCAAGAAGTAATACTAGAAGACCGATTGTGACCTTTCTGATTACGAATCGTCTAAATAAACTGACATGTGCTAGTCTGGATCTTTTCTGTCTATCGGTCGAAGCATTACGTCATCATCCTGTGAAATGATGTCGTTTTTGTTCTAGATTTCTTCAAGTTGAAAAGTAATTTTCGACACGTAATTGACATTGTCATTGTTTACACACATGGATTCATAGAATGATGATAAATTAAACCTTGTACGCACCAAACACTGTATAGATATAAAAAATGCTAACCAGCAAGTTACGAGTGGCCTAGTAGTTCATTAAAAGCATACTCAATAGTTTTAAATACTATTTTAGATTTTTTTTAGAGTTTATTCTATTGTGTTTTTATCAAGTCCATCATAAGTAAATCTTAAAATAAACACATTTTAAAGGATTCAGAATACGTTACTCATGTGTTGTCTTCAAACAGAAAACTAAACTATTTGTTTCAACAAACATCGTCGTACGTTTAGCCATGCTAACGAGACCGCTCTACTATATAAGTGCATTTAAAATATATGATTCCTTTCATGGGAAAATAAATTATGAAATAGTTGAGAGTGTAAGAAATAATATGTTTATTCTGCCAAGCACAACGGTTATTCGTAAGATCGACTGAAGCGATTGCACGAGCATTGCCATTGTTAACCGCGCAGAGTAGAAATAAATCAGGTTGCTATCTTTTAAACCACGAAGTCATTGAAAGAGAAAGGTTGCTAACTTGTAGGTAATGCACAAGTATACTTTCATCCAAATTCGCTCACTCACCATCTAATATATATATATATATATATATATATATATATATATTTTTAAATAGATACTATTACATTAGTTTACGTAGATACGCAAACGTTTCAAGCTTTCGCTGTAAGCAGTGTAAGGATGATGATCTCAGACAGTCGCAGTGTTCGAACATCTGCTACAGAATCCACCTAAACTCCGAAAGCAAGCGTCATAACCATCATGACACAAGACATGGCTACATTCAAGAAGATAATCTAAGTTAGATTTTTGCGAAGGGCGGCATATTTAGAAACGCTGACTAACGATTCGACGAACGTTATCTGTATATTCCTTATAGCTCCGTACCAGTATATTTGTTAACTTTCCAGTGTCAAGGCTACACTTGAATAAGTTTACGTAGGCTTATAACAATATTCATTTTAAGTAAATAGTATTAAGTTAGTTTTATCTTAATATCAGTGTAGGAATGAACATCTCAGATGGTCACATGGTCTGTTTGATTGAAACACAATTGAAATTTGTGTGTGTGTCTGTTTCATCCACTTTTTAAAGTTAGCAGAGCAACGATCTAATGCTATCTTCAGGTTTGACAATATGCATAAAAAAGAAACAAACATGCAGTGTCACAGTTGTATAATGAAACATGCATAATCGAAGAAATGATGCGAAAGTATACACCTATATGTATATGTAAATTTGTATATATATATATATATATATATATATACATATATATATATATATATGTATATAAATTAACATATACATACATGTGTATACTTACGCATTATTTCTTTGTTGATGCATGTTTGATTGTACAACAGTGACAATTCATGTGTGTCTCTTTTTTATGTGTATATATATATGTATATATATATATATATATATATAAATATAAATATATATATATATATTCAACTGCGCGCATTCTCTCTCCCTCTGTTCCTTCCTTAAATATATATATATATATATATATATATGTATGTATATATATGTAACTATGTATATATACATGTATATATGTATATATGTTTATATATATATACATGTATATATATCTATGTATATATGTATATATGTATATATATATATACGTATATATATGCATATGTATATATATATGTATATGTATATATGTATATGTATGTGTGTATATATATATGTATATATATGTATATATATGTATATATATGTATATGTGTATATATATATGTATATATATATGTATATATAGGTATATGTATATAGATATATATGTGTATATATACATGTATATATTATATGTATATATACTATATTTATACAATATGTATATAAATATGCATAATATATAGATAATATATATATATATATGTATATATATATGATATATAATATATGTATACTATATATGCTATAATATATACATATAATATGTATAATATTGGAACACACACACACATATATATATATATATATATATATATATATATATATATATATATATATATATATACATATATAGAGTGAAAGAGCTAGAGAGAAAGAAAGAGAGGATATATATATATATATATATATATATATATATATATATATATATATCCCTGGATTTAATAAAAACCGTCAAAACAAATGCTTGATTTCCTTTGTCTGTGGAGAGGTTGGCTGCCATGTATTGATTTGCAATCCTATATTCTAATGGGGAAATTCAGCCACTTATCTGTTGACCACAAATACACTTTTTATCTTCTACATTGTACAAACAACAACCTTTTGTTATGATGGACGGCATTTCCGAATGTGCGCACGTCAAATCTCCGACTTATTTTAACTGCCACATAAGACATTTTCTACAAAGGGCAGGCTTTTCTGTGGACACACATCTAGGCAATATTCTCTTTTTATTATGCTGTTGTTTTCGCGTTGAAATGGACAATAATATAAATGTCAATATTGTTTTCATTAATGATGTTACACACATGTGCAAATGTCAGATACACCTCATCTCAGAATGTCTGACTTCACGAATTGTATTTATATATGTTTCAAATCTTAGAATATTAACATCATTTATAACAATTACTGTAATACCAATGTGTCTAAGAGCACCAGAACCTTTTCGATATAAAGGAAAATGATTGGAAAATAATGACAAATTAGTATCAAAAAGACTAACTGCACATAAGTAATGAAACTATATGAACATTATGAGAAACCTTCAGAGATTATCAGCTTATTCACATAGCCAAAGTACAATTATCTACAAGGGTAAATGATGATAAACATGATTTAGTAAAGCCAATCATAAACATGGGTATTATATTACATTAATCTAAGTCAAGTAGAAAATGTCATTGTAGATATTTAATCCCATGAACGGGATACGTACTCCACCGTCCAACAAATAGCGCGATTAACAAGTCATCAATGGCTAGCATAGTACATGGGCTTGCATGGTTATATGAGCGCTCGATGGGCACGAAAAATAATTACGAGGCTTTTTGTCACTCGAATTCTATAATAAGCAACGGAATATATTACAGATATTAAAGAAAAATACACGAGTTTTGCAAGAACACAAAATAATTGTCTAACACTTTTTTTATGAGGATAAGATTACTGTATATTATTGTATATTCAGTAAGCAATAATGTTTTCCTAATTTGTAATATATGATGTTTGTTTTTATTATCATGAAGTGATCATATTTTACATACCCTCTCTACTTAATCGTACAACTATCAAAAGTGTAAATACAGTAGATGTATCAGAGAAAATATACAGAAGCTCCCGATCCTTATACGAACACGATTCTGCATGTGTAGTCATTTGTTAATACGAATAATAAGTATATTTTGTACGTATTACTTACTTGGTCAATGACAGTTATCAGAGAATAACTTATCTCATAAAGCGCTCACTTCTTTTCTTCTAATAGGCATGCTTTTGTAAATCACTTGAGCTAGCGGGCTAGGCAATGATAGGGGTGAACTATTTACACGGACGCACTCGG
This sequence comes from Sepiola atlantica, assembly GCA_963556195.1. Taxonomy (NCBI): domain Eukaryota; kingdom Metazoa; phylum Mollusca; class Cephalopoda; order Sepiida; family Sepiolidae; genus Sepiola; species Sepiola atlantica. Next base: position 143,425,669 of record OY744526.1, read on the forward strand.
CGAATTAATTGCCTTGACACAAGTCCCCGACCGTAGCAGACACATGCCAAGAAGAACTACAATGGCAACCTGAAATCCGCCATTGGATTATAGCCCCACTGCCTTGCGATAAGACTATAGTAGAAACTACTGAAGCTCAATACAGAGTTGAACATCTTACGTGGCTTTATGACACAATTACTCTTCTTCTGGCCGATTTGCAGCAAAGCTGGTGCGAAAAGTATAGCTCAGCTCTCCTTCGAACAACATCGATGAGTCTGTAAGGGGAATCTTGGTTATCTAGGCAGCTCAGAATATCCATAGTAATTCCCAGATACTGCCCTGAAAGTTCAATTCAGTACCGTTGCTTACAGCGTCAAAAATCGCACGGGACTAATTTATAAGGTAGGGACGATTGACGTAATATAAGATTCTACGGGATGTATCCGACAGTGTAACGACCATTGCGACACTACTGCCTGGCTTATCTCAGCCTCAAGGTGGCCAGCCCCCAGTCAGAAGAGTGCCAATCCGCCACCGTATGCTGATTTCAACGTGAAGTTTGAGCTATATAAAATACATTACAACGGACTGAAAAACATGCATCTAAATACAAAGAGAAGTAGCAGTACACTATTTCGATGTGCAAGCTTTTTCTCTTGTATCTTAGATTATTTATAACAGATAACTGACTTTATAAAGCTATAATAGACGTTCCTGCACTACAGGAAACACTAAAAAGCAGCTTCACAATACATAACTAAATAGTTCGCGGCATTGCAATAAGCCTATACAATCAAAACTACATGGCGTGGAATTAGCAGTAACACATTATCTACTCACTTATATAAAACGACGAAAATACCTTGTATTTACGCTTCTAAACTGCATCGGGAATGATGAGCATTATTAGTGTTTAAGCTGCTACGCTCTGCTAACTGGTCGATACTAAGGATGTTCTATAAGGATCGTGACACCGCAATTTGAGGCATCCCTGTCACGAAAAATGGTAACGTCTCTTTTAATGTAATGTACGAGTGGGCTTCGACCATGACTGCTTGTGTAACTGAATAATGGCCTAAGAATGCCTTACGATAATGGAGAGAGGCCTGCATAAAAAACTGAAATTTTGCAAATAAGCAGCATCGATTCTCATGTCGTAACCCAAGATCCCATTATTGGCAACAGTCGAATCTCGTCATGAGATAGAATCTTTCACTGACCTGCGTTCTGATTACACATAACAGTGTTGAATGTGAACGAGACCATACAATGTTGTGCAGTAAAGTTATTCTCCAGTTCAAGTAAATCCATCAAACTATGCAGGAAATCCTTTGTCGCATCATTAACAACAAGACAGCAATACCATACCTACATGTGTGTTTCGTCATCGCATCGTAGACACCCTTAAAAATATCCTGATATACAATGCTGATAAAGGTAGGTGTACGTCTGTGATGTTTTCTATTATTCCGTAGTAACTATTTTAGCAGACGAGATGGTCTAATGCCTGCGTCTTTCAAACCTGTGTCTACTGAATTAAAACAGGAATCAATGCTCAAAAACCAATATCCGTTATCTCCGAGAGGAAACGTTCTGATGAGGCAGTCGCTGTTCACAGTAACGATGCCAAGAGCAATACTCAACAGATAGGTCGTTGCTTTCTACTAACAAACCTCGAGGGGTTTTGTTGCATGAACAATGTCTTAAAAAAGGATTAACACGATCGTACTAATATAAGACGGCAGCAGGCAAATATACAGGAGGTTTACACTGTAGAAACACTATTACGGATGCAGCTGATGTAGTACTCGTTCAGGCAACATGTTAGAGAAAGCATTGGCATTGCCGTCTTTGTAGCAGAATAACACAGATGTTATCATTTCTCAATCCCGTGGCAACGCCCCCGAAAATAATCCCATTCCACCTGAAATAATCAATTGTAGAAAAAAAGACAGCTCTGTTTCACAACCTGCACCAGCTGGTGCAGCTCTGCTGGGAAGACGAACCATTGCTATTGAACATTCGTGGCGTAGGTAGTACAACACCACGAACAGAGACAAACACTGTATATCACTATAACTGCGAATTCAGAAGTGTATGACTAAACTTTAAACGTTTAACAAACAAAAAAAAACACAATTCGGTTCAATTCCTGTGGAAGCACAAACATCTATGTGAAACTTCGAGCTCCAATGAACGAAAACAGTTCGGCCCACCGCAGAATTAACTCGACACTCACGTGTCTCGTTTCCCCATCTTCTGATTTTCTTGTCATTTTATTAGCAGATTTTCCCTCAAGTAATTCCGCTTAACCAATCAGAAGTAAAAAAAATTATCCGCTGGCTCACTATTTGTCATGATAATTAAATCTATTATTATTGTGCAGCAACCAGTAGATTTGTTACTTCGAGGTTGCGAGTTCAATCCTCACTAGAAAACTATGAAGCCAAAACTCATTTCCCTTTCAATCTGCAAGCCAGACAAAGGCGGACCCAACTAACTGCGGGGAAGAACTAAGTACGGGCCACCTCCACCGCTTAATTCTGGCTCAAGATCATCACTTTCGCCACAATTACCTTCATAAACCTTAAATAGTTTATCTAGGAATAAGAAAATAAATGTTTTTTGTGTTGTTTTTTTTAAACATAGTTCACCTCAAACAAAGCAGGCCGCCACTGTAGACATAAGGGGCTACTGAGAAAAAGAAAAGGAGAGAAGGTAGGGGGTGGTCAACCTAGATTGGGATCAGCGCAGCGAAGTGTCTGTTTACATTAGTTTTAAACTTCTGCATGCCTGTACTGTTGGGGAAAAAGGAGGCAAGGAGAGAGTTCCAGAGGCCAGCAGTACGAAGCAAGAAGCTATTTGAGTAGAAGGCTCTCCGACATCTGGGGACCTCCACAGTGAATGAATGAGATTTAGTTGATTGTTGAGTTATTTTAGTTAATTCACAGAGTAGCAAATTCATCGGAGCATACTCCATTGAAGTATTTGTAAAACAAGTACAAGGATGCTACATTGCGGCGATGGGACAGAGGCTGGAGCTTGGCTGACAGTGAGGGACCTATTAGGTTGGCGATTCTGTTTTGGACCTTGTCAAGGAAGGAGAGACAAGTAGATGATGCACCAGCCCAGATATGACAACAATACTCCATGCATGGGCGGATGGTGGCTTTGTAGAGATACAGGATAATGTCAGGTGTGAGGAGTTTACTAGCACGGTAGAGGGAGCCAACCTTCTTTGCGGAAGCCTTGGCAATGTCTTCAATGTATTTGTTCCAATTCATGTTACCTGTGAAGGTTAGGCCGAGGAGTTTGAATGATGAACTCTCAGGTAGGGTGTTATTTGCCATGACAATCGGTGGTTGAAAAGGTTCCTTGTAGTTATTGAAGGAAAGGAGTTTTGTCTTTGCGGCATTAAAAGTTACCAACCATTTATGACCCCAATCCACTACAGCCTGGAGGTCATTTACTAAAGATTCAGCCGTTGCATCAGATATAATTGCGTCGGTTTTGCACACATGGCGAGAGTAAATGGTGGTGTCATCAGCAAATAAACCAATCTCAGACTCTATGCGATCAGGGAGATCGTTTATATAGATCAGGAACAACAAGGGTCCAAGGATAGATCCCTGGGGTACACCAGCATTCATGTCATGTTGCTTAGATGAACGGCCATCGAGGACAACCTGGATTTTTCTTTTTTCTAGGAAGGATCTAATTATATTAAGTAATTGCCCAGTAATACCGTATGATCGTATTTTAAGGAGGATCCCTTTATGCCATACCTTGTCAAAGGCCTTGGATATATCAAGCGCTACAGCCCTAGCTTCACCTGCCTTGTTGAGTGTATGATACATGCGTTCAGAGATGCCCGTTAGGATGTCTGCAGTAGGCCGTGCTTGTCTAAATCCATACTGGCGGCCAGAAAGAAGTTTAGCATTAACTAAGTGTCGTACTATCGCTAGATTGATTAAGGAGTCAAACATTTTAGCAAAGATCGGCAGCAGACTGATTGGGCGATAGTTCTGGGGATCGGTCCTATTTCATGAATTCATGTAGACTGGTACCACAGAAGCAATGTTCCAGCTATCGGGGAAGCCAGATTCAGCTAGACACTTATTGTAAAGTTTGGAAAGGACAGGGGCTAGTTTAGCAGAGCATTTCTTTATTACTATTGTGGGTATACGATCAGGCCCACAAGCTTGGGAGGTGTCAAGGTTTTTTATGATGTCTCTAACCTGGGATGGGGTGATGACTAGGTTATCAAGTGTGGCTTCGGGCAGCAAAGGGAATTCGGGGAGGGGGTTGTTATCTGAGTCCAAAGTAGAGTTAGAAGCGAAGCGCTGGGCCAGTAGTTCAGCCTTATCAGTGGCCGTGCAAGCGACATCATTGTGGGTTGATAGTGGGGGAATCGTTGATTGACCATTATTCACTACACTATTGTAGATTTTCCAGAAATAACGAGTACCTAATTTCTGTGACTAGATGCGTGTTTCTGTTAACTCATTAAAACTTCTCTTCGCTTCACCTATCACGGCCTTGCAATTATTTCTTGATTCTATGAATTTATTTCTATTAGTAGCGTACTTATGTCGGCCGAATTTACGGAATGCTTGCTGTCTCTCAGAAATGGCAGCTGCACATTCCGAGGTGAACCATTGAGGAGAGTGAGGCTTGCTAAAGTATTTTCGCATGGGGACATAGGTTTCAATGCCTACTTTGACCCATTCAGTTAATTCGTTTGCACACTGATTGGCAGGGAGTGAGAAGGTTTCCCTCCATCGGGCGTCACTGATGTGATCTCTGATTGACTAAAAATCAGCCCGTTCGTAGTATCTTGTTGTTTTGAGCAACGGTTCATCAGCTTTTGGACGACTTCTTAGGGTGATATGTATCATTAGCACAATGTGGTCAGCATTTCCGAGTGGGCTATGAGCTTTCGTCACACAAGCCTCGGGCATTGAGGTCAAGAAAAGGTCTAGAAGTGAGGCTTGTTGGTATATTCGATCGGGGATGCAAGTCGGAAAATCGACAGTCTGAGAGAGGGAGTAAGCTAAGGAGAAATTATACGTAGAGTTGCCGGCTGCGTCAGTAAGGCTGGAGAATCCCAACGAGTCACGGTTGTGGGCATTAAAATCCACAAATATATGTATGTGGGCATTCTATCTATGCTTACAGAGACAGAGTTTAACAGAGTACAGTCCTGGGTCGACGGGGAGCGGTATAAGAAATATAAGTAACTGATGCTGTGATGTAAAGTCAATCTAAAGCACATGTAGTCGTGGTCATCTGCTTCAAACCTATGTTCTCTAGTCAGGGGGAGGGTTTTTCGAACATAAACTCCTAGCCCGTGCATATGTTTGTCAGAGTCTTTACGGTAGAGTGGGAGGTAGTCAGTCATGTCAAAGTGGTGAAAGGATATTGAGGATTGGAGGTTAGTTTCACTTAGAGCTAGGATATCCGGGGAGTTTGTCAGGAGAAAGGATTCTACATCGTTGATATTGGTTCTAAGTCCCCGGATATTTGTGAATGCGAGCCTCAAGGGCGGAGGCGAAAGTGTTTTTTGTTGGGTGTCTGGTTTAGGTTTGCTTTTATTTTTTTGTAATGACATGTTTATTTTGATTATGAAGTGGGTTGGTCAAGGTGGGTACTTGTTTGGTGCCAATAAGCTCACACAACCAGTCCATTAGTCTGAACCTGGTCCATGGGGGTTGTAGCCTCGGGAAAGCCGACCGGAGATAATTGCAGGGTCCCTTTCCATGCGCGACATGGCACATACAACTACCCACGGTATTATGCAACTGATGATGGAGCAGCCGTTCTTGGCGCTACCCAAGAGTTTGGGCTCCTGTCCTGTCAGTCGGAAACAGCAGCCAGACAAGCTGTCTAACCTGTACTCTCAACCTGTTGGAACAAGAGAGACCCAGACTGGCCATGTAAGACTTAATGTCGAAAAAAAATTTCCCCAAGTTGCCCAAATAGACAGAAAGAGAACGGCGTTCATTGACCTAGTAAGGAAACAAGGCTAGGCACTGAGAGTTTAGAGGCGTCCCAGCACTGTTACCTCTGCGCCTGACTACAAGACAAGGAAGGAGTGCGAGGGCCGGCGATAGGCAGTACCTATCTACTCCTTACGCAATTATAGGTTTGCAAACCGGATGTTTTGTTCGAGATTCCAACGCTAGGAAGGTTGTCGATCAGGACTAAAGAGGCCTCCCTCCCGAATGGTTTACTGCCACGACGTAAGTAGCAAGTTTTTTTGGTCAGGGTTTCCTTCTCTTAGGAAGGATTTAATAATACGTTTAAATTGGTTAATTTTACATGACATTTACAATAATACAAATGTATTTCAGCTGTAAGTTTGTTGTTCAGTAAATGGGTACCATTTGTACGCTCTAAAAAAATAATCTCGGTTAATTGTTTTTACAGAATATCGAGAAATCTTGATTACTTAAATATGATTGTATCAGAGTCCATAGTTTGCTCCGAATGTCCGGCTGGCTTGGCAGTCCGAGAGCAGAGTCAAGGTGTTTCCACGAATAATGACGATAGAGAGGCGCTCAGAAAGGCAAGATGATTCGCGATTGTCTCCGGGGTCGCACGTTATTAATAGACGAGGGCTGCCGAGGAGGTCGCGTGTGGCAGAGCCGATCACTCCACTCGTCTCTACAGCGATTGGTTGAAATACACCTATGTCGAGAGGATTGCCATATTTTGACCGCCTGCGGCCCTCTTCCGCTGCATGCCCAGGGTTTGTTGCCAATTCGATCACTGACGAGGGCGCAAAAGTGTCGACAAATGTCGCATCCCATATCAGTGACTTACCGTTTGTAAAGGCGAATAATCATATATCTTTTAGATATGTTAACTTTGATTTTAGTCAATATTTTCGCAATATGTAATGTTTTATTTGTATTCCAATTGTACTACAGCGATTTAATTGTTTATCAACAAAATAAAAACGTCTGACGGAATATAATATAAATATCAGTGAATTCGAAAGAAAGTATACTTTTTTATTCGAGCACGAACTTTTAAGCGACTAAAACGACTAGTACACATTACACATATGTTACTGAGCTCTATTGTCTAATACACTAGAGGGGAATTCGGCGTTTACTTTATATTATATTACATATAATATGATGCTGTGTTAGCTTCATACAAAACACCTAACATATCAATTCATATGTGGTATAATGGGAACGAATGCTATCTACGTCATTCAAAAGTTTCATAGGGTAAAGAGCTTTACAAAATAGAATATATAATCATACGTGCATTTGATTGAGTAGCGTGAAATAGTTGATAAGGCTTCCTTTGAATGTGAATCATCTCATAGGCGAAGAGGAGTGTGGTTGTTACTTTTCTTTATTTAATGTGCTTTAGGATTCCTAAACTGATAACAAAGGGGTTTTCATCCGGTGGCTTCCATCCCGATTGATGGTTAAGCTGTTATCAGCTAGAGATTGATCGCAGAAAGATTAATTTCAGTTCAAACCTGTCCTATATTTAGTAATTATCTGTATATTTTAATCGGAGTCAAAAAGAGTGGCGGTTTGAATAATTCAGTGAAAAGCATCAAACACTTTCTGGTTGCGTCTCTATTGGAGGGTTTTTCTATCAGTGTGTTGTTTTGTCACGCTCCAGTTTAAAATAACATGTTCCTAGGAAAACGGGGCAATGTAATGGACGAATATAATGTAAGAAACATTCACACTTTTCGAAAAGAGGTTTTGTCTATTAGACAATAGAATTCATACGCGTTGTTTTGGAATGCGTTATTTAAACCTTGTGACATGATTAAGTTGCTCCGTCGCGCTAAAGTTTGAGATATCATTTCCGTTGGTCAAGAGTACATTTACATACCATGTTGCTTGTCGTGTTCGTAAAATAATTTCCATCGTCAATTCAATAAACAATACAATTTTAAATCCCATTTTTGTAGTGAGTCAGAATACGACCCAATTTCCAGCTACTTCGCGTCGGCAGCTTCCGGGCAGGTTTAATAAGCAAACGGTAGAAACCGGTCGATGAATTCAAAACACAGCATAATTACCATCAGAATTTTGACTTAAATAAATCACTTTTGTTGTGCTATTGTCTTTGTTTAACAATGTTTAAATCAATAGATATTTTCAGACCAAGAAAATAAAAATAAACAATTTGTCAACGTGTTATTTTCATAAGTAAAACGACTTAAACTTAAGTAAAACACTGTTATTAATGATTTTTCTTCCAGGAAAATTTTCGAAGAAGACATTTTTTTTCCTAAAAAAAAATAAAACAGTCAACTGATCAAATAACAATTATTATTTTTTTTTGACTGGAAACTTTCAATTTTAGTTTAAAAAAAAACGTTTGAAATAAGTACTCTTTTAAGAAAATAAATCTAGTCAATTGTTAAATAATCTGTATTTAGTGGGGTCTTTTTTGTTTACTTCTTAACTTTTTGTGTTGGCTGACAACTGATTGGCTGATTGGGTGATTGCTTTCGCATTGTTCGGCTGTTCAAGCAACCTGGCAGACTGCTGCCGATGCGAATTTGTCGAGGATTTAGTCGTATTTTCAATGAGTATAAACTTAAAGTAATAGTCTATGTATGTATGTCGGTTGAGCCACAGCCGTCGTAAACGTAAGCCAGATCACTTAAAAATTACGCCATAATCTTAAGTATCAAACGTGATATGTCGAACAGTCAGATTATAGACATTTGTATATCTCTCTTAACCTAAAATATCAGCGAAAATTAATCATCCAACCAATTTGGATTAAACATTGAGTATTTATTAATTTACGATGACGTAATACAATTCAACTACTAGTTAATTAGTACTCTCAGTGCAAATATATTAGTTCATGTAATTTGCGTCAGCAGACAACGCAACATTAATACTTAATGATACATTTATCTGATCAGAAATCTTTAACTTTTAAAGCATTTTAAAAATAATTTGTCTGATTTTATATTCATTCTTAAAATAAATCGATTACTTCCGGATAGTTTTAATGTTTGAGTGTATTAATGGGGCAACCTAGTCCACATCGATGGAAAAGACGTGTATCAATTATGCTGCATCGAAATACATATTGGTTTATGAAAACAGACATACCGATCCTTATAATGAGGCAGTTTTACTTTATATATTAACAATTACTTAACATTTGTTTTTTTGCTGGTTTATTTGATAAGAGTTGCCTTCAGTTTCGAAAAAATACATGATGTGTCTTTATTTTGTTTTATGAATAAACAATTTATTGAAATAAATACACATTTGTGTTTTTTGTGGCAAAACCAAAAGAGTATTTACAATATAGTAAACATGTGTAATAAATAAAAACATTAATTTCAGGGATTGGGAGCAAATTAACAGTTTATTTACAATGTGTTTTTTTTATTGAATATCTCGCATATTAAGTTTGATTTCCGCATACATATTGGATGATACTTATTTACCAGTCTAATATTTCTAGATTTCTCATCCTAAATTTAAAAAAAAATGATTTTAATTTTTACACCTGAAAATATAACTTATATGCAAGGTCATGATCATTAGTGCTCATATTGTAATTTGCTCTTTTTTTCTTTCGAGAATGTATGAAAAAACAAAAAAAAATGTTTAAACAAAATAACAAGTAAATAAGTGTTGAATGAATGAATACTCCTTAAAAGAGTATACACTTACAAACGCAGGAACTAGTTTACAACAATTTCCAAGTGAATTAATAATTATATGGAGGTGTGTCCGTTCGCTTTAATAAATTGCTCTGATTACAGATGCGCATTTTCAGTCCATATTGATTCTTCTTTTTAGAACCGCTGTAAACATGTCAGCATAACTATCTGAGTAAGTTAACATGCCTTATATAACTACGGTCGTGGTTAAGAACGCGAAGGTGTTAACTATTATATTGACTTTGAATAACCATGAAGTGTTACTTCTAATGTTCGTCGTATGTGTCGCTGATGGGTTAAATGCAACATATCAAATTCGGTATTTTTTTATTAAAAATAAAGGGTACACGATAATCATAATTTCTGACAATAAAAGTTATAATTATTTACTTAGTTCTATTATTGTTATTGTCCCTGGCAACGTCGCGTTCCCCTGCTAGTTCATATATATATATATATATATATATATATATATATATATATATATATATATATATATATATAAAAATAAATATATATATATATATAATAGCTGATATAATTTAATTTCGTTCTTATATGTACTTTTGTTGCACACGTAACTTCAACTTTTCTTTTATCTGTATAAATTATTTCTCAGTAGAAAATACCCGCTTCTCTCTCTCGGTCTCTCTCTCTCTCTCTCTCACACACACACACGCCCATACACACTCTAAACACTTCCTTAATCTCGCCCTTTATACTGCTACCTTTACATTGCTAAACAATCAAAATTAATTTGCGCACCTTATTTGGCATGATATGTCACACTTAAGTTGCGAATACCACTTTCAATATTCTATTACTAATTAATATAAACTTAGCAATACATATGCAGATTTTCGCATGCACCCACACATCTGTATGCACACCTCTGTTGCATACATAAATAATACAGTTGGTAAGTCCCACTTAAATTAAAAATAACAATTATGTGTAACTGTACTACTTCCCTTTCAAATACCACCGTTGCTGTAATTTGACGCATGATTGAAATATCGCTTTCGTTTGGTTTTCTTATACGTACGTATTAATGTGTATGGGTTGATGGGTCATGTTTAAGAGTAAATTAAAATTGACGTGTTTATATAGATTTTAAATTTAAGTACAATGAAAATTAGTCTGGCATCCTAGAGTTTAACATCTTATTGCTATTTCTATATCGCGATTGCGGTTAAAATACATACCCGTGTGTTTGGCACTCTTGTGTAGGAAATATGAGTGCCATCGCTAAACGCACTGATGAATGGGCTTGCATTTTGAATACTATTGTTGTATTTTGCCTGTTCAGCAAGTGTCATAACTTCTCCCGTCTGCCACTAAACTCTTCTTTGCATAGATTGGTATGCCTGCAGAGATCAAACGTAATCAGTGGCGCTGAAAGCAGAGAACAGGGATTAACAATATATAGGAAAGTAATCGCACGACTGACGTAAATGGTGAGTTCTGTCGGATCAATACAATCTCCTTTTGTCGTCAGCCTTAGAAGTGTATCCCCACCAAGGAGGCACAATAGGATTACGACGCCTTTGCGCGTACTAGTGCTAGAGAGTTGAGGGTGGGGTTCATCGTCCGCTTTGGGAAGCCAGATTAGTGCGATTGAAAATGAGGGCGAGATTAAGGTAGTGTTCAGAGTGTGAGACAGAGGGAGAGAGAGAGAGAGAGAGAGAGAGAGAGAAAGAGAGAGAGAGAGAGAGAGAGGGGAAGAGGGTAGTTTCTACTGAGAAATAATTTATAGAGATAACAGAAAAGTTGAAGTTACGTGTGCAACAAAATCACGTATAGGAACCGAATGAAATTATATCATCTATTATATACATATATATATATATATATATATATATATATATATATATATATATATATATATATATAAAGAGAGAGAAAGATAAAGAGAGAGTGAGATAAACTAGCAGGGGAACGCGACGTGGCCAGGGGCAATAACAACAGAACTAAATAATACGCGGCAATAAAAGCAAAGAGTTCCATTTAATTTATAATTAAATTTTCCATCCAACCCATTCTACAATCATATAAAAATAAAATATATTACGCATCTCTGCTGTGGCTCCCCAGGCGTGCAAAATTATAAAAGAGAGATGAATAAATTATTTATCCCGGGCAACAGTACGTTGGAACACAGCTGCGACATCTAGAATATAGAGCACTGTAATGACAACTTATTGGAAACTTCTTTTTTTTTTATCTAAGATATTGACCAATGTTAATTATTTCTCCTCGAGTATACACCATTATAAAAAGACAGATAAGTGTTTATCTCGGGAACAGTGCGTTTAAATACACTTAGTATATCTCTAATATTGAGAACTGTCATGATAAGCTTTTGCTGCATTCTGTCTTATCCAGGATATTAATATTCATAAAAGAAAATGAATTCAAATAATTGAATACAATAAAAACAAGATTGTGAAATCTATAAATAAAAAAATAATGGACAATTGAATGAAAACAATGTATTAAACCAAAATGTCATGAACAAAAAATGAATAAAAATATAAATAAAAAGGGTATTAAAAAAGTAGGAAAAGTTAATAAATAACACTGAAATTTTAAAAAATGTAATAGAAAATAATTGTTTTCAGTATTAGTTGTACTCATACAAAATAACGCTTATATCAGTAAACTTAAAGGAAAAAAGAATTATGATCCGTCATGGTGTTCACTAAAGTGTACATAGGAAATATCACAGCTTCTGCCGTATGGGGTGCGTAGGAAATATCGGTTCTTCTGCAGTATAGGGTCCATAAAAATTCAGGTGGTTCTGCTGTATGGGGTACATAGGAAATACCGGTGCTTCTTCAGTATATGATACATAGAGATACCAGTGCTTCTTCAGTATATGGTACATAGAGATACCAGTGCTTCTTCAGTATATGGTACATAGAGATACCAGTGCTTTTGCAGTATAGGGTACATAGCAAATATATGTGCTTCTGCAGTATCAAGTACATATGAAATCCCGGTGCTTCCGCAGTTCAGGGTACATAGGAAATTCCGGTGTTTTTCTTTTTTAACCAAAAATATTATTTTGGCTGGAAAAAAGTGAAAAAAAATCGGAGGGGAAGGGGAGAATATTTAGATTTTATTTTTTACATTGTAAATATTACTTTGGGTAGGGAAGATAAACAAAAATATGGAGTGGATGTTTTTTTTTCTTTTTTACTAATTTTACTATGGTAGAGTAAAAAATAGTTCTTGGGCGGATAATTATTTATTTTTCAACAAAAATATATTTGGGAGTGGGGGAGAGTAAAAACACTTAAGACGGGTTATTTTTTGTACGTTAACACATTTTTGGGTTGAGGAGAGTAACGAAAATGAAGGTACTGGTTTATTTATTTCCTTTTTTGAACTTAAAAATATTTCCTTGGGTGGGGGAATGTAAATACAATAGTTGGGAGGTTATTTTTTCTTAGAAAAAATAAATATTTTTAGGAAGATTGGTGTTACTACCTTTTTTTTAGAGGTGTGGATTGATGTAGTAGCTGATCTGCTTCCAAAATATAGAAAATATGTGACCGGGGGCTTTAGCAGTACATGGAGTACGTTTTAGGGCGCTTGTGCAGTATTGCGTATCTATTGAATATGTATACTTCTTCTTCTTCTTCTTCTTCTTCTTATTATTATTATTATTATTATTATTATTATTATTATTATTATTATTATTATTATTATTATTATTATTATTATTATTATTATTATTATTATTATTATTATTATTATTATTATTATTATTCATATACCGGCGCACAAAAGAAACCATATGAGTTCTCTGATATGACAGCGGCGCATTCATAGAAATTATTTTTCATGATAGTGACGCTACATGAATGAACTTGATTTTTATTCTTTTATACGACAGGGACGCATTAATATGAGGTAGTTGTTATGATAGTTACACCACATAAACGCACATAATTTTAGTTTTTTGCTATTACAGAGACGCATTAATATGATGTATTTTGCATGCGCACCAGGGTGGGGATAGGTATGTATATAGTGTGCACACCAAAGGCAAATATAGGTAGATATATAGTATGCACACCAGAGACAAAGATAGGTACTTATATAGTATTCGCCCAGGGTGGCGATAGGTATGTATATAGTATTCGCCCTGGGGCGGTGAGAGGTACGTATATAGTATGCACACAATGAGGTGACCAGGGAAAAGAGAACGCCGGGACACGCCGAGTAGCCCTGCTAGTCTATTATATGAACCCCAGTTGTATGTATGTCTGTCTGGGTGTATGTATGTGTGTATGTGTGTATGTATGCAACGCTTCTCCTCCGAGTGTACCCAACATTGGTGGCTTGGATAGAGGATAAACTGTTTTTTTTTGGGGGGGGGGCACATTTTTTGGAGGCGGGTCGGGAAAATATTTTTTTTATCAACTTAAAATGTTTCTCACCTAAGGGGGAGAGTAAGGGTGGAAGGTAAAAATTGTTTCTGGGGATTCGGGAAAATATATAATTTTTTTTAACTAAATTAAATATCTATAGGAAGCCGGAGAGTAAACATTTTTGGGGGGGAGAGGAGGGTGATCTTTTTTGTTGGGGGGTATGGATGGAGGGTCAAATTGTTGGCGACATGTAAAAAAAATGGGGCTCAGGGCAATTGTTTCCTTTGAACTGAAATTATTTCTCAAGGTAGGGGGAGAGTAAAATACTAATTTGGGGGGTAGAGTGTAAAAAAGATTTTTGACGGAGAGGCGAACATTTTTTTTTTCTTGAACTTTAAATATTTCCTAGGGTAGGAGGAGAGTAAAGATTTTTTCCGGGAGGTGGGGATGGAAGGTAAACAATTTGGTGTGGGCTCGGGGGAAATTGTTTTTTTTTAAGTAAAAATATTTTTGGGGGTGGGGTCAAAGTTTTTTTAGGAAGGTACAAAGATTTTTGAGGGGGTGCATGATTTTTTTTTTTTAAAATTAAAAATGTGTTTTTTAGGATAGAAGGAGTAAAAAAATGTTTTTTGAGAGGTAAAATTTTGTTTAAGATGTAGAGTTAGTGTAGAATTTGTTCGGCTTCCAAGTAGCAAAAATATGCGACTGGGATCGTGTGCAGCGTACCGCCCCTATGGAATATATTTTAGGGTATTTTTGAAGTATATGTTTTATTCTTCTTCATGATCAAAGGCACCATATGGGTTCTTAGATATGACAGGGCTCATTAACATGAGTTTTATTTATTGTAGTGACACTACATGAATGCACTTGATTTGTGTTAATTATACACAGGGGCGCATTAATGATTTATTTTTTATGATAGTGACAAAACATGAAAAACACACAATTTTGGTTCTTTGATACGACAGGGGCGCATTAATATGATTTCTTAGGTATGCAAACTGACCTGGACATAGGTACATATATAGTATGCGCACCCTTGCAGAGATAAGTAAGTGTATAGTATGCGCACCAAGGCGGCGATAGGTAGACACATATTATGCGAACTAGGGCGGTGATAGGCATGCATATAGTATTCGCACCATGGTGGCGATAGGTACGTATATAGTATGCACACCGGGGCGGTGATAGATATGCATATTTTATACGCACCGGGGCAGTTATAGGCACGTATATATGTTACGCACCGGGGCGGGGATAGGTACGTATATAATATGCGAAACGTGGCGCAGTTAGGTACCCATATAGTACGCACACTGGGGCGGCGATAGGTACATATTTAGCATCGGCACTGGAGCGGAGATAGGCACGCATTTAGTATTCGCACTGGGGCGGCTGTAGGCACTTACATAGTATGCGCACTTAGGCTGCGATACATACGTATATTGTATGCGCACCGGGGCGGCGATAAGTATGTATATAGTATGCGCACGGGGACGGCAATATTTGCTTATATAGTATGTGTACCTGGGTGGCGACACCTACGTATATATTATGTGCACAAGCACAGCGATAAGTACGTAGATAGTATGCAAACCGGGGCGTGTTAATAACGTATATCTTATGCGCACCAGGGCGGCGATAGGTTCGTATATAGTATGCGCACCGGACGGTGATATGTGCGTATATAGTATGCACACCGGGGTGGCGATAGGTACGTATATAGCATGTTCACCGGGGCGGCGATAGGTACGTATATATATGCGCACCGGGGCGGCGATAGGTACGTATATAGTATGCGCACCGGAGCGGCGATAGGTACGTATATATTATGCACACCGGGGCGGCGATAGGTACGTATATAGTATGCGCACCAGGGCGGCGATAGGTACGTATATAGTATGCGCACCGGAGCGGCGATAGGTACGTATATAGTATGCGCACCGGAGCGGCGATAGGTATGTATATATTATGCACACCGGGGCGGCGATAGGTGCGTATATAGTATGTTCAGCGGTGATAGGTACGTGTATAGCATGCGCACCGGTGGGGGATAAGTACGTATATAGCATGCGCACTGGGGCGGCGACAGTACGTATATAGCATGCGCACTAGGCTGCGATAGGCACGTATATAGAATGCGCACTTGGGGGGGGATGCGCATCTGTGCTGAGATTAGAGCCTATATAAAAAGCGCAGACATATATGGTACTTTTTACAGAAATATGTCATACTTTTGCCCTGGACAACGTAAGAGGAATGGTGGGGAAGATACAGCTTTTGTATGAGACAAAATGCGAAAATATCAGTGAAATAGGGCGACCAGGAAAGAGAAAAGTAGGAAGATAAAGACACGTCTATAGAGGGAGGTAGAGAAATAGAAGCTTGAATATAAAAATGTTACACACGTGATTTCTCTCCTATTTTGTGTTTGTATTGTCCCGAGTAACGCCGGGTTGCCCTGCTAGTAATACTATTTAAATACAAACTAAAATTCTGTTAACATTTAACTTGACAAATATGTTACATATTGTAAATTCCGAATACAATAAAATGGCAATAAAAAGTTGTTGTGGCTGTGCCTTCTTATAGGAAGTTTAAAAAGGCATAATGCTGACATTTTGTAGTGATGTATATGAATGACGGACGTTTTACGTGGTTGATGCTCGGCTAGAGAAAAAAGGGTGGGACAGACTAAGGTTAAAATATCGTTGGTTTGATTTGATTTGATTATTTAACTTTGAAATGAATTATGTATTTCGTAAAAACAGACGACCTTGTCGTAACACAAAAGTGATGGACAGATCGTCTCCATGTTAAACTCTCCCTAGGTAGACTGTGAGACACGTTATCTCAAGTGTAAACCATAAGTTGAGAAGGGTGACCTGCCGATGACCAGTGAAAAGACCCGGTCAACAGAAAGAACGATACTGAGGGGCTACAGTTTGCTCACTGGATATGACAATAAATTAGAGGTTTGCTAAGAAATCGGCCAACTAGTTCTAAGCTGGGTGCTGTCCGGAAGCGATAGACCCATCATTTTGCTAAAGGGTGGTGCTGGACTTATCTTTTTTCTTGTCGAGTAAGAAAGTCTCGTCTTGCATGTCTGCTATTAACACTGGGGAACCCGAGTATCTATAGGTAACCTCTATGTTACTTGTTTGTAAACTTCACTCCTGCTTTTACCTAGGACGAGGGCTATCTTTGTCAGCAAGGAGACGCGATCACGCAACACTTTTTGGACCGACACAACGTGTAGAGACGAGTATTGCCAGTGCAGTGAACAGACGAACAAACACACACATATATCCATGTTCACAGAAATATTAAAAGTGTTTTTGTTTTGTTTTATTCCGATACAATTACCGATTCCCATTAAGATTTGTTTTTAATTATTACATTTTAAATTATAAATTGTAAGTGTTTCTAAAAGTTTAAAGTAACTGTTGAAACCACCGTGTAACGTTTGCACACATTTTAGCAAACGGGAAAAAAACACCTGAGCCGATATATGACACGATTAGATCTTTATAAATATTAACTTTTAATGATTTCCTTGTAATCTATTAAACATTGTGACACAATTGAAGATGTATTTATTTATGTAATGCTAATCCGCGTAACATTAGTTCGTCGTTAGTTGACAACATGCTATTTGAATCGTTTCATAAACAATTGAAAATAGTCGACAATTCGTGTGTAAAATGGAAAGGAGGTTTCGTTAAATATTCTGTTCTGCCCCCAACTTTCTATGTGAAGAATGATATTATAAATCATAATGCCCCTACTCAGAAAACACTTCTGAAGTCTCGGATGCTTTATTAGCTATTATTTGCATCAAATAAGGTCTATATTGTGATTTGTATTTTTTAAGAATTTGTCGGTTATGGCTAATGCCAATATAACGAATATGTATACTATTAGTGTGTTATATTGATAACAATTAAAAGTAACTAGACGCAAATAATAATAATACTTGTCATACTACAACTTATAATAATAATGGCACATTTCTGCATGAACACCCCGAAGAAATCACATTCATAAAAATTGAATTACACATCTTTAGGTGAAACCCTTGGGGAAAAGAAATGTATTTGTTTAATGTGTGTATATACATTTAACGTTCAATTATCGTCATTTGTGAATAGTTGTACATTTTGTGTGTATTCACTAAATATTTTACCACCAACCCTAAGTCCGAATACTAAGGTCGTACAACTGTATGTAATGCGTTCGAAATAGTAGGTCCATCCCCTAAAAAAAATTCAAAACACAGTATTTATCTCCCGAAGCTAAATAATTTGGTTGGCTTAATTAATCGAACCCGCTCGAATGTCTCATATAAAAAGTAGCTCATTTTAAGGCGTGAAACAAATACACTACTCTTTTCCTTTTTCATATTTCAACCCAAACAAAGCGTGCGGCTACTGTAAACGTGAGAGGGAACTGCACATGCGGGAGTAGGTTTTCATGGTCATTTTAGGTTCGGAGCTCTTTACAATAGTGTTAAACCTCGGCACATCGGTTCAGTCGGGGAAGCATGGAGCAGGGTAGTTGTTTCAGTGGCCGGCAGAACGAGAAAATAAGCTATTTGACTAGAAGGTTCTCTTCCGTCTGGGGTCCTCCACAGTCAATATACGTCATTCAGTTGAGTGTTAAGTTGGTGTTGTGTATTAAGGTCGAGGGGGCACTTATGCAGCAAGTTAAATGGAACGCAATACATTGCAGTATTTGTAAAATAAGGAAGAGGATACAACATTGCGGCGATGAGGCAGACGCTGGTGCTTGGTGGATAGTGAGGGACCTATTAAGCTAACAGCTCCTTGTTTGACCTAGTCTAAGAAGGAGACACTAGTGGAAGGTGTCCCACCCTAAATGTGGCAACAACACTCTATCCATGGGCTGATGCTGGCTAAGTAGAAACACAAGATCATATCAGGTAAGTTGAGTTTACATTGATGCAGCCTTGGTAATGTATTCTATGTATTTGTTCCAATTTATGTTTTCTGTGAAAGTTAAGCCGAGATGTTGGAATGTTGAACTCTAAAGTAGGGTGTTATTTTCCATATCAATCGGTTTTTTAATAAGTGTCTTGTAGTTATTTATTAAAAATAAGTTTTGTATTTGCGCCATTAAAAGTGACCAACCATTTATGACACTAATCCACTACAGACTGGGTGTCACTTTCTACTGATTGATCCATTGTCTACTATATAATTGCGTATGCTTTGCCCACGTGAAGAGAGTTAAGTGTAGTGTAGTCAGCAAATATACCTACATCAGACTCAATGTAATCAGGGAAGTCGTTTATTAAAATATGGACCAATAAAGGCTCAAAGATAGATCCTTGGGGTACGCAATAATTTGTGTCACGTGGCTTAGATACACGGCCATCAATGCCAGCGTGGATCTTACCTTTCGGTTAGGGGAAATATAATAGTATTAAATATTTTCCCAGTTATACCATATTACCGTAATTCAATGAAAATGTCTTCATTCCATACTTTGACACACCCCGGTGATATATAAAACGCTACTGCCCTATATTCACGTGCCTTGCCCAGTGTATGATATATGCATTCAGAGATTACCTCTTAGCTCTCAGCAGTATATCGTGATTGTGTAAATCCATACTGGCGGTCAGAACGAATTTAAGCATCAACTAAGTGCTTGACAATCGCTAGAAATATGAAGGATTCAAATATTTTAGCAAATATCGGGAGTAGACTGATTAAGGGGGGGGGGTAGTTCTGAGGATAATTACTTCCCCAGACTTCTTGAGGACTGATACCACAGAGGAAGTTTTCCAGCTATCGTGGAAGCAAGATTCAGCTAGGCATTTGTTGTAGAGTTTGGAGAAGACAGCGGCTAGTTAAGCAAATAATTTCTTTATTACTATTGCAGTTGTAAAGCAAGAGGCACATGCTTATGAGTTGTAAACGTTTTTTTATGATGTCTCTGACCTAGGATGGGGTGATGGCTAGGTTATTAAGCGTACCTTTGGTCTCCAATATGAATTCAGGGAGGGGGTTGTTTTCCGTGTCCAAAGTGGAGTTAGAACCGAAACCCTGGGCAAGTAGTTCAACCTTATTAATTGCTATTTAATTCATTTTGACAGTGGAGAAACTCTCGATTGACCATTTACATAGATTTCCAAGAAATCGTGAGTACCTTGTTTCCGGTAATTAAACCGTGTTTGCTTATCTTTGTAGACCTGCTCTTAGTTGTACCGTAAACTTATTTATTGACTCTATTATCTTATATATATTCGTAGCTGACTTATGAAGGCTGAATTTACGGAATGCTTGCTCTGAGAAATGGGAGCAGCACATTTCGAGGTGAACCATGGAAGAGAGTGGGACTGTATGAAGAATTTTCTCATGGGGACCTGAACTTCATTACCTGCTTTGACCCATTCGTTTAACTAATGTGTGCGAGATAAGCAGGGAGTGAAAAGGTTTCATCCAATAGAGCGTCGCTGATGTGATCTGTGATTGACGCAAAATCAGTCTGCGTGTAGTGTCTCGTTGTGTTGAGCAACGCCTCATCAGCTTTTGCACACGTTTTTTAGGTTATATAAATTATTATCACAATGTGATCAGCATTCCCGAGAAGACTGTGGGCTTTCGTCACACAACCCACGGGCAGTGAGGTCAATAACATGTCTATACGTTGACTTGCTGGTCTACTGGATCTGTCATATGGGTCGGAAAATCGGCAATATGAGATAGGGATTTAATTAAGGAGAAAGTATACTACAGTAACCGGCTGCGTCAGTAAACTTAGATAATCCTCACCTGTCACGGTGGGGTGCATTAAAACCCCTACATTCATGTGTTGTGACATTCGAGTCGAGTACGAGGTTTATAATCTGCATTTCAGAGACAAAAGCCCCTCGGGAAAAAGCCCCAAAAAATAATTATCGTGTCGACAGGTTAAGCTTTTTCTGGCTACTGTTTCCCGAGTGGTAGTAGAGGATCTGAAACACTTAGGTTGCGCTAAAAGAGGCTGCTCTTTCAACACTTGTATACTATCGTGAGTAAATGGTCCCTACAATTTATCCTGGTGGACTTCACCGAGGCCAAACCTACCATGGATAAAGTCACGACTACCGGTCTTGTTGTGCGTTAATATTGGTACCAAACTAACTCCTACCAAACCATGTGTTTAGTCTATCCAAAAAATGACAGTTACAAAGAAACAGCAACACACCTAAACTAGAAACTCACCAAAATATCTTCGACTTCGCCTTTGAAACAAACCTACAATTTTCATTCTCCTCACACAATTTTGACGTGAATGGATACCTCCTAATCTAATGTCAATACCCTGGCAAACATATGCACGGCTAAGAGTTTATGTTCGGAAAACCCTTCCATTGTCTGGAGTAAATGATCAACACTACATGTGTTTTAGATTAACTTTACGGCTCAGCGTTTTTTTAATATTCCATATACTGTTTTCATTATACCCATGTATGTGTCCTTCTTAATATTGCCCTTGAAAACAGACACAGAGATCTCACTTAACACAAGAGCTCAAACACATGTATCAATGGATTTAAATTTACATCACCCTGGTTGCCTGTAATTGTCATACATACAGATACAGCTTATAACTATTCATATAGTTTCTCCATAGGTCGCGCCTTCTCACATACTCTAAACTTCCCCGAATCGCCTGCATGATCGTGTGGAGCACATAACATTCCTTGCCCTCACTGCACGATAATTCTGCGATGAATTCTCAAAGACCGCTCGGGAACGCTAATAAGTTTGTTGACATTACTATCATTAAAAAACCGGTCCGAAAACGGATAAGCCGTTGCAAACAAAACGATGAGATACAACCAGTGCGATGATTTGTAATACACTAGAGATAACCTCAGAGACGCCTATTGAGTAAAATGGTTTCTCTCCCTGCTGATAAGTACTCACATGAAGAAACCCGAATGGGTGGAAGCAGTTATTAAATCACATGGTGCATGCATTCTTTAACTCTGACAACAAATGCCTTGTCGACTCTTGCTTCCCAAGTAGCTTGACACTTGCCTAAGTGGTATCAGTCATTAAGAAATTCCGGTAATCTTATTGACCCTCATAATTATCGGTCCATCAGTTTACTCCCGCTTATCGTGAAAATGTTTAAAACCGTAATCAATCTAGCTATTGTGTGTTGCCTCCAAAGTGCTAAACAACTTTCTGACAATCAGTAAAGATTTGGGCAAGCACGGTCTATTGTGGAAATCTTACCGGCAATCTCTGAACGCATATACAGTACACTGGGCAAGGCAGTTGAAGCATGTGCGGTTGAGCTTAAATTGTCCAAACCCTTTGATAACGTCTGCCATACAAGTCATCTCAGATGAATTTACCCATATGTTATTACAATATACACACTCAATATAAATAGATCATTCCTATCCAAAATAAAGGGGCATGTTGTCCTTTATGGCAGTTTATCCAAACAATATTACATAAACGCAAGTGCACTCCAGATGTCGAACCCTGGCACGTTCTTAATTCATGGATTTAATGCACAATGTCCCTGATAGCATTGCGTCTGAGATGGGTATATTTGCTGGCGAGACCAGGCTCTACTCTTGATAAATGGGTAAAACGGATGCGCCAATATATGAGGCACTAGCTGTGTCCTGAGAAATAGACCCAAGGCTGTAGAGGAATGGGGTCATATATGGATATAACATTAATGCTGCAACGACCAAGCCTCTTTGAGTAAAATACTTGCAGGACCCCGCTTAAACCAGATATTGCTATGCCAAATAAAACCCTACTAGAGAATCCTATATGTATACTCCTCAGCCTAGCATTCACATGTAACATCAATTAAAACGATTCATAGAATACATATCTAAGGCTGCTGAAAAGAAAGTGGATTCCCTATACCGTGCCAGTTATCACACCTGACATTATCTAATATATCTACAAGATCTCTATCCGATCATGCATATATTATAGTGTTCTTTCTCCTGATTTCCTCGTGTCCGTACTCCTTATCGCAACAAAATATTACCACGGTCTTGCTTTGCCAAATGATATCTCTCCGAACAGTCTTTAAGACAGCGCACACGCGAACGTAGTGACCAACTCAAATCACCAACTCATAGTCTCCACTTCCTTCAAAACATTCCCCTTTTATTGCCAGTTACATTGCACTTATGCAAATGAGCATGCAAATCAGCAGTGAGCTCTTCTGCCAGAGAAATCAGGAAGTAATGGGAGGTATTTGCTATAACTAGCCATTTCACTGAGGTTCTGATTCCTCGTAGCTTAGCACCGTTTTGAGGAAGGATCGCAGCCACGATCTTTGGTGCAGAATTTAGGCAGAATTTAGGCCAAAACCTAACCTAGTTAGGCAGTATGTTTGACCTTTGTATCCGACCAGCTGGTACTTCCAGTATTCCTTTGAAATGCGGATCTGTAGGTATGCAGATGTTAAATACACAATCGCCGCAGCCTTCTGCATTTGCCTCCACTCTCACATGGTCTCCCTGCACACGTCCATCACATCGCCACCCGTGTGACACGCAACGTATGCGTTCAGCTCCCTGAAGACTAGTACTGGCCGAACCTTTTGCTTTGTGGGCTGAACAACCGCCATTAACGACAGCACGCCTTCCACCTTCTCCATCTATGTTCTTAAAATCCCCTCTGAGATTCAACGGTCCACCTCCTTCTCAAATTCAATTCTTACGCCTCCTCCCAACGTTGTTTAGTACTGAGGGTTCTCCCTTCCATGCCACATAACTGTAAATTTCTCACCATTAAAGTGTGCAGAGAAATCTTGGTTCTCTATCATGCAACTTTTCTCATACCCGGCCGTTCCTGTTCCTCTGCCACCTTTTTCAGATCGCACACATGCAGCCCCTTCATGCCCTCCAAAGCTCACGGTGTTCTTATGTACTGTGAAGCCCCCTAGTCGAGCAATTGCGTCCATCACTAGCAGCACATCGACACCCGTGACAATTTTATTAATAACAATAACCTCGATTGTTAGTGACATCCCACATACCATCAACCGAACGATACTTGTGCCATTGCACTTCCCCTCTATGCCGTCAACTACCGTAATGATGCTGGTCCTATTGCATGTGTCAACCATGTCTTTGGTGACAAGTGTTGAGATACCGCCCCTGTCGACAAAGGCCTTTGCACTGCGCCCATTCAGGGTCACCACGACTCGCGGCGACGTACCCTGTAGCGCCTTCATCGAATAAGTGGGGTAGCTACCGGCGCAGTGGCTTCCCCCTGTCCGTTTCCCTGGGGACATAATCTGCTGATGTGGCCGACTTTCCCACAGCGGAAACACGTAACTTCCGGCTTCGGCTCCCTGCACTCCTTCGCCATATGCGGCCCTTGGTATCGGCAGCATATGCCAGTGAACCTGGGTCTCTGCCACATCCCTTTCGGCTCTTTGTCCTTCACAATCTCCTGTTGCAGTTTGCTTCGTTGAGCGACAGCTACGCTTCCCTGATCACGCTTTTTTTGCCTGGCCAGCACCCTAGCCTGTGTAATCAACTCCGCCACCTCCATGGTATTTACACCAGGCAGTTGCTGCAGAGCTTTGGAAATATGGTCTGGGAAGCCATTGATGAAGGCCATCTAAACCATCCGTCGAAGGCCTACTCCATTGAATCCTGCAAGTCACACCAACCTCCGGATATAGGGCCAGAGCAGCACCATCAGGATACAGTGGTATCAAGCTGGATACATCCGCGATGTCCTGCCACTTAGCGACAAGTGTTATCTTGCTCAGCCAGGCTACAACATCCCCCTCTCCAGAGAACGTCTTCAGCATTTCACTGCTGATCCTCTTTCCTGCCATAGTTCTCTCCTAAATAGCTTGTAATTATGTTTTTATTTCTCCTGATTTCCTCGTGTACGTACTCCTTATCCCAACAAAATGTTACCACGGTCTTGCTCTGCCAAATCATATCTCTCCGAACAGTCTTTCATCCAGCGCACACACCAACGTAGTCACCAACTCAAATCACCAACTCATAGTCCCCACTTCCTTCAAAACATTCCCCTTTTATTGTCAGTGACATTGCACTCATGCAACTGAGCATGCAAATAAGCAGTGAGCTCTTCTGCCAAAGAAATCAGAAAGTAATGTGAGGTATTCGCTATAACTAACCATTTCACTCAGGTGCTGTTCATTTTTGAATCCATTCCTGGCTGGGGTTAAGTCATACTTTGCTAACCACAGCTATCACATCATGGCTAGTGTACAATCGTCACGTCTCTCCCTGTGTGACAAGTGTCAATCAACACTCTCTGATCTAATAGGTGTCTAACTTTTTAGAAAGCTCCAGCCGACGTTCCAATGTCAAATCTAAGTGCTTGTTTTACAAGTACTTCTATTTAATGTGCTATCATGAACGTGCTACTTTTGTGTTCATAATTAACACAATAATCAACTAGATCCTATCTATTCACCCGAGACTTATGCTCCAACTGCTTCCTTCCTTCCAGTTGTCTGCTTTTCGATCTGCCTCCATGCTCTCTTTTTTATTGGTGGGTCAGTATTATTAAAATTGAAATACAAGTCTTTATCAATGCAAGAATAATTAATTTTTATGTTTTACTTTAATCTTATGAATTTCAGAATAATATTTCATCAGTAGAGTTGACTAGTTTGGTGTCACTGTATTAAAAAAACATAAGCATATTTATTTTCTGATATGATGTCTTTATAATAGGTGTTATATGCGGAGATGTTTCTGGTGTTATGAAGTCAAATTCAGATTGTAGAATGAAGACGCATTGACATGCTCGAATTAAATAAAGATAAATCGTTCATCTGAAAGCATTGATGCGTCAGCATTATCAACATTAAAAAAGTATTTATCAATACAATACTGGTATATGATTATTATTTTACTTTAATCTTATTAATTTAGTAATGATATTGCATCAGTAGAGTTGACCAGTATTGTGTATTAAAGAAAAAAGTAACACACTTTTTTTGTATAATGTCTTTGTAATAGGTGTTATCCCCGGAGATGCTGTTGTCAGTTATGAAGTCAAATGTTAGTTGGAGAACGAATACGTATTAACCTGCTTCAAATTTAGACTGATAGGCAACTCATTTAAAAGAATGTGTAGGGCAGTATTGTGAGTATTGAAAATAGAAACATGTATCAAGGCAATATTCATTTATTATCATTTTTTTTACTTAAGTCTTAATTTCGGAATAATATTTCATCATCATAGTTAACGAGTATTGGGTCATTTAAAAAAATAATAAACAATCTTCTTTTGTTTTTTGATATAACGTAGAGATGTTGTTGGCCGTTATGAATTCAATATATATATATATATATATATATATATATATATATATATATATATATATATGTGTGTGTGTGTGTGTGTGTGTGTGTGTGTGTTGTGAAATTGTTCAACAGTAAATAATACATAAAGGAAGTAAAGTCGAGGGTTGGTTTCACAAGTGTATTAACAAAGTAAGAAAGTGACAAGCATTTGGCAAGACAGTTACAAGACTGTGCTTTGTCTTATCTGTGTCTCTGGTGACTCGCACTATTTATAGTGACAACCGGTGTTGTTTCTCCTGTGTAAGAACGACCGGTGTAAGAATATATATATACCAAAATAAAAAATGATGAAAAAATTGTTCACGGAAATTCAGCACACTATTATATATATATATATATATATATATATATATATATATATATATATATATATATATATATATATATATATATATATATAATATATATAATATATATATATATATATATATAATAGTATGCTGAATTTTAGTTACCAAGTTTTTAATCATTTTTTATTTTTTCCAAAATTGAAAAACGTCCGTGCATGTTGACGTTTCGCACATATAATCAAACAGTTAAATGTCCATTGTAATTTTATATGATTGCTAAAATAATAAAATATACCCACCAATACTTCAATATATGATGACATATAGTATTTCATGTGGAAATATTCATGATAAATAAGTAATGCATTTACATGTGATTATTGGTAATGGTAACGTTGAGAGGTTTGAAGGAATTGTTGTCGATTCGTTAGTTATTTTGATATAATAAAATCTACTAGACATATAGTTCCTTCCTAATACTGTGGGTGGTCGCAATGTGGCTTTTGTGTGTTTATCGTTCGAAGCTCACTAGTTTCCATGGACAAGATAATATTGTTTAATGACTTGTTCATTTTATGCATCACCAAAAGTAAGCATGTGTACAGTGGTAAATAAATAAATTAGAATGGGTATTAGGATACCGAATCTGAATAAAGTAAATACAGGTTGTTGTTTGAATACCCTAATAAGTACAATAGACACCTCGCTTAAACATCTCTAAGACCTAGTAAATAAAAATAAGTATCTTATTTTAAATTCTATTACGAATTTTAATATTCCATTAGACATTTCATTTTATCTCAAAAAATTTTTTTAGTTTATTCAATCGAAAACCTATTTATTTTTCTAATTCTCTCTATGAAAAAAATATCTGTATATTTTCTTAGAAATATCATAATATCCTATTCTTTAAATGTCTATTAGTATTCCTGGTGTCATCAAAGGGGATAACTTCATAGGTATCGCCCTTTAGTGAGTAGATATATTTTATTTAATTTGGGGTAGGATTTTTGAGGCAATAGATCTGCGAAAAAGTGTACATGCAATTTAATATAAAGCCCTATTAATAAATTTAATATCGTACAGGTTTGTAATCTGATTGATCAGCCATTCATTTTGTAAAACCTATCTTGACATATTGTTTGATATTATCATCGTCATAAAATACATGTATATTGTTATGTTCTTTTTCTTATTAATGAGTATATTTATAAATTTACAAGTCGTTGATTCTGTGTGTTATTTTATTCTGTACTTAAGCATAACTGTGTGTTGTATTTATTTATTATTAGAACCTGTTTTATTAACAATTCATGGGTGTTGCATTGAATAGTGTTACCTTATGCGGGTTTACTTCATTTACAAAATTGACATTCACCTTCTGTCATCGGTGAAACTAGGTTTATATAAGTTGCTTGTTTGTGATACCTTTTCTCTGTTTACTATTTTAGAATATCTTTATTTCGGGAAGCGACATTCACATTTAATAGATTAAAGTTCCTGAATTGAGCTATCCACTTTTGTAATTTATTTCTGTGCGAAACAGACCGTCACAATGTATTTACAGATTTAATTGGGGAACATTTAAAAAGATAAGGAATACAAACTTGCTCATAGGAGTTTAACGTGATATGGTTTATCACATTATGTTTGTTATTAAATGTCAACACTCACTAATCTTTTATCTTGAATACTTGAACTGTCTATTAAAATATGACAACCTTTTTAATTTTTACACACACGCATATATACATATATATCAATATACATATATATATATATATATATATATATATATATATATATATATATATACATATATAAAGATTTAATGAATAAAGCATTACTATGACTGTTCCAAGAATTACAACATCAAGTCCCTTATAGTCTATGCTTGTAATTAGGCAGCATATTTTTATTTAAGTAGATAATTAAAATGAAGCAGTTTTATTAAGCTAAACCACTTTGTTGTATTTAATTATGTTGGTCTATATGTATGTATATATATATATATATATATATATATATATATATATATATATATATATATATATATATATAGGAACAGGCACACATATTGGGAATTTTATATTTTGAGAAAAAAAAACACACTGAAAGAAAATATACGAGAAGAAATAAAAGCAGTATAAGTTACATGAGTAGGATATTCAAAGAAATTATGAACATGTGACCCCAGATGAAAGGAAGCAGTGTAGAACCAATATCGTTAGTGGCGGCTGAATGTCTTAAATAATGTTATTATAATAAAACGCAATCGAACAGTTCAATATAACCATTTTATTGCAGAGGTTGGTGAATTTATTGGTATCAGTGTTAATGGGCAACTATCGCGTATATTGCTTTCGTTATTTGCAATTTATAGAAACATAAATACTTTTAAAATAGAATCTGAATATGCGTATACACTTGATATATCATTTATACTTCACCATGCAAGCATACTTGTACAATAGTTAGACATTTGAAACTATTCAATTGAGTTAATAACTCGTGAGATAAATTTTCATATATGTTACTTTTATGTACTCACAAAATACGCGAACATACCATTATCAGTTAATCAGATTGTATCACAATGGAGTGCCAATGAATCAAAAGTTGACCTGTCAAGTGCACCGACTTGACAACTTATCCGGTTCGCGTCGGACAGGGGATACCGATGGATGGGTGTTTGTTTACAAGTAGTTGTTTATCATTCTTTTTACAATTTTATAAGTGAGAAGTAAATTTTCCAGTAGACAAGAGGCGAGTGTATTCGTTCTCTGATTGTTACGATAAACTAGACTGAGAAACGTTTAAGTGAAGGGGATAGAAGCTTAAAAGGATACATTGTATTTGTAAAGAATAGAATGACATGTCTTACTTTATATAGCTCATCATTTTCACCTTTGATAAAGCTACCACATTTTATCC
Organism: Sepiola atlantica; assembly: GCA_963556195.1. Lineage (NCBI taxonomy): Eukaryota > Metazoa > Mollusca > Cephalopoda > Sepiida > Sepiolidae > Sepiola > Sepiola atlantica. The sequence continues at coordinate 143,455,294 of OY744526.1, forward strand.
GTAAAGTCAAAACCACAATGAACAGACTTTGGTTCTTTTATCGATTCTCTGACGGCAATATACACGTTTTATAGATCTAATTCACAGTATGTACTCATAACTACTCGCAAAGAACACCTAAGAGGAAATATGAGTTCGTGGAACAAACGTAGCGCCGTGACCTTCTACTGTAATAATTGGGCTTCTAATGAAGTGTGGGCCGGTAGTGTATATCTCAAAGACATACTGCCACATACCTACTAGTTAGATAAAATATGCGATAATTGAGAGAGCAAATTTAAAGTAGATTTTTCATGTGTTTTATAAGATAATCGACGCAAAAATATTAAAAGATTAGCTAATAAGAGAGGTTTAAGATGTTTCACGTGTACGATTTTTTACTTCTTAGTAAAAACAGTATTATATTAGCGGTAAATTAGACGAATATATGTAAGGTTAGTAATATAATACTAAAAAGACAGGGCATTGTTATATTGGTATATAAGCGTGTTCGACAGAAAATTTACACTATTTCGGATTATGCCAAACATCGTGGCCAGTATTTTATGTAATCCTAAAATCTGAAGTAAATCTAATTGACTTTGAGCATATATATTAGTTTGGCGTTTTTGTAGGTGGACCTGTTGATGTATTTTTGAACTGAACCATACTCTATAGAATTGCAACCAGACGGGTTAATGGGCAGAGATTTAAACAAGTGAAGCTTGGAATGTCTTATACACCCGTATTCAGTTGTCCCGGCTGTCTTACACAGGGGTGAGTTCCATTGAAACACGTATGATATTTCGCAGCCACTTTTTCTACACACCACTTTAAAATAGTGGGAAGCAACATGATATAGACATATTAATAAAATCAGAAATGCAGGGTTGCATGATGTAGCCATGAGTGGCAATACAATCAAATACTATCAAAGAGTAAATTACTGGTTCTTCAATGAAGGTTTGTTGGTGTTCACATTCTGTTGACAGTCGTAAATCGGGTATTTTGCACTACTTACAATTGCTACTCAAGCAAATATACCGTTTATTTATTATGTTATTGTCGCCCCGCAAAGTCCATGTTTTACGAAAATGTCCGACTTACGTTGCATATATATTGACACAAGTGTTTTCTACCCGTTTCAATGAATCCTGACATTTAAGGCAATTACTACTTCTTGTAAATTACTGTATTCACATATCCTTCGTAGTTTTGCAGCTCACATCTAACGAGTTTATAGTTGTTAAAAAAACACTCACATGCGACTAAATGCTCACATTTGTTTTATTATTGTTTTATTATGCATTTATTTATATGGAGAATTTTATTCTCTTCAGATATCCCGCTTCAATAATATCATCAACATTCCCGGAGATTGCAATTCTTATAAAAACGCAGACACACAACTTAATGTTAAAATCTACTTATTTTAAATGGGTTAAGTGTGTATGAACTGAAAGAATATGCAATAATGTAAGACTTAATGTAGGACGGCGTGTGTCACACACATTTTCTTCAAGTTATTTGTTTCTGTTTACTTGAAATTATAATACAATAAGTAAAACAACAACACGTTAATTAGTAAAGTTCATGATGCCAGTCGATATCGGTTTGATAAGAACTGGTCGGCAATTACTTTAAATATCGGCTAGCGCGAGATATGGCTCTTGAAATATTGGCTAAATATTGGAAGTAAATATAACCGATTTATTTTCAATTCCACTTTTACTGAACATCATTTATTGTTGTTATTCACGAAAGTTACATATGGGTTGTGCGTCGGGTTACGAATTTTGCATATTATACAAACAGTGACATTGTCGAAATAAAAATTAACATTAACAAAATTTACATTTTTAATAAAAATCATGTCAAATACGTATGACGAGTTGGCGAATAACAATATTAAGGTAACATTATTTTTTTTATATTAAATTATTTTGTACTGAAAAGGTTCAACAGTATGTTGTTCAGTCTGCTTGGGAAACGAACGTTAAATTATCGAGAACATGGGCGTTGAAGTACTATTTTACGGATGTTTTATTTTGAATAATGAGTTTAAAAAAGGCTCTAACTTAATAAGAATATCGGATCGAAGTTGCTCATTCGAAATCTCCGGTGGTTGGCTCTACGACTAACAGTTTAACTGTGATGATGCAATACACATTAACGTGTTCACATTCAGGTTACCATATCTTTTACATATTGCTTATTAAATATGCTCGAATGTAGACTAATATTATTGTGTATGTTTTTTAGTTACTATGTTTCTAACTACACATTCATACAAGTAAGAATCTAATAAGAAGACAACACTCAACGATTCATAATAAACACATTTATATTTTTCTCTTCGCCTGATTATTGTTTTAAATTTGAAGACTGATCAAAAGTAAAATATTAAAAAAAAACATCTCTAACAGATGATAACATCTGTCTGTCTGTCTGTCTGTCTGTCTGTCTGTCTGTCTGTCTGTCTGTTTGTTTGTTTGTTTGTATGTCCAGATACTCCTCCGAGAGTACCCAACAAACAGTCACACGGTTGACATCATCATGACCGGCCAGCCCTGGGACGTATAATATCTCAGAACCAGAAAAAAAAATTGCCTCTTCGGGAGTCGACTGAGCACTGTTCTCCAATGGGGGGGGGGGGCCTTTTTCCTCGATTTTCAACGTTGTTTAGTACTAATTTGAAAAAAAAACAATGACATCATGTAGAATTTGAGAAATAATGCACCGTCATGATTTTAACAGGAAATGACGTCAGAGGAAATCCCTAACGGCTCTTTTTTGAACATGAGTTTATAGTGAAGCAAGTGTTGCTTAATCACAAACGGCACTTTTTTTGAACACGAGTCCATAGTCAAGCATGGGTTGCTTACTTACTAACGGCACTTTTTTGAACATGAGTCTATAGTGATGCAAGGGTTGCTTAACTGCTAACGGCACTTTTTGATACATGCGTTTATAGTGACGCAAGTGTTGTTTAATCAATAACGGCACTTTTTTTAACATGAGTTCATAGTGAAGCAAGGGTTGCTTAATCCTAACCGCATTTTTTCTGTTGACATGATAACATCCTCCTAGGTATTACCTCCTCCTTTTTGAGAGGTGTGAAGTTAGTGTAGTATCAGTAAAATTAAAGTAATAAATAATTATGCTTCACCATTGTTTTCACTAATATTTGTATACATATTAAATAACGTCTAAATAAGTAAAGTAAGAATAGAAAACTTATGCTCCCCCATTGTTTTCACTTATATTTGTATAAATATTAAATAACGTCTCAATAAGAATAGTAAGAGAAATAATTATGCTCCACCATTGTTTTCACTAATATCTGTATACATATTAAATAACGTCTCAATAAGTAAAGTAAGAAGAGAAATAATTATGCTCCACCACTGTTTTCACTAATATTTGTATACATATTAAATAACGTCTCAATAAGTAAAGTAAGAAGAAAAATAATTATGCTCCACCACTGTTTTCACTAATATTTGTATACATATTAAATAACGTAGTATCAGTTTTTTGGGGAAAATTTAAAAGGTTAGGCCGAACTTTTTAGGGGTCAGGCCAAATTATTTTGTTCTTTTTTTGTTTTTAACTCAAAATATTTCTCATGGTTGGGGTTGAGTGAAACATTAGGGGGCTGTAGAGATAGAGGGGTCGTGGAAAATTTTAGGGGTCAGGCCAAATTTTTTTGTTTTTTTTTTGTTTTGAAGTCAAAATATTTCTCATGGTTGGGGGAGAGTGAAAAATTAGGGGGCTGGAGAGATTTAGGGGTCGGGGAAAATTTTAGGGGTCAGGACGAAATGTTTTAGGGGTCAGGCCAAATTTTTTTCTTTTTTTTTGGGTTTTGAACTCAAAATATTTCTCATGGTTGGGGGAGAGTGAAAAATTAGGGGGCTGGAGAGATTTAGGGGTCGGGGAAAATTTTAGGGGTCAGGACGAACTCTTTAGGGGTCAGGCCAATTTTTTTTGTTTTTTTTTTGTTTTGAAGTCTAAATATTTCTCATGGTTGGGGGAGACTGAAAAATTAGAGGGCTGGAGAGATTTAGGCGTCGGGGAAATTTTAGGGGTCAGGACGAAATTTTTAGGGGTCAGGCCAAATTTTTTTCTTTTTTTTTGGTTTTGAACTCAAAATATTTCTCATGGTTGGGGGAGAGTGAAAAATTAGGGGGCTGGAGAGATTTAGGGGTCGGGGAAAATTTTAGGGGTCAGGACGAACTTTTTAGGGGTCAGGCCAAATTTTTTTGTTTTTTTTTGTTTTGAAGTCAAAATATTTCTCATGGTTGGGGGAGAGTGAAAAATTAGAGGGCTGGAGAGATTTAGGGGTCGGGGAAAATTATAGGGGTCAGGCGGAACTTTTTAGGGGTCAGGCCAATTTTCTTTGTTTTTTTTTGTTTGGAAGTCAAAATATTTCTCATGGGTGGGGGAGAGTGAAAAATTAGGGGCTGGAGAGATTGAGGGGTCGGGGAAAATTTTAGGGGTCAGGCCAAATTTTTTTAGGGGTCTGCCTAAATTTAGAGGCGGCGATATGTACGTATTTAGCTTCCACACCGGGGCGGCGATAGGTACTTATTTAGCATTCAGCGCTGGTGATAGGTACTTATATAGCATGTGCACATGGGCGGTAATAAGTACGTATATAGTATGCGCACCGGGGCAGTGATAGGTATGTATTTAGCATGCGCACTGAGGCAGCGATAGGTTCATATATAGCACGCGCACGGGGGCGGCGATAGGTACGTATATAGCACGCGCACAGGGGCGGCCAAAGGTACATATTTAAAATTCACACCTGGGCGGCGATAGGTATGTATTTAGCATTCACACCGGGGCAGCGATAGGTATGTATTTAGCATTCGCACCGGGGGTGGCAATATGTACGTATTTAGCTTCCGCACCGGGGCTGCGATAGGTACGTATTTAGAATTCACACTGGGGCGGCGATAGGTACGTATTTAGAATTCACACCGGGGCAGCGCTAGGTATGTATTTAGCATTTGCACCGGGGCGGCGATATGTACGTATTTAGCTTCCACACCAGGGCGGCGATAGGTACGTATTCAGAATTCAGGGATGGTGATAGCTACGTATATAGCATGTACACATGGGCAGCAATAAGTACGTACACAGCATGCGCTCTGCGGCGGCGATCAGTACATATATAGCACGCGCACCGGGGCGGCAAAAGGTATGTATTTCGCATTCGCACCGTGGTGGTGATAGGTACGTATTTACCATCGGCACCGGGGCGGCTATAGGTACGTATTTAGCATTCGCACCAGGGCGGCTATAGGTACGTATTTAGCATTCGCACTGGGCCGGCGATAGGTACGTATTTAGCATTCACACCAAAGCGGCAATATGTACATATTAATTATTCGCACTAGGGCAGCGATAGGTACTTATGTAGCATGCACACCGGGGCACAATTGGTATGTCTTTAGTATTCGCACTAGGGCAGCGATAGGTACTTATGTAGTATGCACATTGGGGCGCAATAGGTATGTATTTAGCATTCACACCGGGGCAACGATAGGTACTATTTAGCATTCGCTACGGGGCAGCGATAGGTACTTAAATAGTATCTGCAACGGGGGCGGCGATAGGTACGTATATAGTATGTGCACTGGGGCGGCGATAGGTACGTATATAGTATGCGCACCGGGGTGATGATAGATACGTATATAGTATGAACACCTGGGTGGAGATAAGTACCTATATAGATCGCGCAGATAGAGGTGTTACTTTTTATAGAAATATGTCATACTATTACCCTGGGCAATAGGAGAAATGGTGGGGAAGAAACAGCTTTTGCAAAAGGCAAAATTAGAAAGCAGCGGCGAAATGGGGCGACCAGGGAAGAGAAAGGTAGCAGATAAAGAGACGGCTATAGAGAGAGGGGGCGGACATAGAAGTTTGAATATAAAGATATTACACACACGATCTTACTTCAAATATATGTTTTTATGACCCCGAGCAATGCCGGGTAGCCCCGCTAGTCTATTATATAAAGGGCAGTTGTCTGTATGTCTTTCTGTCTGTTTGTGTGTATGTCCAGCTACTCCTCAAAAACTACTCGGCAAACTGTCGACAAGTCGACATCTTTAGGACCGGACAACACCTGGGAGTATAATATCTCAAAATTACAAAAAAAAAAATGTCCCCGGGGGTCAACAGGGCCAGTTTTCGGGGGCGGGTCTGGTTTTTTGAAACTTTTTCAATGTTATTTACTGGTGATTTTGAAATAAGCCAATGTATTCATGTAACAACTTTATAAAAATGCACTGTCCGGTTGTATCAAGTCATCCCATAACTTCTGTCCGGATCTATCAATAACAGTGAAACAAGGGTTGCTCAATTACATCCGCACCTAGCAACCTAAACTTATATCTTTTAAAATAAAAATAGTTCTTTGGGGGGGAGGGGGGGAAGAATGTTTGGGACGCGGGTGGGGGGGGCGGGGAATTATCAACATCTTCATCCTGCGGGGGTGCTTATACAATATAGGACCCGGAGGCTTCTGAAGTATATGGACCTGGGCGGGGGGTTCTTCTGCAGTATAGGCACCAGGGGTTCATCTACAGTACAGGACCCAGCACCGGGGGTGCGTATACAATATAGGACCCGGGTGCTTCTGCAGAATAGGGACCATGGATTCTTATGCAGTATAGGGACCAGGGGTACTTCTACAGTATAGGGACCAGGGGTGCTTCTACAGCATAGGACCCAGCACCGGGGGTGCTTCTACAATATAGGACCCGAATGCTTCTACAGAATAGGGACCATGGGTGTTTATGCAGTATAGGCACCGGGGGTGCTTCTACAGTATAGGATCCAGAGGCTTCTGCAGTATAGCCACCGGGGCGCTTCTACAGTATAGGACCCATCACCGGGGGTGCTTTTACAGTATAGGACCCAGCACCGGGGGGGGGGGGGCTTCGTTAATTTAGGACCTAGAGGCTTTGGCGTTGTCCGGGAAAAAAGTGCTCAATATCCTATTTTGCTTGTGGAGAGGAGAGGAAGAGGAGGGAGAGCCCCGGGCAACGCCGGGTACCCCTGCTAGTCTCCTATATAAAGGCCAGTTGTCTGTATGTCTGTTTGTCTGTTTGTCTGTTTGTCTGTTTGTATGTCCAGATACTCCTCCGAGAGGACCCAACAAACAGTCACACGGTTGACATCATCATGACCGGCAAGCCCCGGGACGTGTAATATCTCAGAACCGGAAATAGAAATTGACTCTTTGGGGGTCGACTGAGCACTTTTCTCCAACGGGGGTGTGGTTGTTTCCTCGATTTTCAACGTTGTTTAGTACTAATTTGAGAAAAAACAATGCTATCATGTATAATTTTAGAAATATGCAAAGTCACGCTTTTATTTAACAGGAAATGACGTCAGAGGAAAAGAGTGTAGGGAAGAAAATCCCTCACACTAAAACTCTTCTTTCCCTCTCACTCCCACCCTATCTACCTTCTCTTCCTCCCCTACGCCCGTTCTGTTGTTATGATACCACCCTCCTAGGCATTACCTCCTCCTTTTTGAGAGTTGTGGAGATAGTGCGGCGGTGTGACTGCTTCAGGTCAAATTAGGGGGGGGGAGTGTCGGCATTCGCCGGTGTGAGCGCCTCACGCCAAATTTGGGGGAGAGGCGCGTCAGGCGAAATTTGGGGAGGGGGGAGTGTCGGAAAAAAAAATTGACTCTTCGGGGGGGGGGGGCTTTTTCCATCACTTTTCGACGTTGTTTAGTACTAATTTGAGAAAAAAACAATGCTATCATCGTCAGGCTTTTAACAGGAAATGACGTCAGAGGAAATTCCTAACGGCATTTTTTGAAACATGCGTTTATAGTGACGCAAGTGTTGTTTAATCAATAACGGCACTTTTTTGAACATGAGTTTATAGTGAAGCAAGAGTTGCTTATTCTACCCGCATTTCTTCTGTTGACATGATACCATCCTCCCAGGTATTACCTCCTCCTTTTTGAGAGGTGTGAAGTTAGTGTATTATCAGTAAAAAGAAAGTAATAAATAATTATGCACCACCATTGTTTTCACTAATATTTGTATACATATTAAATAACGTCTAAATAAGTAAAGTAAGAAGAGAAAAATTATGCACCGCCATTGTTTTCACTAATATTTGTATACATGTTAAATTACGTGTCAATAAGTAAAGTTAGAAGAGAAATAATCATGCTCCGCCATTGTTTTCACTAATATTTGTATACATGTTAAATAACGTCTCAATAAGTAAAGTTAGACGAGAAATAATTATGCTCCGCCATTGGTTTCACTAATATTTGTATACATGTTAAATAACGTGTCAATAAGTAAAGTAAGAAGAGAAATAATTATGCTCCGCCATTGTTTTTACTACTAAAGTAAGAAGAGGAATAATTATGCTCCGCCATTGTTTTCACTAATATTTGTATACATATTAAATAACGTCTCAATAAGTAAAGTAATAATAGAAATAATTATGCTCCGCCATTGTTTTCACTAATATTTGTATAGATGTTAAATAACGTGTCAATAAGTAAAGTAAGACGAAAAATAATTATGTTCCGCCATTGTTTTCACTAATATTTGTATACATGCTAAATAACGTGTCAATAAGAAAAGTAAGAAGAGAAATAATTATGCTCGTCCATTGTTTTCACTAATATTTGTATACATGTAAAATAACGTCTCAATAAGTAAAGTAAGAAGAGAAATAATTATGCTCCGCCATTGTTTTCACTAATATTTGTATACATATTAAATAACGTCTCAATAAGTAAAGTAATAAGAGAAATAATTATGCTCCGCCATTGTTTTCACTAATATTTGTAACTTAAAATATTTCTCAGGGTTGAGGGAGAGGGAAAAATTGGTTGGGATGGGAGGGGGGCGTGAGAGATTGAGTGGTTGGGAAAAATTTTAGGGGTCAGACCGAACTTTTTAGGGGTAAGGCCGAACTTTTTAGGGTCAGGCCAAATTTTTTTGTTTTTTTTTGTTTTGAAGTCAAAATATTTTACAGGGTTGGGGGAGAGTTAAAAATTAGTTGGGAGGGGGGCTTGAGAGAGTTAGGGGTCGGGGAAAATTTTAGGGGTCAGGCCGAACTTTTAAGAAGTCACGCCAAATTTTTTTGTTTTTTTTTGTTTTGAAGTCAAAATATTTCTCGAGGTTGGGGGAAAGTTAAAAATTAGGGGGCTGGAGAGATTGAGGGGTCGGGGAAAATTTAGAAGTCAGGCAGAACTTTTTAGGGGTCAGGCCAAATTTTTTTGTTTTTTTTTTGTTTTGAAGTCAAAATATTTCTCAGGGTTGGGGGAGAGTGAAAAATTAGGGGGCTAGAGAGATTGAAGGGTCGGGGAAAATTTTAGGGGTCAGGCCGAACTTTTTAGCGGTCAGGCCAAATATTTAATTTTTTTTTGTTGTTTTGAACTCAAAATATTCTTCAGTGTTGGGGGAGAGTGAAAAATTAGTTAGGAGGGGGGGGGGGCTTGAGAGACTTAGTGGTCGGGAAAAATTTTAAGGGTCAGGCCAAATTTTTTGGTTTATTTTTGTTTTGAACTCAAAATATTTCTCAGGGTTGGGTTTGAGTTAAAAACTAGAGGGCTGGAGAGATTTAGGGGTCGGAGAAATTTTAGGGGTCAGGCCGAACTTTTTAGGGGTCAGGCTCAATTTTTTTGTTTTTTTTTTGTTTAGAACTCAAAATATTTCTCATGGTTCGGGGAGAGTAAAAAATTAGGTGGCTGGAGAGATTGAGGGGTCTGAGAAATTTTAGGGGTCAGGCCGAACTTTTTAGGGGTCAGGCCAAATTTTTTTGTTTTTTTTTGTTTAGAACTCAAAATATTTCTCAGTGTTGGGGGAGAGTGAAAAATTAGGGGGCTTGAGAGATTGAAGAGTCGGGGAAAATTTTAGGGGTCAGGCCGAACTTTTTAGCGGTCAGGCCAAATTTTTAATTTTTTTTTTGTTGTTTTGAACTCAAAATATTCTTCAGTGTTGGGGGAGAGTGAAAAATTAGTTAGGAGGGGGGGGGGCTTGAGAGACTTAGTGGTCGGGAAAAATTTTAAGGGTCAGGCCAAATTTTTTGGTTTATTTTTGTTTTGAACTCAAAATATTTCTCAGGGTTGGGTTTGAGTTAAAAACTAGAGGGCTGGAGAGATTTAGGGGTCAGAGAAATTTTAGGGGTCAGGCCGAACTTTTTAGGGGTCAGGCCAAATTTTTTTGTTTTTTTTTCGTTTAGAACTCAAAATATTTCTCATGGTTCGGGGAGAGTAAAAAATTAGGTGGCTGGAAAGATTGAGGGGTCGGAGAAATTTTAGGGGTCAGGCTGAACTTTTTAGGGGTCAGGCCAAATTTTTTTGTTTTTTTTTGTTTAGAACTCAAAATATTTCTCAGGGTTGGGGGAGAGTGAAAAATTAGGGGGCTAGAGAGATTGAAGGGTCGGGGAAAATTTTAGGGGTCAGGCCGAACTTTTTAGGGGTCAGGCCAAATTTTTTTGTTTTTTTTTGTTTTTAAGTCAAAATATTTCTCATGGTTCGGAGAGATATAAAAATTAGGTGGCTGGAGAGATTGAGGGGTCGGAGAAATTTTAGGGGTCAGGCCGAACTTTTTTGAGGTCAGGCCAAATTTTTTTGTTTAGAACTCAAAATATTTCTCAGGATTGGGGGAGAGTGAAAAATTAGGGGGCTAGAGAGATTGAAGGGTCGGGGAAAATTTTAGGGGTCAGGCCGAACTTTTTAGGGGTCAGGCCAATTTTTAATTTTTTGTTGTTGTTTTGAACTGAAAATATTCTTTAGGATTGGGGGAGAGTGAAAAATTAGTTAGGAGGAGGGGGCTTGAGAGAGTAAGGGGTCGGGAAAAATTTTAGGGGTCAGGCCGAACTTTTTAGGGGTCAGGCCAAGTTTCTTTGTTTTTTTTTATTTTGAAGTCAAAATAATTCTGATGGTTGGGTTTGAGTGAAAAATTAGGGGGCTGGAGAGATTGAGGGGTCGGAGCAAATTTTAGGGGTCAGGCCGAACTTTTTAGGGGTCAGGCCAAATTTTTTTGTTTGTTTTTGTTTTGAAGTCAAAATATTTCTCAGAGTTGGGAGAAGAGTTAAAAATTAGGGGGCTGGAGAGATTGAGGGGTCGGGGAAGATTTTAGGGGTCAGGCCGCACTTTTTAGGGGTCAGGCCCAATTTTTTTGTTTTTAAGTTAAAGTATTTCTTATGGTTCGGGGAGAGTTAAAAATTAGGTGGCTGGAGAGATTGAGGTGTCGGAGAAATTTTAGGGGTCAGGCCGAACTTTTTAGGGGTCAGGCCAAATTTTATTGCTTTTTTTGTTGTTTTGAACTGAAAATATTCTTCAGGGTTGGGGGAGAGTGAAAAATTAGTTAGGAGGGGGGGGGCTTGAGAGAGTAAGGGGTCGGGAAAAATTTTAAGGGTCAGGTCGACCTTTTTAGGGGTAGGCCAAATTTTTTTGTTTTTTTTTATTTTGAAGTCAAAATAATTGTGATGGTTGGGTTTGAGTGAAAAATTAGTGGGCTGAAGAGATTGGGGGGTCGGGGAAAATTTTAGGGGTCAGGCCGAACTTTTTAGGGGTCAAGCCAAATGTTATTGCTTTTTTTTTGTTTAGAACTCAAAATATTTCTCAGGGTTAGGGGAGAGTGAAAAATTAGGGGGCTAGAGAGATTGAAGGGTCGGGGAAAATTTTAGGGGTCAGGCCGAAATTTTTAGGGGTCAGGCCAATTTTTAAGTTTTTTTTGTTGTTTTGAACTCAAAATATTCTTCAGGGTTGGGGGAGAGTGAAAAATTAGTTAGGAGGGGGGGTTATAGAGAGTTATGGGTCGGGAAAAATTTTATGGGTCAGGTCGACCTTTTTAGGGGTCAGGCCAAAGTTTTTTGTTTTTTTTTGTTTTGAAGTAAAAATATTTCTGATGGTTGGGTTTGAGTGAAAAATTAGGTGGCTGGAGAGATTGAGGGGTCGGCGAAAATTTTAGGGGTCAGGCCGAACCTTTTAGGGGTCAGGCCACATTTTTTTGTTTTTTTTTGTTTTGAACTCAAAATATTTCTCAGGGTTGGGGGAGAGTGAAAAATTAGGGGGCTGGAGAGATTGAGGGGTCGGGGAAAATTTTAGGGGTCAGGCCGAACTTTTTAGGGGTCAGGCCAAATCTTTTTCGTTTTTATTGTTGTTTTGAACTAAAAATATTCTTCAGGGTTGGGGGAGAGTTAAAAATTAGTTGGGATTGGTAGCTGAAGAGAATGAGGGGTCGGGGTAAATTTTAGGGGTCAAGCCGAACTTTTTAGGGGTCAGGCCAATTTTTTATTTTTTTTTTAACTATAAATATTTCTCAAGGTTTGGGAAGAGTGAAAAATTAGGGGCCTGGGGAGATTGAGGGGTCGGGGAAAATTTTAGGGGTCAGGCCGTATCTATTAAGGGTCAGGCCAAATTTTTCCTTTTTTTAATGTTTTGAACTCAAAATATTTCTCAGGGTTGAGGGAGAGTGAAAAATTAGGCGGCTTGAGAGAATGAGGGGTCGGGGAAAATTTTAGGGGTCAGGCCGAAATTTTTAGGGGTCAGGCAAACATTTTTTTGTTTTTTTTTGTTTTGAACTCAAAATATTTCTCAGGGTTGGCGGAGAGTGAAAAATTTGTTGGGAGGGGGGGGCTTGAGAGAGATAGGGGTCGGGGAAAATTTTAGAGGTCAGGCCGAACTTTTTAGGAGTCAGGCCAAATTTTTTGTTTTTGTTTTGAAGTCAAAATATTTCTCAGGGTTAGGGGAGAGTGAAAAATTAAGGGGCTGGAGAGATTGAGGGGTCGGGGAACATTTTAGGGGTCAGGCCGAACTTTTTTAATGATCAGGCCGAATTTTTTTTTTTTTGAACTGAAAATATTTCCTAGGGTTGGTGGAGAGTGTAAAACAAGTTAGGATGTGGGGTGCTGGAGAGATTGAGGGGTCGGGGAAAATTTTAGAGGTCAGACCGAACTTTTTAGGGGTCAGGTTAGTTTTTTAATTTTTTTTTGTTTTGAACTCAAAATATTTCTCAGGGTTGGGGGACAGTAAAACGTAATTGGAGGGTGCGGCTTGAGATATTAGGGATCGAGGAAAATTGTACAGGTCGAGCCAAACTTTTTAGGGGGTCGGGCGAAAGTTTTGTTGTTTTTTTAACTTAAAATGTTTCGTAGGAAAATATATAGTATGCACTCCGAGGCGGCGATAGATACGAATACAGTATGCGCACCAGGGCGGCGATAGGTATATATATAGTATGTGCATCAGGGTGGGAATAGGTACGTGGATAGTAGTGCATAGAGGTGGCGATGGGTACTATATAGCATGTGCCCAGGAATGGCAGTAAGTATGTATATAGAATGCACACCAGGGCGGTTATAGGTATATATTTAGCATGCGCTCCAGGGCGGCTATCAGTACGTATATAGCACGCACACCAGGGCAACGATAGGTACGTATTTAGTACGCGCACCGGAGCGGCAATAGGAACGTATTTAGCATTCGCATCATGCCGGCAATAGTGACGTATTTAGTATTTGCATTGAGGCGGCGATAGGTACGTATGTAGCATTCGCAACGGGGCGGCGATAAGTACGTATGCAGCATTCGCACTGAGGCGGCGATAGGTACGTATGTAGCATGTGCACTGGGGCAGCGATAGGTACTTACGTAGTATGCATACCAGGGCGGCAATAGGTACTTATATAGTATCTGCCTGGGTCGGCGATAGGTACGTATATTGTATGTGTATCGGGGTGGCGATAGATACGTATGTAGTATGAACACCGGGGCGGAGATAAGTACCTATATAGAAGGCGCAGACAGATGGGGTACTTTTTATAGAAATATGTAATACTATTGCCCTGCGCAACGTAGGAGAAATGGTGAGGAAGAATCAGCAAAAGGCAAAATTAGAAAGTAGCGGGGACATGGGGCGACCAGGGAAGATAAAGGTAGAAAGATGAAGAGACGGCTACAGAGGAGGGGGAGAAATAAAAGTTTGAATATAAAGATGTTGCACACGCGATTTTTCTTCAATTATGTCTTCATGACCCCGAGCAACGCCGGGTAGCCCCGCTAGTCGTTATATAAAGTACATACTGTCAAAGTTGACCACTAACATTCAGCATTAATGTTTAAATATTGTTGGGTGTTATTGTAAAAAGGCAATAGCTTAATTAATATAGGAATGATCTACGCGAATACACCTATTGGCATTATATAAAGCGAGGGTTATTTTTTAAATGTAAGGAAACTATACCCCCAATGCCATAGGTTGTGAGGCAGAATATATTACCATACCCATTAGGCTACACATATATAAACATTCAAATGATTTCAAGAGCTACTTAAAATCGTAAATAGATGAAAGAATACACATGTACGAAAACCACCTGAGCAGCTTGGCACCATCGTCCTTTGAGGCAAACCTATTAACACATGAAAGTAGATCAAAGAAAATAGACCCGACATACTTATTTCGAGAAAACGAAGCAATCGTCGTAAACCTAATTGATGTCGTTTCTCTCGATTAGCCATATGTCGACTCGAATCGAGTTGATTCGACTGGTATAAAACAACTATTCAACAAAATGCATTGAACTGCGGCAGCAACTATCTCGAACTATCGATGTAGTGTAATACGTAAACAATACACAGATAAAGGGCAATGATTATACATAAATAAACAAAATCATCCAAGTATGAAAGCTGCTAACGAAAAATATCGTATGCATTTGATTACCTTTTACGTCTGACCATACTTCCCGAGTAATTTACTTCCGCATTGCAATGCCACTGATAAACAATCCCGTGTTTGAAAATAGTTCAGAAATAGTGTTATTTATCCATAACCCGATACGAATTGTAGGTTTCTTTAATCAGTGCGTCTTAAGGCTTTTTCATAAAAATATGATTTTTTCATTAAAATGGATGCCCAGGTTATTTATAGACTATGATTGGATTCGTTACATGTCTTCTCATATTGGCTCTATAGTACAAAATGAAAAATAATATTCTACGATGAAGCCATTAAATTAAGTCAGCATTGATGCAATGGCTTTCTTATTATATTGCTGTTCATGATATATAGTTGTATTAGTCGTGTTTTTAAAATATATATATGCGGTGCAAATGAAGCTGAAGTGTTTATTTTATCAAAAAACACATATTAATAATTTAATTTGCACATTGAAGTATTAATAGTTCAACATGGCTAGATTTTTCTTTAAACTAAGTTATTTAGATCAACTAAAAAGTAATGCGACTCATTATTTAAGAACCGGTTGATTTCTCTGATAACAAAATAGCATGTATGTTTAAATACATGTTCTTGTAGATTGTATTCGTTTTTAACTTTAGATATATGTTACCCTTGAATGCGTGCCCGTTTTATATGCTAACCATTACTTCAAGTTTAAACATAGTTACTCTATTTTGTTAGTATAGAGAATAGATTAAATGAAATAACATATTTAAATTTTAAATATGATAATACAGTGTTTCGTTTGTTTATACAAAATATATTCATGAAACACAATACATGTAATGAAACATACATTTCCACACACACAGTGTCTTAATAATATGAGCAACTACATAAATATATGTTCCAATAAATTCTTACTAAAATAAGGTTCACATCTTGGAGCATACATTAGAGTTTCACGAGCATCTGATTGAGTTATTTTAATCGTTTATAATCATATGAAACTAATCGACTAATGTGCATTAGAACACATGCTTACTTATCAAACAGAAAAAAGAAACGAACTGAGGCGTGTTTCCTTTTTATATATTCAAATAATATTTTATAATTGAATCGGTAATATACATACTTGTTTTTATATTGTAAATAATAATAATGATAATACATACATTAATAATAAAAATCATCATACTAATAATTATAACAATTTCTCCAACTACTAATTGTTATGGCAAACAACGTTCTACCCGAGAGTCACACTTTTACACTCCTCGGCTTTACATTCACAAGTAACACGAATTGGATAGAAGACATTGTCAAAGCTGCTGACAAGAAAATTCGCTTAATCTACCGAGCTATAAATGTCTGAGACCTGACAATATCTTATATCCACAGAAATCCAACATCCGCCCACGTATAAGGTATTGTGTTCACAGCGAGTGCTGTGCACCATCTACTAGCGTCTCTTTGTTACACAAAGTCCAAATACGAGTTGCAAAGCGAATAGGTCACTCATTATCAAATAAGGCCCAGTGCCAGTTCTATAGCAGCAATGTTGAATTAGTGTGATTGTTTAACACTAATATTGAATATGTTACTATCGACTTGCTGTACTTGTATCACATCGATGTAAATACACTCGATCAACCTGACTGGCAGCTACATCCAATATATTCAATGGGGATGCCCCCAGATGCCGGATAGCTTTCTCCTCCAATAGTTTCCAATAGGCTGCCAGCCTCTGGTACTTATTCTATGCTCACTTTATTCCCGACTGTACAAACATGCAGAAATTTAAAAGTAATGTAAACAAAATTAAACTGCAAGCTCGCAATTAATTATGTCACCCACATTTTCAGTCGCCCCTTTCTGTCTACAGTGGCAACTCGACTTGTTGAAAGTGAACCAAGTTAAGAAAATCACGCAAGCTCTATGAAAAATCACATGATTACAATAACAATAATGATAATAATAACAATACTAATAATAACAATATTAATATTAATAATAACAATGATAATATTAAGAATAATTATAACAACAATAATAATATTAATAATTACAATAATAATATTAATAATAATAATGCCAATAATAATATTAATAATGACAATAATAATATTAATAATAATAATAATAGTAATACCAATAATAATATTAATAATAACAATAATACTAATAACAATAATAATATATGAATAATAATATTAATAACACTAATAATAATAATAAAAATATCAATATTAATAATAACAATAATAATATTATTAATATTAATAATAATAACAATAATACTATTAATAATAATAATATCAATAATATTTATAATAACAATAAAAATATTAAAAATAACAATAATAATTTTAATAATAATAACAATAAGTACAGCAACAATGATTATAATATGAATAATATGAATAAAGCCACGCAACGACTTACAAATCAAATGTTATGCCTGATCGAAATTTACACACACACAAAAAGACTCAACCACCTTGTGTATTATGGACGACCATAATCTTCTTGCAAAAAGCTAAAAGAAATTGGAAATGATGTAAACAATGACCAGAGTGTTCAACCAATAAATTAACATCGAATTCGGAATAGAAAAATGTGCACTGCTACATATTAAAAGGTTATAAACAGTAGACACCGAAGCGCATGCTATTGCCCAACCAATATGGGTAAACATACCACTTATAATGATTGGAGAGATGTGGAAGCAAGTGCCATAACAAATCATATATCAAAAGGAAGGAAGAAGATTGAAAAAGTATAGCTGAGAAGAAACAACTTCTTAGCCACTGAATTATATATTAGACATCTAGTAAAATTAATAAATTCATGGACAGTATAACTCGTAAGCTATGATGGTGCATTGTATGAGCTGAGCAAATAATAACTTACCCATCTCGATTGAGATAGTTGATAACCAATGAATACGCACAATTCACTTCATTGAAAGGAGTATATTGACGAAGTCTACATGAGAATAATTGAGAGAGAGAATACTGGTAGGAATATTTGTCCCTGCAAATGGCACACTGTAGAATTATAAAATTAATGAGTTCTGCTAGAGACATCATAAACATGACCAATACATTGATAACCAAAACGAGAATCCTAAAGATGAGAAAAGAAAATGATAGTATAAACAGTTACCTAGACGATTCATGAGAATTTCAAGAGAATAGACTTCAAAAATAACCTGGACATGTGTACGAAAAGGATACATGAATACACGAACGGACTGGTTACTCAGAGCTGTACAACATAATGCTATTAGAACTAATGAAGCAAAAAAACAAAGAACACCAGGAAAACAATAAATGCATACACCGTCGACGACCAGACAAAACTTAAAATAAAATAATGATACTACAGGGTGGGCCAAAATAAGGGTCCTATCTTTAAATTTGAATAACTTGAATTTGAATAACTTCCACAAAATAAAAGTTAAACTCACCAAACTTTATGTGTGTGTAGACTGACCCATCCGAGATTTTTTGAAATAAAAAAAAAAAATTTTAGCCGAAAAAAACTTTTTAAAACTTACAAGAACTAAAGTATTGTTTTTTACACTGTTTTGAGTTTTTTAAGCAAAAATAATGTTTTCTAAATGAGGGTACGTTCCTTAGGGCTAATACGGCTCATGCTTGCTTCGGAAGGGGTCCTTTACTTATTCTAAAAAAAAAAATTAAAAAAATCAATAAATAAAAAAGTTATGAATTTTTAAAAATAGGACCCTTATTTTTGCCCACCCTGTATAATGCTTACTAGCTCCAAGAGAATACAAAAACAGTCATACCTTTGCTGATCGCACACACAATAGTCGCACATAGTAAAACACATAATAATGACGAGAGCTGAACTGGACGGGTGCGAAGAGTGCTTGGACTTTGGAACTGTTTATTGCTAAACGAATCTAAAATAAGACCAAGTGTTGATGACAATGAGAAATACATGAAAAGCGGTTGTTGCGATAAGGCAAATTCATTTACAATGGTTATCGAAAATGTGAAAGCACTGCAAATCTAGGAGAACTTGTTGTAACTAAGACTGAAGAAAACACTACCTGTCATTATCAGTAAACAATTGTTATATCATGAGGGGTCCTGTATTCTTAAAACGTGTAAAGTTAGCTAGTATGGGTTATGAACTTGGTATAAGAAATAGGATGGAGTTTTCTCACAAAACAGGTGCTCCACCACTATCACGAGATAGCAAACAGTGAGACATAAATCTGTAAGGTAACTTTTAATATTGATTTAAAACGTAAGAACGATTTGAAACATTTTAAGGACATTATAAGTTTAAATACAGTTTAAAGGCTTAGGAAGTATTGTTTAAAATGAACGCTAAATTTTCTGAGAGGCCCGTTCGACGTTTCTAACTTTCGCAGTGAGTTTCGTGTTGGTTCGGTTTTGGTGGTGCCTCGAAAAACGTTGACTCCGGGTCTCCGCTATTACGAACTATGAAAATATATGGAATAAGAAGTGTAAAGTAACGTTACAATATGATAGAAGTAAAACAAATATATTATGGTACACACTCACTGATGATGATATATGTGATTACTCTTTGTGAGTACGTAATAGAAAGACTGGGCGAAAGAAATAACTCAGAATTCTTAACTAAAAATAATTGTAAACTAATGACTATGCCTAATGCACTAAGCACAACTAATTACATTTGTCGTACAGTCTTTACGTCAAAAATGCGACGGACGAAAAATGAATGGTAAGTATAGAAAACTGTGTTCATGACAATAATAACTATAAAATATATAACCCACGAAATCAGAAAAATTATCATTTTTGCAAGAAACTCCGGAATAATTAACGATACAGGTGAAATGGCAACCGACAACAATACAAGAAATAAAAATTGGAAGAAAGGCAGCTAAATTGAAGTTTCATAAGACTGGTCAGAGCTTACAAATATTCACCTTAACAGAAACAGGCCAAAGGAAATGACACTATTAGAGAACAACTTGATCAGACCGTACAATATAAAACTTAAGAACTATTACCGCTTCCCCAAAAGTGTATACATAATGTGTGGATAAAGTGACGAAAGCATAGATAAGATAATTAAATTACTACAGCAAACTATGAAAAAGAATACACAAACATCCACAACTGCGTGAGAATTAAAGACTTATGGATACTATGCAAATGTCGTATTTGAACATGCAGACACATAGTGAATACACAGACTATAAGCATAGTTACATAAGTCAAATTAGACAATTTAACTCGACGGAAACTTACAAAATAACGTATCCAAGAAATGAGAAAAGAGCTGAGCATTGTCAAGAAAATACAATTTTTAAAATCTGTGGATTTCTCCGTAAACGTACCTCACAGTTAAGATTAAGGTGGCAGAAAATAAGCAACCGTGAAATGAATGAGAACATGAAGAATATCATTATGATACCAATAAGTTAACGAACATTATGTGCTATCAAGAAAACACAAGAGATATACTCATAGGAAAGTTTAATAAAATAGAGGATCGAGACAATACAAAGATTAGTAATGATGGAAACGACGAAAATGTTAAAGAAATAAGTGAATGCAGAAACTACCATACGTAACCACCGAAAACGAATCTCCCACAGCCAATTTAACATTTGTAAAAATCAAATACATATAATGAACTACACACGAGCCTCAATAAAATAATAACATCCATTACTCTATAAAACTACTCTCTCCAGGAAATCATTAGAATTACATATATGCATATGATGACGTTAGTGTCGTCTGAGCTAATGAATGAGGAAAATACTGAGGAATTAAGCTAACTGACCAGATATCTACAGTAAAGGATGCAGTGTACTCGAGCATTTAGCTTCCTTATTTCAACGTATATTTAATTAAAGACCAACGAGCATCGCTTATGAGAAAGCTACTATAAGTTGCTATTACGATAATGCAACATTTTTAGAATGGGTTTTTAGAAATAGTTCACAGTGATGACATCGTGGAGAGTCCTTTTGTGACTCAGACTCCGGAATGTTCAACTGTCATTGTCTTCGATGGATAACTTAACGTTACGTGTGGAAACTCATTGTGAGGTAAATAATAACAAAAGATAACCCATTGTTTCGAAATTAGCAGAATGTACAATATATTTATCTAGTGCAGACATATAGGCTGGAGTATGACCATATGTCGATATTGCAACGGCAGAATATTGCATTGCAACGAGTGATACAATATATCAAGCCTTGATAATCAAGAAAATACACACGGACTCAATAGTAAGAGCAATACCAACTGGGGTTGATACATTGCTAACTAGAAAAACAGGAAAAGGCACAGCATGTATGGGTATATGTGTTTTCTATCACGTTACGCATTGTTTAAGTGATTTTATATATTGCGAAAAGAACTATGTAGTAAAACAGCAACAATAAGTCTGTGCATACTTTAGGATACATTGTAAATACTAACATATGATGAAATAATATCACACGTATAAAAGGAGTCCGATTTATAAAACTTATCTATCCGCGGATCATACGCAATTAGTTGTATATATTGTTCATATAACGTATTGCTTATGTTATATGTAGACTGTGATTTTCTTTTCCAAATCTCTTGGTCAAACTTTTTAGAGTGAGTGGGAAAATGAGCGTCTTCATCTTTTGAGTGCCTTCTTAATTACTATATATATACATATATATACATATATATATATATATATATATATATATATATATATATATATATATATATATATATATATATATAGTAAGCAATGAAATATATATGACAATCAAGCTTGATTGCCATATATATTTTAATTGCTTACTACCTAGCTCTACTTACGTATCGAGCACTGCTGAAGTAAATACTGAAAATTGATACATAAAAATTATATCTTCTTAAAATATGTCATGTGGACACATGAAGTACTAATATTATATATATATATATATATATATATATATATATAAATATTAGTTTATATTAATATCATCTTTAATTCTATAGTTAGAATATTTAAGGAATAATTGCCATTCGATACATGCGTTGCTACTCCCCGCGACGTTATTTTCATTATATAATATTTAATCATACCAACAAGCGGAGAAAGTGGTAATTTACCGCTTAATGTTGTCATAGTAACAGACATTCCTCGATAAATCCACACGATACTACCAGTCAGCAACGGCAAAGCGTATGTGTATATAAATAGATGTGTATATTTTCCACCAAAACAATAAAATAATATTATTTTTGACGACACTAAATAAGAATATAACCTAAATTTGAGGTCATGCAAATAGCAAAAATATTTCGGCTTACTTTCATGGTATCGTCTATGTTAACTGATACAGATAGTTGTTTACTTGTCAAATTACCAATAAGGCATCGATAAGTCTGGTGTGCGTTTCTCAAGTCGAAATGCCATTTGTCCCTACTGGATCTGATAGAAAGTTTAGTGAAGACAAAATTGGAAGATGGTGTCGTATCTTTTAGTCGCAGGGTAAGATTGGGTATGTTTTGTACGCGTCAGTGTTATAGTATGATTAATGCATTACGTCGCTGATGAACGACACCTGCACAATCAGAGCCTAAGTCTTGTTGATTAACTAGTTGAAGAAGTGAAGCGTATAGACCTTCGGAATGTTCGATAATTCCATGATTAATCATTTGCCATCATTCAGGCTTAGCGTTCTTGTACTATTAAAGCAATATACATCGGCGATTAGTATACACGTCTTACCCATGTAGTGCTTATGGGTTGTGGTGTGTGATTGTTTGTGTAGTTTATGTTTCATAATCTGGTCATGGCTGGAGACTCATCCAGACTATTCACGTTTTGTTTTGCGTGTCAATTTGCTCAAAAAATTCCAGTTTAAACGAAACTACATATGGATTTCCTTCATAATGCTATCTAGCATGTTGTCCACGTGTGTAAGGTTTTAAATATCGCAGAGAGTCTATATTGCAAAAAGAGTCTGACTCCCGATTGTCATTTTCTCATTTATTTGAATTCATGTCGAGACCAAGTTCAGTTCTTGTGTATTTTTGTAAAATTTCGATAAGATAATTAGTAAATTATATGTATATTATTGAGCTGTGTGGTGCTTGCAGTATGGGCGTAGAAGGAATAGGTGTTGGGAGTATAACGCTTATCTCTACACTAGTATAAACTCGAAATGTGTAAACGTCATGCACATGCTTTACCGGCAAACTTTTGTTTTCCTCTAGTCGCAGTCGTCGCAATTACTGGCGGGAATGAGAGTGTGCCGTTTGTTCGTAGTATAGAAGCTGTGATAGTAACTAGCATTATAGACACATTTAAAATACTACCAACATACACCACCTCGGATGTGTCTGTAAGGACACCTCTCTGTTAAGGCTCTAATGGTTCCTTCTTCATGACATTTAACTCATTATCAGCATTCCATTTAAGAGTAAGTGGGCTTTTAGCCTAGACTTGTGTGTATGTATCTTAGCCTTCAACTCTTGCAGCTCGGTGTGAATCGTCGAAACGTCAAATATAGTGTATGCCACAATAGTAGGCAAAATAACCGTTGAGTAAGAGAGAACGAGAGATAGTCAACATGAGAAGTTGTTTTCTTTTAATAATTGGCGTGTGTTAAATTATCGCGTGTGTGTCACTCGTCTGTTTAGCTTTGTTATTATTTTCTTGCCACGTTGTTATAGAAGAAAGATGGAACAGTGAGTGTGTTTTCTGGTGAAAGACATGTGTTACAACACACAAACAAGTGACGTTATTTGACTCGTATTTATAAAAATAACAAACTACGATTTTTTAGCTTCTCGTAAATGCGTAGATTTGATAGTTTATTCGTAGTTTTACCTTTTTCTTATGCGAATGTTGTATCATAGTCATCCGAAACAGCGAGTTGTGTTCGTCTCTGTCGAAAATGTAGTTTGTTGAAAATAAAATAGACAATTTAGTAGAGGTTGCACCTAATACATATCTTAAAAGAGAATATGTATGTTTCAATTTTTATTTTGTTCGCCATTTTTTCCATTTGAAAATGGAGTTG
>OY744526.1:143484007-143486507 GCA_963556195.1 Sepiola atlantica
CCCATAACAACAAGGAGACCGGATATGATAATAATCAACAAGAAAGAAAAATCCTGCAAAATCGTGGACTTTGCCGTTCCAGCAGACCACAGAGTGAAGATCAAAGAGACGGAAAAGAGAAGCAAATATACTGAACTTGCCAGAGAATTGAAAGGAATATGGAACATGAAGAAAGTCAGTATAACACCAATAATCATAGGAGCACTAGGAACAGTCCCCACAAACATGGAGAAAAGACTGGGAGAAATAGGAATCAAAGGGATAACTGAGACCATACACATGACAGTAATGATCAAAACAGCTACAATCCTGAGAAATGTCCTCGAATGCGGAAACCAACCCACATAAGCAACGAATGGAGAACAAACACATGGAAGCACAAGACAGCAGAACCGGGGAAAATACAACCGCACGAGAGAGGCGCAAGCATAGGCTGACGCCACAAAATTATGGACAGAGGGTCGAGGAGGGAAAGCGCAAACCAGACCTCCACTGGAAGAGCGCGGACAGCTCTGGGACCTTGGGAAGGCTTGTTGCCAGTCGGGCCCCAGAGGGGACCAATGGCCCTTATCAGCGGGAAATCGTTGGTAGGTGGCTGTTGCGATTACCGCAAGGTCATCAGCGGTGATGAACGAAAAGAGGTGGAGCCTACTGGAGGCCTGAGGAGACTTGTTGTCGCTCGGACTCCAGGGAATACCACAGGTTGTCGGCAGTGGGTGATCACTGACGATGACCAGTGTGATAACTCCTAGTGAGTAAATAATCATAATTGAAATCTAAAAATAATCTAAAAAATATACAAATATTAATCAATAATTGGATACAAATATAAGAGGATATTTAAGGGTAAAGAAAAATACAGAAGATGACAATTAGTAATAATCGTTGTGTGTATGATAATAATAATAATGATAATAATAATAATAATAATAATAATAATAATAATAATAATACATATAATAATAATAATAATAAAAATAATACTAATAATACTAATACTAATAATACTAATACTAACACTAATACTACCACTACTACTTATAATACTACTAATAATACTGCTACTACAAATAATACTACTAAAAATAATACTACCAATAATAATCATGCTACTAGTAATAAAAATAATTAATAACAAATGTATAAGATGATAGTTGTGTTGACAAAATTATCAGTTGATGGGTAGGTGAATTTTTTAAATTAAAAAAAAAAAAGGTTTTTTATATAGTAAGAGCCTAAGGGGTTATTAGTCGGTTACTAAGAAGGGGTAATCTATTATGCCTACAGTTAATTGATGTTTCTTGTTTTTTGTTTACAAGGTTACCCCATATGACTAAATTTAATTATTTCAAGTTGTTATGTCAGGCAAAGGTAACCCGGTGAGTTTAGGGAACCACAGGTGCTAGTTTTTCTGATTGTTTGCACGGTCACTGTTGGTGATTTGTTATTGTTGTATAGTCTCCAGTAATATATAGAAAGTGGGGTTCTTTTTTAATATGTAGGGGTATTACAATAACACTTATGTCCAGTGTATCTTTCTTTGAATGTATAACCAGCCTATGTATAATTTTTTAAGGGTTGGGTTTTCTTTAGTAGACATTGTTGCTTGATATACTAATTGGGTTATTTGGACATTTTGTTTGTGCAGTTACAGGCATTGGTATTTGTTGTTTCCGTTGCGGTAGTTTTTTTCTTTTAGAATTTTATTGTTATGTTTTTTTATTATTTTTTCTAAATTTTCGCCACAGCTTTAGCTTGATTTGAGGGTGTTTTTATTGAAAATGTTATGAAGTATATTGTTGAGAGGGAAGTGTAGATTAATTAAGTCTAAACATTTTTTACCGAGTTTGGGAGAATGAACCAAATAATGTTTCTACCCCTAGTTATGCGTCCGTTGTTGGGAAGTGTAGGTTTGGTGAATTTAATTTGTTTGTTATTGTATCTACTTTGTTTAACGCTTTATTGTAAAAGTCCTTATGTTTTTTTAAAATGTCTTCATTAGATGAGTTATCACTAATTCTTTTTTCGATTGATCCGGGGATGTATTTAATCATGGTATTTTGGGTGGTTAGAGAGTGGGTGAACATAGATCGGGTTTGCATTGTCTTTACTATACGGTTCATAAGTTCTTTAATTAAGTTGAATGTTACGTCTAAACGTTTTTTGAAATGTTAAATTTCTATTCTTCTTCTTCGCTTTCTTGATACTTCCATGTCTCTCTCTCCAAATATGATCCGAGGTTAATATCGGATTCTAACTCTTCCTGATGAGATATCAGTTTATAGTAACTGTTGATCGATAACATCGACATGCCAGTGTCTCATATTTTGTACATGTCTGTGTAAATAAAATTGACATATATAAAGCTCTATTTTGATATTGAGCACTTTTTATAAACCTGGATAAATTCTCTGGATCACCACCCTGTGGATATTTTTTTTACCTGGAGTATTACCATTATTATCATATATATATATATATATATATATATATATATATA
>OY744526.1:143489007-143526507 GCA_963556195.1 Sepiola atlantica
TTAACGATGGTTGCCACAGCGCAGTCATTTGGCGTGGCCGAAGGGTTGGCGAAGCCATCGTAACTTGCGTCAGGCAAATGGAATAGGCTTAAGGGGAAATGATGCTACTTAGAGAATACACTTGCAGAAACACCTGAAAGTTTATTACGTTCAAACTTGCACATACACACACACTCAGACACACACACGCACACACCAATATATATGTATATATACACACCCACATATATATATATATATATATATATATGTATATATATATATATAAATATATACATATATATATGCATATATATACAAATTTCTTCAAAGTTTGAATTATTTACTAGACACAATCCTCGAGTGTTGTCGACCTATTTTTTCAAGGGTGTGTAAGGACAACCTGACATGAGGATACTTCACCCTACAAGTAGACCCTGACTAAATATTCAAGACAACATAGTATTCGAATGCCAAATGTAATCCAAAGTAACGACACTTAACTGGATACTTTAAACTACTCTGGTAAAACAAACATACCACAAGAACGATATACTATAGCAAAATAAACCGGTCAATTGGAGAGAGAAAATAATGTTCTGTACTTTATTATTAACTAAAAGTTGTACAGGTAAATAAAAGAATATGTTATATGATATTAACATATTTATGTATTTCATATAGGTAGCAAAGGTTTCAATCAGGAAGTGGCCCCTGGATTTCTGAGAAATGTTGGCTAACATTATTAAATAAGACGGAGTGTGTTTTCTTGATACTACATTTGCTTACATTTTCTGAATGGCCTATTAAGTGTTCAGTTCAAATTGCGTTTAGCAAGTTGCGTGGGATTCTTTCTCTTTTATTTTTCGCGAGTATTTTCGATTTCATTAGTCGAATCATCTTCAGCCGGTGTTATTTTTGCTTTTTTCAAAAACCTTAATTTTTAAGGGTGTGTTTTTATTATTACACCGGTCAATATGTTAGAACTTAAAAGGAGCGTCTATAATCTTGAAATGTTACATGAGAGCGTGAGTACGTTATAAAAGCGATCATATCCGAGGCAATGACTGGATACTTAGAAAATGGCCACCAGTGTGTAGCGAATTGGAGCCCTAAATTATTGGTAACTTTTAATGCTTCAAAGACAAAGCAGCTTTCTTCAATAACTACAAGAACCCTCTCCAACACCCGATTATCATGGCAAATAAAACCCTACCTAAGAGTTGACCATTCAAACTCCTGAGCCTAACTTTCATAGGTAACATGAATTGGAACACATACATTGAAAACATTGTCAAGGCTGCAGCAAAAAATGTTGGCTCCTTCTACCTTGCTAGTAAACTCCTCACACCTGACAGTATTCTGTATATCTACAAATTCACTATCAGGCGAGGAATGAAGTATAGTTGCCACATCTGGGCTGGTGCATGATCTACTAGTCTCTCCCTCCTTGACAAGGTAACAAAAAGTCGCCAACTTGATACGCCCCTTATTATCAACCAAGCTGTAGCCCCTGTTCCATCGCCGCAATGTAGCATATTTGTGCTTGTTTTACAAATACTTCAATGGATTATGCTCACATTAACAAGCTACTCTGGTGCCCCCTCCACGTAAATTCACGAGACCAACTCGACAATACGCTAAATCCCATCAATTCACCGTGGAGGTCCCCAAATGCCGGAGAGAGTTCTACTCAAATAGCTTATTCCCTCGTGCTGCAGGCCTCTGGACCTTTCTCCCTATCCCCTTTTCCCACACATTACCGACATGAAGAGAATTAAAACTAATCTAAACTGACATCTCGCTGCATAGCTCCGAACGTAGAATCACACCTCAAACCTACTCCCTAATCCTCAGTAGCCCCTTACACCTACAGTGGCGCCCTGCCTTGTTTGGGATGATATTTCATTATAATTTTTTTTTAATTCAAATGTTCGATTGCTTTACCGCTAAGAATGTTATTACGTTCTAAGCGCGTTTAATATTAAACCGTATAATTGCTTAATGGGTAATATTTGGTAACATTTATTACTATGAAATGAAAAAAATTAAAAAAACCTATTATGTAGTAAAACACTCCGTGTTGTTGCATAATGTTGCCTACATGAAAACCTGATACGTAAATACACACACTATATATATATATATATATATATATATATATATATATATATATATGCGATCGTATATTTGGAAGACAAAGTAACACACATTTACAAAGGAAAATAGATGAAACAGGATGTAACTACAGTTCACCAGGTGCCAATGAATTTCTGCAAATATGACATTATTACTCTAGTAAAATTGTGGGTTAAGCAGAGGTCATATATGTAAACTGAGAACAATACGAACACTCACCATTAACTATACAAGTTTAAAGTAGACATACACAGATAAGTTTATTGATTTTCTTCATCACCAAAAAATAAATCCATCACCTAATGGTCTAGTCTAACAGTAGAATCCTAGCATGCGTATTAGGGTAGGTCGATTTTGGAATCATAACAAGTGAATAGATGGGAAAGTTGCTAATTTCCATAAATAATCACCACACAAAATATTTTTCTCCAAAATGTTGTCGTTTTTTGAAGAAATGAACTTAAAGTGTGAAATAATTAAAGATTCTGTTAAAGTAACGGTGTTACTTAACAATTTTAACCGGTAAAATTAAGACCAGACAATATAGCAAATAAATGCAGTAAATATATGTAAGAGTATATTTTTTATGTGCAATATCTATACTGTTCTCAATAAATCGAATAAGAGTTACAAAAAATTGAAATAATGTAACATATTTTATCTAAAATAAAAAGTATGATTTTAGAATCTGGTCATATTTGTATCAAGATAATTATTTCGATGGACCGTAATAAGGTATCTCCCTTTTGTTTATATTGCTCTGTTGTCAAACATCGTTCAATAATACAAAACGAAACAAATATTATATATTTTGAATTA
Organism: Sepiola atlantica; assembly: GCA_963556195.1. Taxonomy (NCBI): domain Eukaryota; kingdom Metazoa; phylum Mollusca; class Cephalopoda; order Sepiida; family Sepiolidae; genus Sepiola; species Sepiola atlantica. Next base: position 143,491,945 of record OY744526.1, read on the forward strand.
AAGTAGACTTATTTAAAACGTATTTAATATATAGATGTTTATAATAACTTGTAATTTTCTTTCATGTAAGAAGTTATTGTTTTTATTTACACACGTGGAATTAGACCGTCGTTTACTAGATAAGTCGTATATTTTAATAAAATTTATTTTGTTTTTAAATTTAAAAAAAACTTAATTATTTAAAAAATGTTTTAATAAGCACTGTTGTAATTTGTTTCGATTTTCAAAGTTATTGTTTATCATTCTTAAAATTCGAAGTGTATATCTGTTGTATCATCGGTCAGAGATGATCCTGCTAGACTGGGCAATTTTTATTTTTGTTCCAATTAACAGTTTCCCCACATGAAAAACCGATTTTTCATCGAACTCTACCTTTGTGGTACAACAATTTAATTAAATCTAAATTTTTAAATTAAAATAGATTTTTAAAAAATGATGTAATTAACAGTGTTTTAATTATTTTATATTTTCAAATTCATTGTTTTTCATTTTTAAATTTTAATGTTCTGTTCTCGGTCAGCGAAAAAGAGATCCTCCTAGACTAAGGTAATTGAATGTCCTCGCTTATTCCCCACCTGAAAATCCCACTTTGTGTCTCAGTTTGACCTCGTGGGGAGGCAAGTAAATAGACTAAATTACTTAAAAAAAGGGTGGTGTATTTTTTCATTAAAAAGTTATTCACAAAACTTTCCACGTGGTTTCTTCACTATATTTTAATCAAATCTATTTTTTTATTAAAATAGACTAAATTATTGAAAAATAAATCACTGGTAATGTTTCATTAAAAAAATTTTTTTTTTGTTCCACTAATGTGTCACCATTTACAAAGGCCAAAAGCGACTCCAGTATAAAGATGGGTGGATTTTATTTTTCTTATTTTATTTTCAATTTGGAAATATTCATTCAATATGTGTAACTTCTGATATTCTACATGTATTTTCTTTTAAGATATTTCAAGAAAAATGGTTGGAAAAAAACGCACAATTTCTACTCGCAGTAATGATGCCAGAAAATGTTCAGGTCCACCTGCCCCATTAAATAAAACGGAACCCCCAATTTTTCGACAAGTTATCCAATACAGCTATTTCCTTATGAATACATGTCCACACTTGACAGATTTTGCTATTTCTACATTAATAGCAAAGGACATAATTGGCATTTGGAAGGCAGTAATCCCTCGTTTACCTCTATTAAGTGAAATATCTATTGCAAGTAAGGTGAATATCATATGTTTCCGAAAAGCAAAACAAATAAATAGAAAATCTTTCCCTGCAGCCCAAGAAAAACATTTACAGGAAAAGCTAGACACACTGTTTGACATTGCTTCTTGTGTGTGTAAACTGCCTATTTTAAGCTGTGATGACAAAAATGTGAAGTGCAACAAAGAACATTGCCGGACTAAACACATACTTTGTACTTGTCCTTTGGTAAAAAAAGGTAAGATTATTCATTCTTTTTATTTTTTAAAATATGTTCGAATAAAAAAAGTCATTTACATCTAAAATTAAATGGATTGTCGTACTTGTATTTAATATTTACCCAAATGTAAAAAACAACTCTACTTATTTTCTTTTGAAATAATATTGTGATATTGAGGTTTCTTTAAAAAATTACAATTTGATATTTCAGTATCCAGTGGAAGACAGGAAATATTTGAAAGACCAAAGAGGACTCAAGGGCACTTTCCAGCTTGGCCCCATAGACAAAGCTGCCATAAAAAAATGTAAAAAGAAAACAAAAAGATTGGAACGACAAAAGAAATTTGGTTCATCACCTAATGATGCATCAACATCTCATGACCAGGATGCTGTTCTTTCCCACTCCGGTGCTGATAGTGATTTAACAGAAATTGATTATTTTGAGCCTGGGCCACCTTTTCCGGGACCTTACAGTCTTATTAAAATTCCTCGATATGCTATGGAATTAATTAGGGGTTATGTTTCTTCTAACCTTGGAGCCAGCCTTGCTAACACCTTTCTCTTAGACTTAGATGCGATGGGTCTTCTCAAATCTAATGTCAATATAAAAGATATTATAATTGATAAATGTAAAATAGATAGGGCTAAGGCAAGAATGAAAGAAAATACCCATCAAAGACATGATGAAACAGTGGAAAACCTTGTTTGCATTGGGGTTGATGGAAGAAATGATAAAGACACACTGTTGTATAAAGAGATTTTGGGGCCAAATGGAGAGAAAATATCACCAAAAAAGCAAAGGGGCCAGAACGCCACTTGATATTCACAAAGGAGATGGAACACAAAAGTGAATATCTCACTCATAGGATTATCCCTAATAATCGTGCAACTGGTGATATTCTTGCAGAGGAAGTTGCTGGTGTTTTGAAAGAATACAAAAGTGTATCTACAATTAAGGCTATTCTGGTAGACAACACCAATACAAATACAGGTTGTGAAGCTGGACTTGTAACACTTCTTGAGAAAAAATACAGAGAAAATTACACACCATTGGTTGCTCTTTACATCAAAACGAACTTCCATTTAGAGCTCTTTTTAGATATATCGATAGAACCACAAGAAGTCCTACAACTTTCACTGGCCCTCTCGGTAAATTATCTGGTAATGACTATAACAATTTACCCCAAGTAGCATTTACACCAGTTGGTTGTCCTCTGGATGTTCGTTCTACTACTGAGGAAATAAGCGAACTAACCTGTGACCAGAGACTTCTATTAGAATATGCAATAGGTATTTCTAGAGGAAAAGATGACCCTAAATTTGCTGCATGGAAAATTGGGCCTATAAATCAGGCAAGATGGTTAACTTAAGCCATCAGACTCATGCGCTTATGGACACGAGGTACTTATCCACAAGAAATGTTTGGCAAACTTCACAGCCTCATTAGATTCATAATCGAAGTATATGCAGTAAGATGGTTTGAAATAAAAAGGGATAATAAGTTTCATAACCAACAATTGTATATTTTCAATATGATCAATAGGATCAAGAAACAACCACCAGAAATACAACACATTGCATTAAAAAAATTACAGCATAATGCTTTTGCTTTACTGCCTGAAAATGTGTTGTATGCGATGATAAAATCAAACGAGCTGGCAGTGAGGGAAGACGCAATAAAAATAGTTTTGTCCATTAGGTAAGTAAATATTTCTTCATATAAAATTGATTAATTTGGTTATGTCGATTTATCGAATCATTTTTAATTTCGAATTTCATCATAAAAAATTAAGTAGGTAGGATTACATTTTTAAGTTAACTCAAAAAATTAACTTTTATATTTTTTCAGGAGTGGGGATCCAGCCAATAAAAGATTTTAAAAAATAACAGACATCAACTTTAACGCCAATCATTGGTATGAATTGATTAGCTTTTCGCAAAGTGGAGTTTGCGAACCAGCATTTACAGAATCATTTTCTGAAGATGAACGTTTGAACTCAGTCATGAATGGAACAAAGCTGAAGTTGTCAGATTTGCCCTCACATTCTCAAAGTGTTGAAAGGGCAGTAAAGTTTACAACAGAAGCTTCCCAATCAGTGTATGTGTTTGAAGCAAGACACAAGCATATACTTGCAAAGGTGTTGTGTCATAAAATGAAGCCTTCATTTGCTTCTAAGGGATCATATATAGAGAAATTTAATAGCATATGTTAATTACACACACAATTACTTTTATAATGCATTATTGTACATAATTTACATTTTCAGTCTCACACTTATTAGATAATTTTTTTTTTACTTAGTTTTCATTTTCAAATCTCTCCCATGGGTTTTTTGAGAAAAGTTAAAATTCAAATTGTTTTTCTATATAAATGATCCTCTACTTTGAACCCAGAAGTATACAATTTTGTTTTTTGTCTCATTTATAGCAACAATTAATAATCTGTTCTTTCAAAATGTTATCACTGTTCCCATTTAATTAATAGGGTAAAAATTAGAATGTCGATGCTGGGTATGGGGGGGGGTAATATTCAATTTTCAATTTTAGTTACTTTTTATTTATTTGACTTTATTCATTTCATTTTCATGAAACAACACGACAACCTTTTCTGGTTTAAACATTGAAATTTATAAATTTTCTAACCATTTCATCGGCTAAATGTTTCACCAATGAGGATTTGTCAGTACATTTATAGAGACAATATTTGATTCTATTTCCTCAAAAAACCGTTCAAGTAGAAGATCTAATTTTTGGTATGAGTATTCATTATACAAATACACAACTTTCCTTACTAGACGCAAGTTGAAATTTTTCAAAAAGTGAAAAATCGACCTACCCTAATGCGCATACACACAAATCCCACTATATTTTTAAAATTATACACTTTATTATTACAATATTTTTATTGGCTATATGGTAAGAATACCATATACCAATTAATATATATATATATATATATATATATATATATATATATATATATATATATATATATATATATATATCATTTAAACAAAGAAAGATGAAAGTAAAACATTGTACAACATTACATAAAGTTAAATAAATAAATAAAAATTGTATTACATCGAATGTTCAGATGCTAGGAGTTACATTAATACTTAAACTATGTTTTTTCAAATATAACACTCATCTCGCCAGACGATAAAATCTGGTAATATGGTATTTATAACAATTAAATATTACCTAGTTCACATTGAAAAATTGAAGAATAAAACAACAAAAAAGTGTGAAAATAAAGAAATAAAAATACAAGAGGTAAAAAATTAGCAGTATTGCGAAGTGATTTTTTAAGACGAAAGGGACGTTATAGTGTAGATAGTTAATAGTAAAAGTAACAGTTTGTAGAATTGAAGAACGTTTTTTAACAATTTACAAGTAAAAGGTTGAGGTTTCAAAATATCCCAGTTGGTTCGTATGGATTCGTACTCCGTTATATATATATTTCCGTGGAGTTACAAGTAACAATCCTGGATTGGTATTTTAAATATCCAATTCGGCAAATCCGAGGTTAAGATTGTCTGTAGAAAGATGTTATGTGGAAAAGTTCAGACCTACCTTGAATTCCTGGCTTCCCTGGCAGAGGAATGTTTCAACAGTCTTGTATATCATCTTAAATATTCTGCTTAGGGTAGGAAGCTTTGCCGATTAAAGAGAATAGAACCGGATCCACCGAGGTCAAAAAGGAATAATGCGTGCGGCTTATATTTTAAGGGTAGTGTGAAGGAGTGGGTGAGGTTGGGGGATTAGTGAAGTCTATAAATTCGAGTTTAAGTGGTCAGCTAAGGTGTGCCTGTGATGTGGGGGTAATTCAGGTGCTTATATTTTGAGGTTAAAGGAGGTGTCTAAGTGCGGTATAGCTATCAGCTATCACTTATCGTTAATTCAATTATCATTAGTATATATATATATATAACCACATATTTATCATATATAATATATATATATATATATATATATATAATGTAAATATATACATATATATTATGTAATATAATATACATATATACATATATATATATATATATAATATATATGACAAATAAGGTTGAGCAGCAGGTTAAAGGGTATCATCTTTATATTACACCTCCTGCCTCCCTACTCATACTAACCTCTCGCTCTTTCATTATTTGATTCCATAGCACGTTTTTCCACATTACTTCCCGACCGGTATTACGCATATGACCAACTTAATAAACCTTCCTTTGTCTTAATGCAGTGTAAATAGTAATAATGTAAGGTATTCATCTTAGCTTTCAGTTTTAAAGTTATTGCACACAGGGAACACGGAGTTTCTTTCACACACACTTGCTCAAGAAATATTATCAAATCAATGTTTCCTTTATTTTTTTCCCGGGAACCGCCTCGTTTCTTGTCTTTCGCTCTACCTTATAAACATAATAAAACACACACACTCACACACACACACACATATATATATATATATATATATATATATATATATATATATATATGTATATATATATATATATATATATATATATATTTTAGGGGTCAGGCCAAATTTTTTAGGGGTCGGGCCAAATTTTTTTTTTTTTTAAACTTAAAATATTTCTCAGGGTTGTGTGAGATTGGAAAAAAAGTTGGGGGGTGGGGGCTAGAGAGATTAGGGTGTCGGGGAAAATTTTAGGGGTCAGGCCAAATTTTTTAGTGGTCGGGCCAAATTTTTTTTTTTTCTTCTTTTTTGAACTTAAAATATTTCTCAGGGTTTTGGGAGAGTGAAAACAAGTTGGGGTGGGGCTGGAGAGATTAGGCGGTCGGGGGAAATTTTAGGGGTCAGGACAAATTTTTTAGGGGACGGGCCAATTTTTTTTTTTTTTTAACTTAAAATATTTCTCAGGGTTGTGGGAGAGTGAAATAAATTTGGGCGGCTGCAAGGATTAGGGGTTCGGGGAAAATTTCAGCGGTCAGGCCAAATTTTTTAGGGGTCGGGCCAAATTTATTTTTTTAAATTTTTTGAAGTTAAAATATTTCTCAGGGTTGTGGGAGGGTGAAAAAAAGTTGGGGGGGGCGGCTGGAGGGATTAGGGCGTCGGGGAAAATTTAAGGGGTCAGGCAAAATATCTTAGGTGTCAGGCAATTTTTTTTTTCACTTAAAATATTACTCAGGGTTGTGGGAGAGTGCACACATATTTGGCGGGGGGCTTCAAGGAGTAGGGGTCGGGTAAAATTTTAGGGGTCAGGCAAAATTGTTTAGGGGTCAGGACAAATTTTTATTTGAATTTTTTTTAACTTAAAATATTTCTCAAGGTTGTGGGAAAGTAAAAAATTGTTGGGATGGGGGCTGGAAGGATTAGGGGGTCGAGGAAAATTTTAGGGGTCAGGCTAAATTTTTTAGGGGTCGGGCCAAATTTTTTTTTACATTTCTTTAACTCAAAATATTTCCCAGGGTTGTGCGAGAGTGAAAAAAAACTTGTGGGGCGGCTGGAAGATTAGTGAGTCGGGGAAAATTTTAGGGGTCAGGCTGAACCTTTTAGAGGTCAGGCAAAATATATATATATTTTTTTTGTTTTGAACTCAAAATATTTCTCAGGGTTGTGGAAGAGTGAAAAATTAGTTGGGAGGGGGGTTGGTGGAGAGATAGAGAGGTCGGGGGAAATTTTAGTGGTCAGGCCGAACTTTTTAGGGGTAAAGCCATATGTTTTTTTTTTTTGTTTTGAACTCAAAATATTTCTCAGGGTAGGGGGGAGAGTCAAACATTAGTTAGGAGGGGGTGGCTGGAGAGATTGAGGGGTCTGGGAAAATTTTAGCGGTCGGGCCGAACTTTTTAGGGGTCAGCCCAAATGTTATTCTTTTTTTTTTAACTTAAAATATTCCTCAGGGTTTGGGGGAGTGAAAAAGTTGGGAAGGGGGGATGGCTGGAGAGATTGAGGGGCTGAGGAAAAAGTGCATTTATATGTAAAGTTCACAGAGTAAGGTGATGGGAGTATTTCCTAATCTATAAACTAACCCCTAAGGGGCCCATGGGGCAGAGGGCATCGGGGGGGGGACTGTTTTCAGTAATTTTTCATGATATTTTATAGTAATTTTAAAATCCTGAGTCATATTTTTATTTAATTACCTAATAATTTGAAATAACTTTTAATTTGATTTAACGTTTCTTAGCGCAAGGGGCACGCCTCTGAATGTTTAGTTCTTTGGTATTGTTTTTTTTTAAATAAGCGACAAACGCTAGTAAAAGTATTGCTACTATTTTACGAAAGCAAATTATAGGAAATTACAACATGGCCGCCAGCGATTAAGTCATTGCATTGAAATTCGGTTTTAAAGTCTTGAAAAAATAAAATATAATTTTATTTCCGGATCAAAAATACAATGTAACAATAATTAATAACTTTCATCCAAAATGTTTTTTTACATAGCATATTTCTTTAAGAAAATCCAGTTACATTAAATACCTATTTAGTAAAAAGAATTTACGTGAATTACATTATTATAAGTTTTTAACACATTTAAAACGATAAGAATCATGTGGGGAGAAAGGAAAATAGAGGGTTGAAGGAGGGAGGGAAATAATGAGGACCAGGGAAAGAAATACGGCTAAAGAAAGAAGAGAGAGTGAAGTTTTTATATAAATATGTTACACATACTCTTTAATTTCTACTATGTTTTTTTTATCGCCCTGGGCAACGCCAGGTAGCCCTGCTAGTATATATATATATATATATATATATATATATATATATATATATATATATATATATATATATATATATATATAACTAATATTGTTACAGTGATTTCCACCGAACGAATACATAAATTAAATAAAATAAATTAATTCGTATAACTAACAGAGTTACTTCCCTGTTATCCTATAACAAATTAATTCGATAAACTATTTAAACGAAACTTACAATTAATATAATATTTTAAACACCACATTATATACATACCATAACCTTAAAAGTTTTTAATTCCCATTCCTTGCGGGACTGGTTTTGCTGCGGTGCTGTCTTTTGTCAGCCATTTTGTTTTGTCAATTCTCCTGGTTTTATTATTTTCAACAAAGGGAACTTTCCTTTCCCGAAATATTTAATCAATGATTTTATAATTATCCGGACATCACACAAACAGCTAACACCATTCTTGCTTTTATGTGAGGTTTTAAGCAAAAATAAATAGTAAGTCATATTTCGTATTCGATTTATTGTTGTTGTTTCTTCCAACTTACTTCTTACCCGGATGTGCATTGCTCACAGTCTTTTAAAAACATACTACTAATATATATATATATATATATATATATATATATATATATATATATATATATATATATATATATATACTATGAGCATTCATTTAAATATGAACGCATATTTCACCCACACACTAGGACGTTTCGTTTCTATTTACTCTCATCTGTGCTGGAGTGGTGGGTGTAGGCAGTCGCACTGGCTCGAACGCGGTTCGTAGATTCAGTCTTTAATCACGAGACAGACGCGTAGAACTAAACGACGCATACAGTAATTGGCATAACTGTACACAGGGTTGGGTAGTGGCATTGTCGTCTACAGTGTTTGACGCTTAGGTGGAAGTTACGTATAACAGAAATGGCAACAGCCAACTGAATTTGAAACAGGGCTCAATCATTAGCTTATTGCATCTTTAAATGGAATGTTTACCAGAAATATGTATTTAAATATAAGGAAGTTTTCATCTACAAATATTATATATATATATATATATATATATATATATATATATATATATACCTATATATATATATATATATATATATATATATATATATATATATATATATATGTGTGTGGGGGGGTGTAGTAGTAGGTATATTTATATATATATCTGTATATCTCTCTCTCTCTATATATATATATACATATAGAGAGAGAGAGAGAAAGAGAGAGAAATAGACTGTCCAAGGTAATGTTAACCCCCATTTGATTAAAAGAAACATCATTTCAAGCGTTGCCTATAGAAGTTGAATTCTGATGAGTCTTCATTGAAAAGAGACGAAACGTATACGTCCATAGATAAAATAAACAATAGCAAATATTTATATTTTAAGCTCCTCGTCCAAAAGTAGAGCATTGTAAATGGTAGTAATAACACAGCGTGACGTCACTTGCTTTATATGATTCATTCCTTCGCTTATAGAAGTTGAATGCATGTACGTTTCGCTACCTCTTAAAGTGTAACCATTAGCATTGTTTATAAGCTGTTCAGAACTGGCCTATCGGTGAGCAACGTTGGATAGGGGTTGAAAAATACTTGTAATTCAGGGTTTCGAATCGTGTGACCGGTGGTGAATAGTCGTACGTCTATGCTTATGAGTCTTGATTGAAAAGAGACGAAACGTATACGTCAATAGATAAAATAAAATAAACAATAACAAATATTTATATATATATATATATATATATATATATATATATATATGTATATAATTATTTCCACAATAAGGCCACGCCGCAGCCCACAATGAAAAGAAAGAAATACACCGACAGTCCAATACTCGAGTTTTACCCTTTTTTTGGCTACTCAGTAGAACACAATCAAACTCTGGATTCGAAACCCGAGTCACTTGCATGCCAAGCGAGTACTGTGAGCTACGTCGCCACATACAAGAATGTCTATTAATTCACACAGATTAAGCAAACCGCGGCGATGGCCGACTGTGGAATGTACCTACTCTTCTCAACAAGGGGTGTTATCAGCCAACTAATTTGAACCCAGTTCAAGTTTATACTCGCTAGGACGATGCCATACAGCAAGCTAACAATACGAGCAAATAAATATTAATTTTTTTTAAATGTGAGAGGATATATATAATGATTCTCACACCGTCGCAGTCCACAACCTATGAAAGACAAAAACCGGAAGTCCTAGACTCGAGTGTCGCCCTCCTTTGGGCTCATCAGGAAAACACATCCGAACTCAGGATTCGAAAACCGAGTCGCTCGCAAAATCTAATAACAATATATATATATATATATATATATATATATATATATATATAATGTTAACAACAACAGCACTCTTCTGTTCTGTTAGTTTTTGTTTATTTTTTTCAATTCGTCGAATAATTTTGTGTATGTTGACATAGAATGTATTAATAAATAAACCGTATGTTACACGAACGTTGTCGACTCCTTCTAGAATCATCATCAAGTGTTTGAATGTATGAAATGGTAAACAATGAATAACAGCGGGTGAAAGAATGGAAGGGTTAAAAATACTACGGCACACCGTGAACGAAAAAACACGTGTACATTGTTGTAATGACAAATGAATATGTATTTGTAAAAAAATACAAAATTTGGGACGAGGCCAAAAAACGGATGGGGAAAAACTTGACTTAATAAACATCATAAACTTAACTAATCACAATCACCAAAACAAATTTACTCCATTATATACCTACTAAAAAACAAAAAATGGCTCTATATACATGAAATGGAAAGTTGGGGAATACAGCTTTTATTTACAATACAATGATATATGCATACAATGAAATGATACATAAAAGTAAGTGTTAGAATAGGCACCTCCCACTAAAGAATATGGCAGATCAGTAGATTTGCCAGGCGAAAAAAGGTGATGCAGGTCATGAAAGCCTTATTTCTACGACCCTTTTCGAAATAACGTAAGGAGACCTGCATCTCGGATAACACAAAAAAAATCAGTCACTTAATTGGGATTAAGAATAGAAAATTATTAAATGAAAGTCGAGGAAAAATCGGGTTGGAAGAGGGCAAAATATAAAGGGGGTATGACATCTTAAATACATCTAGCTAATTTATAAATAGGAGAAGAAAAAAAACATAATCTTCTCTTTCATAACCGGGTCAAATAAAAGGGTCAGTGTTCGTTTCGACTACTCAACATGCAGTCTAAGGCACGTCCAAGTACCACTCAAGATTAGCTCAATTCACTCGACACAAACACGCATTTTCACCCACCTTCTCGTTGCAATTTATCGGACAAAGTTTCACCTTCTCCAGCTTGATATGCATTTTCAGGCGAGCTTGGAATATTAGAACAAGCTGGGTAGCACCGAAGGTTTCTTCTCCGTAAACTTCCTTCTGTCGTGTCGACCAAATCACTCTTTTCATACCAGCTAGTAAGCAAGAAAACACATAAGGTTCCTCTCACTTCATGCTCGGTGCCCAATTGAAGCAAGTCGAAAAAGACTCATGAACGAAAAACTGTCTGTTAAACATACGAACCGTGTAGCCTTCAACTCGCTTACACAGCGGGCCAACCATGGAACAATAAAAGAAACCATGACTGGTCGTTTCCTCCCAGTCACCGACTCGGACAGAACTCGGTGGCTCAGTTAAGCCCGCTGCAAGAAGGTTTTTGCCAACCCAGAGTTTATTTCTTGTCATCAGCCAGGTGAGTGATGACTCGTAATTATCGAAACATTTCAACCTAGGCGCCCAAGACTAGCTAAAGCGAAGTCCTTCCTTCGTAAAATCGAATTCCTCAGTAACACTGTCTCGAACAGATCCCCTTACCATTATCAGATATAATGCCTGACGGGACAACACTCAGGTGTCAGAGAGTCTTTCTGCTACCCGTAGAAGGAACTCACAATAAAATGAACACTCGCATCGAGGTAACCGAAAGTCCTGACCCCCAGGCAAGTGCACACTTTTCAAAGCCGGAAAAGCTTTCTTGGTGTATTCCGTCCAGTATTCACCGTTTCCCTCACATTCGGTCTCAGTAGTTTAAGTGAAGCGTATGTATACGAATCTCAACGCTTGGCATACCCAGACCGCCTTCAGACGGATGCAAGTAGCAGATCTCCCGACGAACCATGGGCTGCTTTCCACGCCACAACAACTCGACAAAAGCTTGCACTAAACCAATTTGTGTGTCTTCCGGCGAAGGGAGCACTGAAAGACGGTAGAGGATTAGAGGATAAATGTGAGAAGTACGCCCTACGCTCTTCCTTTTAAAGTAAGATGTGTGAAAGACCGCATACGAGCTGTAGCCATAACCGCTTTTAACACTTCTGATCAATGTTTATCCAAATGGAAATCAGGACCAACACTGGCGCCGAGTAACTTGCAAGGCTCATCCGTCCAGCCAAAGGCATAATGAATGGGTGCACCCCTCCAACCCACATACTTATCGCAGTTGATTAAAACCCCTGTCACTTGTTCATACCATCTTATTTCTATATCGACGACCCTAATTCCAGCACTGCTCGTTACAAATACAGTAACATCGTCGGCATAGGCGGTGTACTTAAGCATAGTGCAAGCACCAGATAAAGACATCCCACAGAAGGACCAGATTCACCCTAAGCCTGCGAAAGAAAGGCTCCAACACAAGCATATAAAGAATCGGTGAAAGCGGACCACCCTGGCGAATAGATCTGGATACATTAAAATGCTTCGACCTCATACCATTTACTTCAACTAATTCATCGGGGTTTGCATAAAACAGGCGAATCCAGGACCGTAACTGAGGACCAAATCTAGTCGAAGAAAAGGCAGCCTTCAAGTAACGATGATCGACCTTATCGAATGCTTTGGATTGATCTAAATTGATCAGCGCAGCTTCAGTGTCAACTTTCTCTATGGTCAAGCGTATCATGTGACAATTATATTGAATTATCCGGCCCTTAACAGAGTAAGTCTTTTCGGGACTTATTAGACGATACAAGACAACCTGCAGACTGTTCGCTAAGACCTTGGCCAAAATCTTTAACTTTGTATTCAACATTGTTAAGAGCTGGAAATTACCTATACAATCACCACCACTTTTTTCCTTGCAAACCAATTTGATGATACCCCTGGCAAAGTACTTGGACACAGACCCGTTCCTAAACCAGTAGTCAAACAACAGCCAGCATGGGGACACACATGGGCGACAACATCAAATACAGTTCGTAAGGCAGACAATCGATACTCAGATAATTATCAAGCACGGACTGTTTCAGGGCCGGCAGGACTTCATCCTCTGCTATACACCCTTCGCACCAAGCTGCTTCTGTCACCTCAAGTCAAGTCAGCTAAATAGGCGTCGAACTGAGCAATTATTTGACTGGTAAAAAGTTCCTGAAAATGAGAGCGAAAACCCTCCAAAATCCCGTAGTTTATAGTTACGAGACGTCTATCCGATAATATGACACTGGCGATGTGTCGATCAATAGACTGTCGATTCTTCTCCGCACGCAGTGACTATTTTCAATTTAGACCTAACTAACGCTCCCTGATTCTCCTTGTTGTCCAAGGAGTTAAGTTCCACCTTAAATACGGTAAAGGTAACACTATTCCCCGCCTCCACCGCCCGATCTAATCTAGCTTCTAGCGCCACTTTCGTTGCCTTAGATTTAAGGTTAAGTCGGCGACTATAATCAGGAACGAAGGACCGAATACATTTCTAAAGATTGCCCCACCACTTATTCCCAATGATAGCACCCGTCAATTCCCTATGTATTGTAAGTAAGAGCTGTTCCTGGAAGTCGTTCAAATCGAACAACGATGTTTCGAATTCCAGTACCCAGCAATTCTGGGCTTAGGGCTACCTTAGTTTACCCGAACCCTGACAAACCTATGATCCGAGTAAACTATTTTATTCAAATTTGGACAATCTAAAAACCCTACATCGACTCTCCTAATAAAGAACCGATCAAGGTAACTCGAAAGTTGCCGTAAATCGGAGCCACTACTAGCAGTTCAAGTACATACTACTTCACGGGGTTTTTCATTTCGAAATTTATCGACAAGATCGAACTCATCGACAAAGTCACGAAATGCTTAAACAGCCCCTGTTTGTGTTAGTTCCCGTAGGATTTCATAAGTGATCTAAATCGGGATCCAAGACCGCGTGCTAGATTCCCGCTCGCAAAGTCAAATCTTATATGGTAATATCAAGACCGCACAGCTTTCCTTTCAGGCTCCGCATAGATGGGGTCACACGACGCATTCAGTGAGCGCTTGACTAGCCAGGAAACCCCCTTTGAGAGAGAATCAAAGCATGCTAAATAGAGCTGAAACTCTGTAGCCAGCACTCCACTGGGAATAAGGTGGGTATTCTGCAAACAACATACATACACGCAGAGCCGTTGAATAGCACGTACAACTGGAAGTTTACGAGCGGTGTCCCTAAACCCTAAGTCATTTAGGATTGCTCCTCTGAGTTTCATTAGTATGCTTTAGAGTTGGACACCCGAAACAAACATTGACGATGTCAAGACACCGACAGATATCCCCAGCGAACCTTATCCCATGTCAGCTGTAATGAGACCGTCCGGGGACAAACCGCCGATGTCTAAGGGGAGAAGTAATGTTATTGCTCTTTAGAGTGAAGGATGCATACGCACCGGGGCCATGCCAACACAAAGCTTTCGAAGTTCTTCGTCATTAAAAAATGCGAGAGGAGGCGCAATGTTAAAGGAGTTGTTTGCCTGCTCCATCATGTTCCATACATTTTTCGTCTCCTCTCTGGATCTTACAACTGTCAAATACCTTTTAGAATTTAACATTGTTCGAGGTTTGTAACGTCTTTTTTAAAACTGTTTTCAGTGCGACCAGGTGACGGTAGTCCATTTTGTGGTGACTCTTCATAATATTTTCAGCCTCAGGATTCAACTTGCACACATGTTTTTCTGTGTAGAATAAAAGGGTCTTTTTCCGGGCTTCTAATGAAGGGCTTCGTTGTCTTTTCTGCGATACTGAAGGACGATGGGTGAGGGAGAAGGCGGCATATCAGTCTTCATTGGAGAGGGGGCTGTATTTTTAGGAGTGGGGCAAGGGGTGCAGAACGGAGATGGTATGGGGGGGAAAGGTCATTCTATTCAAATAATTATTACCTATTTCCCCTTTTATTCTAACAAACACAAATTAGCAAACTATTAGTTTAAAAATAAAAAAAATTCATAAACAGATAATCGAATTAAAGATTAAATTTATCCGTCTTATTTCGACTGAGAGTACGTTCGTTTGTTATTCTCTCTCGTAAGTCCGCTTCTAAAGTTATTGTTATTTATTGTTAAATATTGTGTGGCGGAATTTATTATCTTGAACCAAAATCGACAGGTGGAGGTGGCCTGGATTTAGTTATTTGCCTGGCTTGCCGATGGAAAGGAAAATAAGTGTTGGTTTACTAGTTTTCTAGTGAGGATTGAACTCACAACCTCGTAGTAACAAATCTACTGGTTGCTGCACAATAATAATATATTTAATTATCATGACAAATTGTGAGCCAGCGGATTATGTTTTTCTGATTGGTTAAGCGGAATTAACTGAGGGAAAATCTGCTCATAAAAAGACAAGAAAATCAGAAGAAAGAAAAGGAGAAACGTGAGTGTCGGGTGACATTCTTCAGTGAGCCGAATTGTTTTCGTTCATTGGAGCTCGAAGTTACGCAGAGGGTTTTTGTGCTTCTACAGGAATTGAACCGAACTGAGTTTGTGTTTGTTTGTTAAACGTTTGATGTCTAGTCATATACTTCTGAATTCGTTACCAATTATAAGCTATTTCGGCGCATATATACGTGGTATGGATGTCAAGGCTTTCGACATCCGGCTAATTCCGGAATTCAGCGGTGCTACAACTGGCATGCCTATCGTTGAATGGATAGAGAATGTGGAGTTTGTTTGTGAACTCTGCGCCATGTAACCACTGAGCATGTTCTACCATTACGGCTACGAGGCGGCGCGCTTGCCGTGTACAGACAGCTGAAACAGGTTCTTATGACTGCGTATGCAACGGATAGATTCAACGCATTCGACCAATTTGTTGCAAGGTGTCTCCGCCCAGAGGAAACGGTAGACGAATTTCTGGCTGAAATGTATCGTTTCACTCGGCTGATTGGCGAATCATAGCCCGATCAATGGATGGCTTGTGCATTCGTGGCGGGGTTGCCACAGTAATGAGCATGGAACAACTGCTGAATCGGGCAAGAGCCATCATGACGGATAACAACGGACACCAAGTATCAGCCGCCACGTCTGTAAGACGACCGTGTTTGGATGCAGAACTGTCCCCGCCAAACGATACAACAGAGCAATCATGCTCGGGGCATAAACATATGGCCAGAAATTTTACACAAGGACCCTCGAAGGGGGCAGATAGTAAATTGCGGAAATTTAGCAGCGAGAAACGGTGTTTTCGGTGCAACGGACTTGGGTATATTTCATCAGAGTGCCAGGAAAACGCCCAAGGGGAAGAGACGTCAGCGCCAGCCTTCTTCTCGACCAAGTAAAAACCCGCACGTAACCTACTGTAAAAGTCTACGTGGATGGCAAGATTTCGCGGCTCTGGTGGATTCCGGATGCTCACAAACGCTGGTGAGCAAGGCTGTGTTCAGTGGCTGGAGGCATAACCAGGTGGGAGTATTGACCGCCGACGGAAAGACCCTGAAGTGTTTGGATTACGGAAAAATTTTAATTAGGTGTTGAGCAAGTTTAGCCTGTGAGTATTGCGGTTTTAGTTGTGGGCGGGCAGTTGCTAGGATTCAGTCTCCTTCTTGGAATTTATGCGATTAGATAGCTTGGTGGCGTACACCTGACTGACTCTGGAAACGTGTGATTCGGGAATCTGAACAAGTGTGTAGCCAATTTTATCGACGAACCCGACTTTGTTATAGGATTTGATCAGAGTACACAATTATTGACTGCATCGTGGAAATAAGCGAGTGGTCGTATTCCCAGTGAGCTGACAAATAGAGTGCAGCAATATGAAGTGCCTGATCACATCCGGGAAGCGTACGACGAAGAATTCGCACTGCGGCAGCGCCACGGATGGCTATAACCATATTCAGAGAAATAACTAGGTCATCCGAAGGGGCTAATTCCTTTAATGGCGGTAGTGCAGGAGCACAAGAATAAAGTCCGACCAGTACTCGACTATCGATAACTAAATGACTATGTGAATGCATTCACCGCTAACGCAGAAGTGTGCACGCAAAGACTCAGGGAGTAGCGGCAACAAGGACCCGATGTGTCGCTTTTAGATTTATGTAATGTATACTTACAAATTCACGTTGACAACGCATTGTGGCCTTTCCAAACAATAATTATCAAAGGCAGTCGTGTTTGCCTTACTCGACTGGGGTTCGACTTTATTGTGGCGCCGCTTATTCTGAAGTCTGTAATTGCTGCGATACTGTCTCAAGATGAAGAAAATTAAAAATGCCACGTCAGCCTATGTCGACGATATCTACCTCAACGAACGCCTGGTCACTACGGCTCGTGTGCAGCAGCACTTCCTAAAGTACGGAATGGTCTACATAGATCCAGAACGATTGAGAGATTGGACTAAGATCTGTGTCTGCAGGTTTGGGAAGAGAGTGACTCTCTCAAATGGAAACGAGGTGGTCAGATTCCAGAAATGCTGCATGTAATGCCACGTCGACGTGTATTTTTCTTTGTGTGGGAAATTGCAGATGGAAAGGGAAATAAGTGGTGGCTTACTAGTTTTCTAGTGATGATTGAACTAACTACCTCGTAGCAACACATCTACCGGTTGATGCACAATGATAATAGATTTAATTATCATGACTAATAGTGAGTCATCGGATTATGGGTTTTTCTGATTGGTTAAGCGGAATTAACTGAGTGAAAAACTGCTAATGAAAAGACATGACAATCAGAAGAAAGAAAAGGAGACACGTGAGTGTCGAGTGAGGGTGTGTGTGCGTCTACAAGAAAAATCTGTGTCCGAACTTAATACTTGGCCAGGATTTCTTGCGTCAATATCAGAGTGTAACTTTTAAATACGGTGAGGCCCGCCCCGAGTAAACAATGGATAGAGTCCCCTCCCTTTGTGCATTGGCCGAAGCAAAACATAGAAGAGCCGTCTCTTTTTCAAAATGTATCTTCAAACTGAAAACCAATAGCTCACAAATCCATACGTTTTAACAATAGCGATCAGCTATTCATTGCAGAGGAAGTTAATCATCTACTCTATGAGGGCTTAATCGAAACCAGTATGTCACCATGGCGAGCCGAAGTAGCGGGAGCGAAGGACCTCCCACCGACATATCAAGAGTACAGTTTTTTTACTATTAAATCCACCCCTATGCAAATTTACTCCCCGCCAGAGCACATCCAGAGGTTAGAGACTCCAAACAGCCACTTTGCAAAATGGGGATAACTTAAATGGCACTTAACCACAGGGGTCGCTGCCTTCCAGCGGGCTATGGGCAGTATAGTAAAAGAGGGTAACCTACGTGATGCTTTCCCGTACCTTGACTATGTAACAATTTCAGGACATACTCAGGAGGAACATGATGAAAATGTAAAGCAGTTCCTAGACCCTGTCGGTCCGAGAAACCTAACTCTTTACCAATCACAGACTGGAAAATCCGTGCCTTCTATTATCGTATTCGTGTTTAGTGTTGGGAATGGTGTCAACAAGCCGGATACAGAACTACTTCGCCCATTAAAGGAGCTTCCTCCACCTGGGAACGTAAAATCACTTAAAAGGATACTTGGAATGTTGGCGTACTATCCAAAATGTATACATGAGTTTTCCAACAAAATAGAACCGCTAAAAAAACGCAAGAAAATTCCTATTGGAAGAGAAGGCTTTGACATCTTTTAACTTGC
Organism: Sepiola atlantica; assembly: GCA_963556195.1. NCBI lineage: Eukaryota > Metazoa > Mollusca > Cephalopoda > Sepiida > Sepiolidae > Sepiola > Sepiola atlantica. Next base: position 143,510,934 of record OY744526.1, read on the forward strand.
TGAAAATAGAATTGGAAAAGGCTACTCTGCAGGCGGTGGATGAACACTTGCCCTTTGAGGTAGATTGTGATGCGTCCGATGTTGCGATGTCTGCCGTTCTTAATGAAGAAGAACGACCTGTAGCGTTTATGTCTAGAACACTGCAGGGCAGTGAACTAAAATACCACATCGTAGAAAAGGAGACAACTGCCATTATTGAGGCAGTGTGTAAATGGAGCCACTATCTCGCACGAATTCACTTTACTTTGATTACCGATCAGCGGTCAGTGGCCTTTATGTTCGATAGTAAAAGACGTACGAATATTAAGGATGCAAACATCCATGAAAGGAGACTGGAACTTGCCGCATTCAGCTACACTATCATGTATCGCCCTGGTAAAGATAATGTGATCCCTGACACATTTTCCCGACATTAACACTTGTACAACCTTTAATACATCTACACTCGCTGATCTCAACAATGGACTGTGTGATCCGGGGATAACTCGATTGCTTCATTTTGTAAGAGCAAGGAATCTCCCCTTTTCTACAGAAGAGGTAAAGAAGATGTGTGCTTTTGTAGGATTTGCAGAGCTAAATCCTCAATTCTATCGCTTACCAAAAGAAACTTTTATAAAAGCAACAAAACCTATGCAACGACTTAGTATTAATTTCAAAGGTCCTCTGCCTAGGGTATCGACTTATTATTACTTATTAATTATAGTTGATGACTACTCTCGTTTCTTTTTTGCTTTTCAATGCCCCAATATGCATGCAGCAACAGTGATCAAATCTTTAGATGTGCTATTTAGCCTATGTGGAATGCCAAGTTATATACATTCAGATCGAGGCACATCTTTCATGTCCAATGAGCTGAAATATATCTCTTCCAGACACGAGTTTCCACTAGTAATACCACTCCTCATCATCCAACCGGAAACGGACAAGTTAAGAGAATTAACGGCATTATATGGAAGGCGATTCGTTTAGCTCTCAGATCGCGTAAACTGTCTGAAATCATTGGGAACTTGTACTTGCCGAGGTGCTCCACTCACAGAGATCGTTGTTGTGTACGGCAACTAACGCCAAACCGCATGAACGTTTCTTCACATTCCAGCGCCGTTCCCTCCATGGAAACTCCCTTCCCTCTTGGCTAATGACTCCTGGACCCGTACTGCTAATGAGGTTTGTAAGAAGTGCATCCAGTTATCCAAAAAAAGAAATCATTACCAGAGATTATGTACTTCGAATGGAGTATATGGGACACAGACGACCTACTATTTCAGTATTTGTAAGTCCCTGCCGTTGTACCACGAGAATACGTATGAACTTTTCTTTTAAAATATGGCAAAATAACTGCCATCTCCGTCGATCCGTTTTATGGGACTTGCTCGTTCGACATATGGATGAACGAATAAGCGTTTAAACAAGTACCTAATTTCATCGAGGCGAACGGGGAAACATGTCCCGTTGTAGTAGCAGAAACACGTCCAGTCTGCTGGATTTGTAACGAACTGGGAAACCTCATATTCACTTGCCCTACCATGATTAGCAAGCCCAGCCTAACCCCAAAAAACAGGGTCCTGGAGCACTTGACTCCTAAAGTTTCTATGGGAAACCACCAACAACTCAAAAGCCAACACCGACGACCATTTCACCAAACGATTTTGAATAATTATGCAAAAAGAAAAAAAGAAGAAAAACCCTTTCCACGAGACTACAGTAGATTTTGTTAAGCCTACTTCCCTACCCAAAGAACGTCGCTCCCATGTGAAAGCAGTAACTCCCCCAGTAAGATCGCCCCTTCTAATGAGGGAAAATAACATGCCCTCTTTGACTAAAGGAAAGTCGCATTCACCCATACCATCTCCGTTCTGCACACCTTGCAACACCCCTTCTCCAATGAAGACTGATATGCTGCATCCCTCCTCACTCATCGCTTCTTCAACATCTCAGAAAAGACAGCGAAATCCTTTATTAGAAGCACGGAAAAAAACATTATTTTACACAGTTAAATACATCTGGAAATTGACTCCTGAGGCTGAAAATATCATGAAAAACTACCATAAAAACGACTACCGTCACCCGGTCGCTCTAAAAACAGTTCACAAAAAATACCTTGTAAACCCGGAAAACTGTTTAGATGCTAAAAGGTATTTAACTGTAGTAAGATACCGAGAGGAGGAGAAAAATGGGTGGAACATGATGGAGGAGGAAAACTACTCCTTTAAGAGTGTGCTCTTCTCGCACCATTTAATGAAGAATAACTTATCTAACTTCGAAAATATTGTGTTGGGTATTCCCTGTGCGTATGCACACTTCACTCTACAGGGCAATCATATTAACTTTCCCATTAGACATCGGCGGTTTGTCCCCGGACGGTCTCATTACAGCTAAACTTGGACAAGGTACTCTGGGGACATCTGTCGGTGTCTTGAAATCGTCAATGTTCGTTTCGGGTGTCCAACTTTTAAGCACTATAATGGCACTCAGATTAGCAATCCTAAATGGTCGAGGGTTTAGGTTCACCACTCATAAACTTCGGGTTGTACCTGATCTTCAACGGCTCGGCGTGGATATATGTTGTTTGCAGGATACCCACTTCATTTCCAGTGATTATCTGGGTGTGCCGGCTAGAGACTTTCAGCTGTATTCAGCATACTTTAGTTCTGACTCGAGAAGGGTCTCCATGCTAGTCATGCACACACTGAATACGTCGTGCGACCCCATATATGCGGATCCTGAGTGAAGGCTGTGCGTACATGATATTACCGTAAAGGATGTGGCTTTTCTGCTTATTGAGGTTTATGCGTCCGATGTCTATTCTGAGCGGGTTCCCTGTTTTCGGCGGGTCGATCTCTTTATGGATACGTCTCGTCGGATAATTAGCGGGAGACTGAAACGCGGTCCTGGATCCCGATTTAGATAGCTTTGGAAATCCTGGGGGAACTAAAACAAACGGGGCTGTTTAAGCATTTCGTGACTTTGTCACTAAGTTTGATCTTGTCGATAAATTTCGAAATGACAAACCCCGTGAAGTAGTATGACCTTAGACTGCTAGTCGCGGCTCCGATTTAGGGCAACTTTCGAGTTACCTTGATCGGTTCTTGATTAGGAGAGTCGATTTAGGGCTTTTGGATTGTCCAATTTTCATAACATAGTTTACTCGGATCATAGGCTTGTCCGGGTTCGGGTAAACTTAGATAGGCCTAAACCTATATTGGCTAGATAATGGAAGTTCAACCCTTCGTTGTTCGATTTGAAGGATTTCCAGGAACAGCTTTTACTAACAGAGGAAATTGACGGGTGCTATTATTGGGAATAAGTGGTAGGGTCATCTTAAGAAAGTTAGTAGGTCCTTCGTTGCTGATTATAGTCGGCGGTGGAGGCGGGGGATATCATAACCGTTTACTGTAGTGGAGGCGGCACTGAACTCCCTGGGCAAAAAAGCCGGATCAGGGAGTGTTAGTTAGGTCTAGGTTAAAAAGAGTGCCCCATGAGGCGACAAACATGGTCGCGTCACTGCGTGCGGAGGACCGTCGAATATCTACTGATCGACACATCGCCAGTGTCACATTATCGGATGGGCGTCTCGTGACTACAAACGACGGTATTTTGGAGCGTTTTCGCTCTCATGTTAAGGAAGTTTTTACCAGGGAGCCCGGTCTGACATTGGCTCAGTTCGACGCCCATTTAGCTGACTTTTCTCGTCTCGAGGCGACCGAGACAGCTGGGTGCGAAGAGTGTATAAAAGAGGATGAAGTCCTGGAGGCCCTGAAACAGGTCGGGCTTGATAAGTCCTCGGGGATCGATGGTCTGCTTTCCGAACTGTATTTGAGGTTGTCGCCCATATGTGTCCCCCTGCTGGCTGTGTTGTTCAACTCCTGTTTTAGGAACGGGTATATCCCCAGTACTTTACCAGGGGTGTCATAAAATTGCTTTGTAAAGGCACGAGCGGTGGTTAGTGTATAGGTAATGCCCTGCCCTTAACAATGTTTAATACAGAGTTGAATATTTTAGCCAAGGGCTGGACAATTCAAGATAATTTGCACATTATATGCTTGATTGTAGAAAAAGTGTACACCGATCAATTTAGATCAATTTAGATACAAATTCGATACTTGGAGGCTGTCTTGTCTGCGACTGGATTTGCCTCTCAGTTTCGCTCCTGGATTCGTTTTTTCATGCTAACCCCGGTGCGTTGGTTGAAGTTAATGCAATGAGATCGAAGCCTTTCAATTTGTCCAGATCTATCAATCAGGGATGTCCACGTGCACCGTGTCTTTATGTGCTTGCGTAAGTGCCTTTCCTTCGCATGCTTAGAGTTATCCGGCCATTCGTGAGATTACTTAATCTGGTGCTTGCATCATGATTAATTACTCCGCCTATGCCGACGATGTCACTGTGCTTGTAACGAGCAGTGCTGAGAGTAGGGTCGTCGACATGAAAATAAGACGGTATGAACAAGTAACCGGGGCAAACATGCCAAGGGGCTGCCAAGCGTTGAGATTCGTCAACATACGATTCGCTTAAACTATCTAGACTGAGTGTGTACATTTTGTGAGGGAAACGGTAAATTCTGGAAGGAAGACACCAAGAAAGCCTTTTCCGGCTTTGAAAAGTGTGCATATGCATGAGTGTGATGCATTTCGAGTACCTCGATGCGAGTCCTTCTTTTATTGCCAATGTCGATAGTCTGCGGGTGCTAGAAAACCTCTCTGACACACGATTGCTGCGCCGTAAGGCATTATATCGGGTATCGGGACAGGATCTGTTCGAGACGATGTTACTGAGCAGTTCGGTCTTGAGCTGGCCTTGGGCGCCAAGGTTGAAATTGTTCGATAATTACGAGGCATCACTCAATTGGCTGATAATAAGAAATGCACTCTGGGTCGGTAAAACAGTTCTTGCAGCGGGCTTAACTGAGACACCGAGCTGTGTCCGATGCTTGACTAGAAGGAATCGACCAGTCATGTGTTCTGTTATTGTTCCATCGTTCGCTCGCTGTGTGAGTTAGTTGAAGGCTACACGGTTCGCATGTTGAACGGACAGTTTTTCATTCTAGAGTATTTTTTGACATGCTGCAAGTTGGCAGCGTCCAGGAAGTGGGAGGAACCTTATGGGTTTATTTGCTTACTAGCTGTTATGAGAGGAGTGATTTGGTCGACACGACAGAAAGAAGTTTACGGGGATGAGACCGTCACTGCTCCCCAGATTGTTCTAATATTCTAAGCTCGCCTGAAAATGTGTATCAAGCTGGAGAAGGTGAAATTCCCCCCTCCAAATGTCAACGAAAGGTGGGTGAAAGTTGCGCGTTTGTGTCGAGTGAATTGAGCTAATCTTGAGTGGTACTTTGACGTGCCTTAGACTGAATATTGGGTAGTCGAAACGAACACTGACCCTTTTATTTGACCCAGTTAGGTAAGAGTTAGTAATATTTTGTTTTCTTCAGCTATTTTTAACTGAGCTAGATATATGTAAGGTGTCATAGTCCCCGCTTTATGTTTTGTCCTCTCTCACCCCCACCCATTTTTCCACGACTTTAATCTTATAATTCCCATTCCCGACCCCAATTAGGTGACTGATTTGTTGTTTTGTCAGAGATACAGGTCTGCTTTCGTAATTTCGAAAAAGGATTTAGAAATAAAGCTTTCATGACGTGCATCGCGTTTTTTTCGACTGGCAAAACTACTTATCGGCCACATTCTTTAGTGAGAGGTACTAATATAACCACCTGGGTGTATTCATTTTTTCATTGTATGCATATAATTTTACTGTATAAAAATTGTTATTCCCCAACTTCCCATTTCGTGTATATATTGTTCATTTTGGGGGTTTAGTTAGGTAAATCATGCTGATTGTGACTCGTTAAGTTAATATTGTTAGTTCGGTCAACATTTCCCTCCATCCCCTTTTAGGGGTCTTGCACTTTTTGTATTTTGTATTTTTTCACCAATAAATATTCATCCGTCTTATTTCAACAATGTAGACGTTCATTTTTGCGTTCACGGTTTGCCGTAATATTTTAAAAAATTCAACTTTTTTCACCCGCTTTTAGTCATGTTTTACCATTTTATACCATCAAACGCCTGATGATGATTCCAGAAGGAGTAGAAAACGTTCGTGTAACAACGATTCATTTATTTATTCATTCGATGCTAACATAAAAAACTATTTCAACGAATTATAAAAATAAAAAATACTAACAAAACAGTAGAGTTCTGTTGTTTTTTGTAACATCTGTATTGATACAAAATGCTGTCTAAATACATACAATATATATATATATATATATATATATATATATATATATATATGTGTGTGTGTGTATTGTGTGGGTGTATATATATAGGCAGCATTTTCTTATTTATGCACACATTGTTACAAAAAATATAATGCGTAATTTAAATTATACCTATTTGTTTCAATTTTTCTGATGATTTGTTTGAAATTAAAATTAAAATAAGTGAAAGAAATATTCGATTGGTTTCACGAACGCTTTTGATTTTTAGTCGAATCGTCCTTAGGTGTCAAAAAGAAATTAACAAAAAAGCTGGAGAAAGAATAGCATTTTGAAAAAGACGGATAAGAAACGCACAAAAAAAGTGGTTCTCATTGTTCTAGAAAAGTCGTTGGCGCTTTAAATTCAGCGACGCTGTAATAGCACCACAGAAGAAAATCGGTTAACGTAATACGTGTTATGTTATACTGAAATGTAACTGTTATTTATGTTCATAAATGTTTCTATTAGTATTATTGCAATGCTATATTTAATGCTTAAGAAATTTTCTTGAACCTTCGAAAGTATGTTGCGTCTATTTAAAGTGTAATTAGAGAATGTATGATGTGTGTCATTTTTAAACATGTAAACTAAATTTACATCGTATTTTCCGGTTATTATAATAATGACACACACTAAAAATGGCGAAATTAAAATAGGTACAAGTAAAAAAAATAGAAAAACCGTTCGAATTAAAAACTATAACGTTTAACAAGATCAACCATGAAAAAATCGAAGTTACATCGACCTTAACTTTTTGAGTATAAAATTCAACATGATAACAGTGTTCAAAAATGCTGAGTAATACAAGTGTTTACACTGTAAGTTAAAATAAAATAAAATCAATTTCTTAAATGTTTTATTTTTTGGGGGAAACTACTCTGTAGATATAAGTAAGAGCTAAGCTCCCAAGTATATACTCTGTTTTCTTTTATAATGTCGCAGCATATAAGTTATGGGGTATATATTACCTTAGCTAAAGGTTCTACACATAGATTAATCCCTCCATAAAACAGACCCAGTATTGAGCCCAAGAGATTAACATATATTTTGGTTGTTGCGTGAAATATTTGATGTAACGATGGTTTTATGCGTTTGGCTCTTTCCAATCCGAATTACTATTTCTTAAAGAATAGGAAACGTGTTCATGTGATATCACTTAGGAGTGTATCTTCCAAAATAAATATATCGAATATTTATAAAAATAAAAAATTAAAAAATCAACCCGAATATTTAATACGATCGATAGGATCACAAGAATATTTGAACCGCCATTCAATTTCTAAATTATTTTTAAAAGTATTTTTACAAAATTGTTATTATTTTGAGAAGAGTTTTAATTAATAACATTTTCTATATGATATTTTCAATGATCGAAGGGCATCATATATAAGAATGTGCTTAGCCAGTTTGAAAAAATATCGCAGATGTAAGCATTAAAGTTGGCTTTGTTTTTAGATGGAATACCTGAAAATGTTCGAAAAACTCAGAACTTTGAATCAACCGAAAATAATTGTTAATAGATAAGTCGAAGTCACATTTTTGTGACATGATTACAATTGAATACTTTGCAAAATATTAATTTCATTAAATGGTATTAATAGTATTCAAAGTATTCAATTTTTATCATGTCACAAAAATACGACTTCGTAGCGCTATTGTTTTGGTTCTTTTTTTAAATTATTAATCAGTTGTAATCATTTTTTGTTTTAACGTGTCTAATCTTGTTACACTTTTTTATATTCCAACAACGGTACGATACCTAATAATTTAAAAGCATTACACAAGAACAGAACGAGAGTACATTTTACAGCCACTTGATATGTAGACTTCAATGTCGGAGACTGCATGATACAGGTGGACATACGCCAATCAGTTGCAACGCAGCGCCTTTACTATGAAAAATGCATGGTAATACCCGATTTTTTTATTAATGGATGTCGTGTAGATTTTTGTGAATTCACACACCTTTTGTGTAATATGCGTTGGCAAGAACTCGATAAAAGGGTACTAATTCAATAGTCTTTTTAGAATCTAAAGAAGAGTGTTTGATGTATAACTTCGTGCAAGTAAATATGCAAATGGTTCTACTTCACAGAATAAGTATTACCAATCGGCAACAACTTGCGACAGAAAATACAAATGATGTCATCTATTTTTAATATTGCATCATACTGGTTGCTGCTGCTGATCGAGTAGGCTGCCTTTTAGGATGATATTTATAGCTTATCACCGAACAACGGTTAGACGAAAGTAGGCTGTGAATTATTCCCAATAATTGCCCATTAATGTTGCCGCAATAAACTATTGTCAACACGTGCCATTTTTACAGAAACATAAAGAAATGTGTGACTTCAAACAGATTACGTACGTGTGGAAAGTAATATTTCTTCTAGCTACCCAGTCTGAATTAAAAGATTAAACTTGAATCAACCTCTATTTTTTGAAGCAACGTGTAATAAACAATGAACTGTCTTCTTTGGTACTCGCTCAAAATAAATACACTCGACTAAAACGACAATCTGGTAAATACCATACATTCACCGTGGAGGTACCCAGATGCCGTATAACTTTTACTCCAATAGCTTATTTTCTTAATCGGCCGTTCGTATCGCACTGCACATCTCTTAATTTAGGATGCCCTAAAAAATCTCACTTAAATTCTCAGTTGCCCAGTGCGTCTTCAGTCGGAATTTGTCTCGTTTGGGTGAACTAAGTTTAAAAGAAAACTCCGTAACCGTAAATTTAAATGATACAATAACTATTGTAAATTATATTATCAGTTTGTTATTATTCATAGCAACGGTTAACTTACGCACGTATCAATGAGAAGGCGAACACCTCGGAAATAAACTACTGTAGTATTCCTATATTCCTGTCTACTTCGACCCTACTGAGCTATATTATAGAGACCCCCCGTGGGCCACGTGGGCAAATTCCATCGGGGTTTCTGAATAAGCTTAACAACATGTTTCCGATTCGGTCCACAATACTGTGTTTAGCATCTACTCAACTATGGGTACACGCGTCTTTTTCTTTCGTCTGTAATATTGCTACCTCTTACATCTGTATGTAAACATGCACTCGGAGGTATGTTTACTGTTATATGCCTGCGGTGCATGCGAATGATAGAGTTTCGTAGGGTTATATATGGTCGCTTAAGAGAAAAATACACCATATATAATGTTTTTAATGCCTCTCATTATTGGTTCAACTAGTCAAAAATTGTTTTCTCTTTGGTATATGTTAGTGTCTCCCTAAATAAGGGTTCATGCTGAAAGCAATTACTTGGAAAACATATCCATAGTAAACGCGTGTAAATGGAGACACTGGCCGTTATCTCTAGTTACTATATGGGTGCTCTTTTTGGCTGGTAGAATGTAGATTACTTTTGAAAATACTGATCGTAAATGTTCTGTCAAATGTATATATATTACAGAAGATACTAGATGAACAGACAGTTCCCCCTTACCTTGCCAACAACACAGATTCAGTTCAGCTTTCTTGAATATAACGGTCAGTTGGATATGTGTTCATCTCAGAGGCAGATGGGCTCTAAACTATGGGATTTGTGTTTTATTGTATTCGGGCTCAGATTTCTCATTGTGCTAGTTTTTTGTTCAAACCAAGAAACAGGTAGAATTGCAAGCGCCGACTGTGGTATAATTTGGAAGAACAGCTGAGACGACCACATTTATTTCGGCAGTTGAACAAGAATGTACCGGCAAGACGGAATAACAGTCACGGCTTGTTCAGTGGGCGCACACACCGCACTTCCTTATATATTGCCGGAGTGATTCTTAAAAAGTCAGCATATACAAAAGACAGGAACACCGGTCTATCATCTAGCAACCATCTGGCTAGAATCAACACTGAAACGTGCGAGATGGACACTCCCATAATTAACCATGATGAAACAAAGAGGCAACTCCTTAAACGAAAGAGGACAGCCAAAGACAGCGAAGATGTCACCAGAAAAGACCGACACAATGGTGGGCCCGATATATTTTTGTTATTCTATTTGTCTGCCTCTCGTTTTGTCTAGTTTCGATTGCTTATTATTTTGGTCTTAAAGAGATGGCTTCTTATTTTTGTCGTACTTTAGTAAGAGGAATAGTTTTTCGGAGAGGTAGGGTAACACATTAAGTTATTTAAATAGGATAGAGTTATCATTTTCTTCTAGTTGTATATGGTTTTATATGATGGATATTAAGTGAATTGTGATGATATACTTATTAGTTATGATTTATTCAGATAAATTGATAAAACAAATAAGAATGAAGACAATAATGCATCGTTTGGAGCCTTTGATAAGGATGGGAGTTTTCTTTTGAATTGCGTGGGTTATTGTTTTCAGAAAACACAATCACAAAATAAATAACTTAAAAAATAGCATACGTTATTATAACTAAGCTATGAGAAAATTCAACGTTCATAAATAATGATGAACAAACAGTATGTTTTTTTAATCGTGTGTGTGAATGTGGCATTTTTTGATACGAATACAAAGAAAACAAAATTATAAATTACGAACAAGAAATTAACAAATAAGGATAATTAAATAAAGAAAATATAATTAAGCAGACAGAAACACCCCCCCACACACACACATATATATATATATATATATATATATATAGTAGCGAGCAAAAAAACTACGGTGTTGTAACTCAAGTATATATATATATATATATATATATATATATATATATATATATATATATATATATATATATATATCACCAACGAAGCAAAGACTATCGCATATCAACTGGTTTTGAATCTTGTGGGTGTATGTTCGAAAAAGTTGAATAAAAATAAGTATAATAAAGAAACACGCAAAATACAGAAAGTTAATAATGATAATAGAAATTACAATAATGCCATTTATTAGAAAAATAAAAATGCACACATAAGTGTATATTAATATATAAAAAAAGGATATGAAGGTGAAGAGAAAAGATTAATCGACGTACGTCACAGGCCAATTTAAAAAAAAGGAAACGTCTCAAGCTTGAAGATTACACTATTTTTGTGACGGACCGCAGGCTAAAAAAAATATGTGCCAGCAGAGAGGCATAGGGTAAACCGGGGTATTAAGCACCAGTAAGGTTCACAAACCTCTCTATAGCATTACTATGACACTTATAGGGAAATAAGCAATAATCTTGTCTGATACTTAACCAATCACAGACTCTGTTTCTCAAGAGTAGTATTTAATGAGCCAAGCAAATGTAGTCTTTTTGTGGCAAGTTCAGAAGCTGTTTTCACTCGACGTCTGCAGCCATTTTGGAACACAGTTCACAACTTTTTACTCCAGAAAGGCAACTGCACAACACTTTGTTTCTCTGCGAAACCACTGAGCCGGCAAACTGCACCTTTACTGCTGAAGGATTGAAATATATCAGAGGTAAGTACCAAAACATTTTACACTTGATTTAATTCAGATTTTCATTTTTTCAGAGCTGGAAAGTGTGTCATGGTGGTATGCATCCACAGCCTATCAAATTGTTCATAATTTCCACACACATTTTAAAAACTGCTGCAAATTGAACTTGCCATGTTTTTGTATGCTTTTAGCATGTTAATTGCTTTGTACTGGTACTCATCTAAGCACAATTCACATAATTGTGTTTAATTTATCTGTTACCAAAATATGTCGATCTTTTAAAGAAAGGTGTGCTTAATGCCCCATGTCTGTATTTGTTTTGAACGAAAAGAGTTTAAAATCGTTTACAGTGATGTACCTAATAAGAAACATGATTATTATTTAAGTTCGGCCTGTTTTTATTATTGGGGAAGTTATATAAAACCAGAAATGTGTAATAACAAGTCAACTTTTTTTTAATGAAATTGTTTTAATAATACTTGGGTACACAGGTGCTTAATGCCCCGTTAATTTTTTTTGTTCACAGATGGTTCGCAACTATCGGAAGAAGATTGAGGGTGGAAGAAGGAATCTATGCCCGTCAGAGGAGATGATTGCTGCATACGAGGCTGCCATGAAGAAGCAGATGTCTGCCAATAAAGCAGCCAAGTATTAGAAAGTGAAAAAGGCATTGCTCAGGAGAACGTCTGGGAAAACCCTATCAATGCGCATGTTGGGAGGGAAGCAGTACCGTGTCCTGCTCATGAAAATGAGCTTGATGAGTGCATCAAGCTTATGGCAAGATGGGGCTGGAGATTCACTTCTGAGGAGGTCAAAGACACTGTAATGGAGTTTGTTCAAACCCACAGCATAGAGACTCCTTTTGTAAATGGTCGTTCAGGGTATTACTGGCTACAAGGGTTTTTACGCCGTCATCCAGACATAGTGTCTCGTAAGACTGAGCATCCCAGCACTGCTCGTGCAAAGGCAGAGAACCCTGAAGTCATCGCCCACTGGTTTGAGCGTCTTGATAAGGTTCTCACACAGGCGGGGATAAAAAATTTGCCGGCTCAATTATTCAACACAGATGAAACAGGATGTGTAACAGACTCCAAAACAGACACTGTTTTAACAGCAAAGGGGTCAAAGAGAGTTACTCAGAGTATCGGGGCTTCTGGAAGGGAGCAGATAACTGTAACATGTGCAGCATCTGCTAGTGGTAAGTTACTTCCACCCATGTTGTTTACAAAGGGAAAACACAGGGTGGACCTGTAAGTGCTGCCTATACAGTCAGCTCAAAAGGATGGATGGAGGCCACGCATTTCTTGAACTGGTTTGAAAATATTTTCTTGAACCACACACGTGATGTCAGTGACAAGGTATGACTTCTTGTTTTTGATGGTCATGCATGACACATCTCTTTGGCCCTTGTGGAAAAAGCAAGAGCAAATAATGTTGTGCTAATGCGACTTCCTACTCACATGACACACCACCTGCAACCACTTGATCGTGCCGTGTTCAGGCATGTAAAACTTAAGTGGCAGTCCCTCCTCCGCAAATTTGCCCAAACACACACAGGGCAAGTGGGAAAGAAAGACTTTCCCATAATGCTTAAGGCACTCATAGATGAATCCTTCAAGCAAAGATCATCAAATAAAGATTCAGTTGCACAGGCATCTGCCTTTTCAATGCCAAATGGTCACTTTGGAAAGTCAACCTCGTGTCACTGCTCAAACAGAGCCCTCCACATCTTCCTTCACGCCAGCTGCTCCAGTGTCTGCACTGCCCCCTACTCCAGGACCCTCATCCTCAGCCCCCACTCCAGTACCCTCATGCTCAGACGTGCCTGTTTCCTCTCCGACTTCATCATCTTCATCCGCCTCATTAAAATACATTTTCCTCAAACAACTTACTCCCCACTTGCAGTCTGACTCCCCAAGAAGGAGATCAGCTAGAATACAGCGATTCCGATACGGGGAAAGCCTCACAGCAGATGAAAGTGTCATGAGACTCATGGAGACATCTGCTGCTAAAAAGGTTGCTACAGCATCCAGAGAATGTGGCAGAGAGAAAGGAAAGGGAAAGGCAGGGGTAAAAGAACACTAAGGCAGGCAACACCATCATCACCAGGATCAATAAGCCCACTGTCAACATCAAGCGATTCTGACACTGATGAATGTTGCAAATGTGGTAATGGGGATGGTATTTACTGGGTCCAGTGTGATATGTGTAATTCCTGATATAACATACAGTGCACCAGCATCAAGATTTCATTTGAAGACATCCAAAATGAGGAATGGCTGTGTGATTTTTGCAAACAGTAGCCCCGGTGCTTAATGCCCCAGGAGATCGTGCCTATTGCCCCAGGTAACTGAAATTTGTGAAAAGCAAACCTGAGATTTTAAACGATTCGGTTTACCCTATACCTCGACGTATATATATATATATATATATATATATATATATATATATATATATATATATATATATATATATATATATATATGTGTGTATTTACAAACATGCAGCAAATCTGCGACACTGATATTTCGATGCTATCGATCAACAGCTGTTATAAACTGCAATCTCATCAGGTAGAGTTAGAATTCGATCTTAACATTTTATCACACTTGGAAATAATTAAATGGAGAACAAATAAAATCAATTTAAAATTTAAATTAAAAAAGTCACGTGGTTAAGACCGTTAAGAATCAAAATCAAGATACAAAATAGAAATAAAGAATAGAGAAATAAAAATAAAATAAAAAATAGAAAAATACAAAATAATAATTTCCAAAAAAATATCAATTTTAAATTTAAAACATGAAATACAATATATAAAATAAAATAAAATTAAAATGTGACCATAGAGAAACAACAAGAAAATGTTGATAGATAAATAACAAGATATATATATGAATATATATATATATATATATATATATATATATATATATATATATATATATATAGGATCAAAATAAACCAAAGTGAAAACTTTTAGTAGATGGAACCTATTGTGAAAAGGATTAGCTCAATATACGAGATAGAGCAATAGTAGAGATAGAAGAAAAAAGAGTGATAAATATCATCAGAGGAGAAATACAGATAGATAAGTTGGCTTTCGAAAAAAACAAAGTTCAAATATTTGAAAAATATGAGAATTATTATTAAAAATTATTAAAATAATTTTTGTTAAAAAAACGTATTGAATGAAAAGAAAAATTCCGTGAAAAAGATATGAAAATTGTCCGGGTGGTAAATTTCCGTTGAAAAAGTTCGGTGAAATTGTAGAAAGTGAAGAAAAACTCTTTGCATGGGAGCAGATGGGAGTAGGTGCTCAAAAAGTAGATAAGTCCAGATGCACTTAAAAGAGCCAACTTATCCATCTGTATTTCTCCTCTGATGATAAGATTTCGATCTTTGAAAAGCCTTGGCTTAAGGAAAGAAAAATAAACACTAGTTTATTACTGACAACCTTGCATTTAACAATTGAAATTTGAAATAAATTTGGACAATCGTCGCATATTTATCACTCTTTTTTCTTCTATCTCTCTCTCTCTATATATATATATATATATATATATATATATAAAGAGAGAGAGAGAGAGCGGGAGAGAGAGAGAGCGAGAGAGGGAGAGAGAGATTGGTAGATAGATAGAAAGATAGATAGAGATAAAATGAAATTTTAAAAAAGGTACGAGATAAAATAAGATCAGTTTGGATAGATACAGTAGTGGGAGAGGAAGTGACGGAAGAGACATTCGATTGAGCGTGCCCAAATCAGTATAAGGTTAAAAAGGCACGTAGCATAAGTTCAAGTCAGCGATGATCTTTGTAAGAGCGTGTGTGGGTGTGTGTATTAGGGGGAAGAGGGGTCGTTAATACATTGGGCTACTTATTCTGTGTTTTGTTCTTAGTTTTAACCGTTTTTAATACTGATCAAA
>OY744526.1:143531507-143566507 GCA_963556195.1 Sepiola atlantica
GCAGCAATAGAAGGAAGACTGAGACGATACAGGTACAAATCAGAACACAGCAAACAGAACAGGACCTTTGAAAACAATGAAAGCCAGTTTTACAAAAACGTAAATGGAGAAAAAACAACGACAGAGCAACCGAACCCAACAGAAACAAAACAATTCTGGAGCAATATATGGGAAGGACCAAAAAAGCACAACAAGAATGCCCAATGGTTGAAAAACATGAAAGATGAACTGCAAGAAATCGAAGAAGGAACCGAAACAGAAATCAACAAAGAAACGATCAAGAAAACCCTAAGAAAAATGGCAAACTGGAGAGCACAAGGCCACGATTGAATACATGCATACTGGTTTAAAAAATTCACGACCCTGCATGAAAGAATAGCGCAGAAACTGAGCAGAGGTATCCGCAAAACAGACATACCAGAATGGATGACGGAAGGAAGAACAACACTAATACAAAAAGACCCCAAAAAGGGAACGATCCCCAGCAACTACAGACCGATAACATGTCTACCAATAATGTAAAAAATTCTCACAGCACAACTGAGAGAACAAATCTACCAATCCCTGGACAAACGTGGACTGCTCCCCGAGGTACAAAAAGGATGCCGGAAAGGACAAAGAGGTGCACATGATCTACTATACATTGATCAAAAGACTCTGAAGGAGGTGAAGCGCAGACAAAAGAACATAACCATGGCATGGATTGACTACAAGAAAGCCTACGACAGAATCCCCCAAACATGGATAATTGAATGCTTAAAAATATACAAGATACCAGACAGGATTATTAATCTCATCCAGAAAGCAATGGAAACATGGAGACTAAAACTGAGAGCCGGAGGACAATACCTGTCTGAGATAAAAATACAGAGAGGCATTTTTCAAGGAGACTCTCTATCACCACTACTGTTTATAATAGCCATGATGCCACTCAACTACATACTCAGAACGTGTGATGCCGGATACAGGTTTACGGATACAGAACAAAGAATACACCACCTGATGTACATGGATGACCTTAAACTGTTTGCAAAAAACAAAAAAGAACTGGAAAAGCTGATAAACACAACCAGGATATTCAGCCAGGATATCAAAATGGAGTTTGGAATAGAAAAATGTGCACTGCTAGAGATCAAAAGAGGAAAACTGGAAAAGACAGAAGGTATAGAACTCCCCAACCAAGAGGAGATGAGGGCGCTAGGAGAACAAGATAGTTACAAATACCTGGGAGTTCTGGAAGCAGACCCAATCAAATATACAGAAATGAAAGAGAAGATTGGAAAAGAATATCTACGAAGAACAAGGAAACTCTTAGAAACTAAACTATATAGCAGAAACCTAGTAAAAGGGATAAACACATGGGCTGTATCACTAATAAGATACTCTGGACCATTCATAGGCTGGACCAAAGAAGAACTCAGGCATCTTGACCAAAGAACTAGAAAACTAATGACTATGCACAATGCACTGCACCCAAAAGACGACACGGACAGACTCTACGTGAAAAGAAATGAAGGAGGTAGAGGACTGGTAAGTATAGAAGACTGTGTGGAAGACACCAAAAAAGAGCTGGAGAAATATGTAACCCAGAATACGGAAAGACTGATCGCCACAGCAAGAGACACCAGCCCAACAAACAACCCCGGAAGCACTGAACCCAGAAACAAAAAGACAAGAAAGGAAAAGTGGGAAGAAAAACAACTACATGGAGGCTTTATAAGACTCACAAGCGATGAAACCAATGAAAACAGCTGGGCATGGCTAAGAAAAGGAAACCTGAACAGAGAAACGGAATATCTGCGGACGGCCGCACAGAACAATGCGATTAGGACAAACTTTATTAAAGCAAAGATAGATAAAACCCAGGAAAACAGCAAATGCAGATTGTGTGGACAAAGAGACGAAACGATAAATCATATAATAAGTGAATGCAGCAAGCTAGCACAAAGGGAATACAAGAACAGACATTACAGCATGGGGAAAGAAGTACACCGGGAAATGTGCAAACAACTGAATTTCGTATATGCAAGAAAACGGTACAAACACAAACCAGAAACTGTACTAGAAAACGAAGAACACAAAATCATATGGGATATGAATGTACAAACAGACAAACCCATAACAGCAAGGAGACCGGATATGATAATAATCAACAAGAAAGAAACATCCTGCAAAATCGTGGACTTTGCCGTTCCAGCAGACAACAGAGTGAAGATCAAAGAGACGGAAAAGAGAAGCAAATATACTGAACTTGCCAGAGAATTGAAAGGAATATTGAACATGAAGAAAGTCATTATAACACCAATAATCATAGGAGCACTAGGAACAGTCCCCAAAAACATGGAGAAAAGACTAGGAGAAATAGGAATCAAAGGGATAACTGAGACCATACAAAGGACAGTAATGATCACAACAGCTACAATCCTGAGAAATGTCCTCGAATGCGGAAACCAACCCACATAAGCAACGAATGGAGAACAAACACATGGAAGCACAAAACAACAGAACCGGGGAAAATACAACCGCACGAGAGAGGCGCAAGCAAAGGCTGACGCCACGAAAATTATGGACAGAGGGTCGAGGAGGGAAAGCGCAAAACCAGACCTCCACTGGAAGAGCGCGGACAGCTCTGGGACCTTGGGAAGGCTTGTTGCCACTCGGGCCCCAGAGGGGACCAATGGCCCTTATCAGCGGGAAATCGTTGGTAGGTGGCTGTTGCGATTACCGCAAGGTCATCAGCGGTGATGAACGAAAAGAGGTGGAGCATACTGGAGGCCTGAGGAGACTTGTTGTCACTCAGCCTCCAGGGAATACCACAGGTTGTCGGCAGTGGGTGACCACTGACGATGACCAGTGTGATAACTCCTAGTGAGTAAATAATAATAATAATAATAATAATAATAATAATAATAATAATAATAATAATAATAATAATAATAATAATAATAATAACATCGGTAATCATGCAGAAATGGATAGTAATTCTATTGATAAATATTAATAATAATAGACAAATATTATGATAATAATAATAACAATAACAATAAAATAGATAATAATAATAATAATGATGATGATAATAATAATAATAATAATAATAATAATCGATTATTATCGATAATAGTAATCAATAGTTGGATAAAAATAAAAATAATCAGGAAATATTAAAAGAACATGATAATAATAATAAAAATAAACAAGAATTCAATAATATTAATAATAGTGGTTGTAAATATGATAATAGAAATCATTTATTTGATAATAGAAAAATTATCGGTTGCAATAATACCAATGATATCAATGATAGTAGTAATAATAATGAAAGCTATCATGATGATAATAATAATAATAATGATAATGTTGTGGGTGAACTTACCTACCCTTTAATAATAACTAAATGATAGCAACCGGCTACCATAAATACCGGCTTTTGCCGGGAGAACATTCGGAGGCACATTTAGGCTCTACGTGTTGAGTGAGTTTATTGCGTCAAGTTAGTATTTTTCTTAAATCTGTTTTTGCCTGCTCTTGTTGATTATTGTTATCGTTTTTATTGTTTTCACGTTGACTGTTATTGTTGAACTGTTTTCCCTTTTACGACGTTTTTTTTCTGCCACGTTTTTTTTTTTTTTTTTTTTTTTTCTCTCTCTCAACTTTTTTTTTTTTTTTAGTTTGGTTTCTTCTAGTTATTAACTAGATGGCGTCCAAAACGACTGAAAATTCGGAATGGTGCAATCATCCAAAAATGTCTATAAATGTCAATGATTTCGTGGAAGAAGCAAAAAAATACGAACACATGGTTACTGAACATGGAATTGCCGTGGATTTACCAATGTTGGCAGAAATTAAAAAAAGAACAGTAACCATGTTTGTTGTCGAGAAAAAAATTAAAAAGTCCATCAGGGCCTCTCCTGAATTAATATGCAAGTTATTGGCAACTGCAGGATTTAAACCGCAAAGGTTAATCAAGTGTAAGGGATTTAACACTTGGAATGCTTTGTTTCCTAACGAAGAAATCTGTGCTAATCTCTCACTTAATCAAATTATCACGCAGGACTATGTTTTACGAACCGAGTACATGGGTAGAAGACGTTCTTCTATTTCTATCTTCAATGTGCCTTTTTATGTACAAGGCGAACAAATTGGTGCATTTTTTCTAAGATTTGGCGAAATCACAGACGTCAATTTTGACGAATTTCCAGGTACATGGAACTTCGAAATACTTATCGACAAGAAAGCTTATGACAGCATCCCCTACTATTTACAAGTCGGAGAGGAAATATTACCTATTATATTAGCCGGACGAAGACCTGTTTGTTGGTTTTGTGAGCAACTAGGTCATTTAACTTTTGATTGCCCACAGAAAAAATCCACTCAGAAAACGACGCCCCCGATTAACAGACCATCCAAGGCTGGCACCCACCTCGATCCTCCAGCTACAATTGGTATACCTATTACATCTACATCTGATGACTCCGAAGACGAATTCCCTGCTCTACCTTCTGCAGAAAAAGACGAGGGATGGATTATTGTTCCGGGAAATAAAACCCCGGGTCGTGTATCTCTCGAAGAATTAGAGAAAAAGAAATGCTTAAAAACGACCCGGGAAAAGACAGTTACATTAAGGCAAAAGAACTTAAATCTAAATTAGATAAGAAAGTAGGAAAAAAAGAGAAAAAAGAAGAAAAAAATTCAGCCACTTCAGATAAAATCTCTACCCCCAATCCAAGTCCCCAGCTGATCACAAAAACAATAGTTTCTAAAAATTCTAATTCTCCCAAATTAATGCCCCCTCCAATCACTGGCCCAATTTTAGACAAACAGTACAAGCTTATCCCTCTAAGTCCGATTAAATCGTCTATAAAAATCACTTCACCTAAACCTTCTCCTTTTGTCTCCCTATTTAATACCCCCCAAAATACCCCACCTTCTTCACCCACAAAAGAAACCTCCCCTTCGCTTTTTCCAGCATCTCCTATGGGGCCTAGCTCCCCTTCCCCGTCCCCAATGGATGACATGCCTCCCCCTCCATCTATTACACAGAAGAGGCAGAGGAGCCCTTCTGTGGAAAGGAAAACTAAAAAAGCCACATTCCTTTCTGGGGAAGATATCTGCAAAGTGACATGCACCCAAATAGAAACAGTAAAGCATTACCACCTCTCCAATATAAATGAGCTCCTTAAATTCAATGAAGTCGGTGGTATAACCATTGAAGACCCTACTAATTTCCCCAATGCCCCTAGAGTCCTTACAGTGGTAAGGAAGAAACCAGAAGCGAAGGCTCTATGGCAGATGCTGGAAGAGGCGAACAACACTTTCAATTTCGCCGTTCCAATCGCCATCTTCAAAGATGAAGGTCTAGTCGTTTTAAGGAAAAAATGTTTTGGGAGGGTTCCCATAAGGTTACACCCCGCCCTGTATAGGATAGCGAAACTAACCTATCCTTTGGATGTTGGCGGCATCTCCCATGATGGTCAAATTAATGAGCAGATGGGCAATCAATCTTTTGGGAGAGCCGTCGGCATCCTGACCACTGCTATGTTCGTTTCTGGAACCCAACTCTAAGGTACCCTCATGGCTCTCTTTCTAGCGAGTTTGAATGTCCGGGGCCTGAGGTCCGACGCTCGTAAATTTCGAGTCGCTACGGACCTTCAGCGCCTCGGAGTGGATATATGTTGTGTTCAGGAAACCCACTTGATTTCTGGGGACTATTTGGGTGCGCTGACTAAGGGTTTTCACGCTTATTCAGCGTACTTTAATTCTTCTGCTAGGGGGGTTTCCTGGCTGGTAAGCAAGTCTTTAGATGCATCGTGTGACCCTAGCTTCATGGATCCGGAAGGGAGACTTTGCGTTCTGGATATTACCATAAAGGAGAAGGCATTTCGGCTCATCGGGGGTTATGCACCCAATAGCCATTCTGAGCTCGGTTCTTTCTTTCGGCGAATCGAGCAGTTCTTGAATTCTACTTCTCGGACGGTCATTCTAGCGGGAGACTGGAACGCGGTCCTGGATCCCGATTTAGATCGTAATCGACCTAGGGGTACTAACATCGATCGGGATGCTATGTTATTTCGGAACATACTCGATAAGTTCAATCTTATCGATAAGTACCGGAATGAACGGCCCTGTGATAGGGTATGGACTTGGACAAATAGGCGCGGCTCCGATTCGGTACAACTTTCGAGTTATATCGATCGGTTCTTAATTAGGAGAGTCGATGTAGGATTAGTTGAATGTCCAAGTTTTCATAATATAGTTTACTCAGACCATAGACTTGTTCGGGTCCGGGTAAACTTAGATAGACCTAAGCCTAGTTTAGCTGGGTACTGGAAGCTCAACACTTCGTTGTTCGATGTGAAGGGCTACCAGGCACAGCTATTACTAACCTTACAGCGGGAATTGACGGGGGCTCTAATTGGGAATAGGAAGTGGATTCATTTTAAGAAGGTTATTAGGTCCTTTACTTCCGATTTTAGCAGACGACTCAATCTATCAACTAGGGCAGCTAAAGTGGCACTACAATCTAGATTAGATCGGGCGGTGGTGGTTGGGGATAGCTCTAGTGTTACTATAATTAAGGCCAAGCTGGCTTCTTTGGCTATCCAAGAACACCAGGCTTTAGTGATTAGGGCTAGGTTAAAAAGAGTGCCTAACGAGGCGACAAACATGGCTGCTGAACTGCGTGCAGAGGAGCATCGACATGCATTTGATCGTCATATCGCTCGTGTCTCATTGCCGGATGGGAGACTCGTGACCAGAAACGAAGGTATTCTGGAGGCTTTTCGTTCTCATTTCCAGGATCTTTTTACTCGAGAACCCGGTTTGTCTTTAGCACAATTCGACCCCTATTTAGCCGACTTTTCTCGTCTTGAGGCGACCGAAGCGGCTAGGTGCGAAGGTTGCATAACAGAGGAAGAAGTCCGGGAAGCCTTAGGGCGGGTCGGCCTTAACAGGTCTCCGGGTATTGATGGTTTGCCCTACGAGGTGTATTTGAGGATGTCGCACATTTTTGTACCCTTGCTGACAGTTTTGTTTAACTCGTGGTTTAGGAACGGGTCTATTCCTCAGTACTTGACCATGGGTTTGGTGAAATTGTTACGCAAAAGCAAAAATGGTGGGGATGGGTTAGATAATTTTCGGCCCTTAACGATGCTTAATGTGGAGTTAAAGATTTTGGCCAAGATCTTAGCCAATCGTCTGCAACTTGTGTTGCCTGGTCTAATTAGCCCCGAACAGACTTGTTCTGTGAAGGGCCGGACTATTCAGGATAACTTGCACTCGATACGCTTGATCATAGATAAAGTCGACACTGAAGCCGCGCTGATCAATTTAGATCAGTCCAAAGCATTCGATAGGGTGGACCATCGGTACTTGGAGGCTGTTTTGTCTGCGGCCGGTTTTGGCTCGCAATTCCGCTCCTGGATTCGCCTCTTGTATGCAAACCCCGGTGTTAGGGTTGAAGTGAATGGCATGAGGTCTGGTGCCTTCAGTTTGTCCAGATCTCTTCGTAAGGGGTGCCCTCTTTCACCGATGCTTTATGTGCTTGTTTTGGAACCTTTCCTTAACAGGCTAAAGGTGAATCCGGTCCTGCGTGGAATTACTTTAACAGGTTCTTGTACCATGTGGAAGTACTCCGCCTATGCCGACGACTTGACTGTGCTTGTAACGAGCAATGGCGAGATTAGTGTCGTCGACAGAGAAATCAGAATGTATGAAACGGTGACAGGGGCCCAAATTAAACCCGGTAAGTCTATTGGCTTGCGCATTGGTGCTTGGAAGGGTGTTTCCTTGCAGGGACCCTTTAGCTGGACAGATGGGCCTTGCAAGCAACTCGTCGTCTGGTTTGGTCCTGATCTCCAGCTGGAGAAAAATTGGTCGGAAGTCCTGAAAGCGATTAGGGCAGCAGCTGGTCTGTGGTCCCGCAGAAATCTTTCGTTAAAGGGGAGAGCGGAGGTGTGTACTTCTCACATTTATCCGATCATCCTATATCGTCTTTCAGTGCTCCCACTCCCGTCGGATACACTGCTGGAGATGCAGCGGGCTCTGTTCAAGTTTTTGTGGCTTGGTAAGGCCCCTATGGTCCGTCGCGAGATTTGTTACCTTCATCCTTCTGAGGGCGGTCTGGGTATTCCTAGCATCGAAATTCGATGCCACACTCTTAGGCTGTTTTATCTAGACCGAATGAGTACACAATCTGAGGGAAACGGTGTCTTTTGGAAGGAAGACACCAAGAAAGCCTTTCCGGCTTTGAGAAGTGTGCACTTGGATGAGGGGGAGGCACACAGGTTACCCCGAAACGAGTGCTCCTTCTATCGCGAATGTAGACATGCGTTGAAGTTCCTTTCAAGGGTGACAGAAAGCCTCTCTGACATCCTGCTGTTGTCTCGAAAGGCATTATATCGGGTAATGGTGAGGGGGACTGTCCGAAATGATAGGCCTGAGGGGCTCGCTTTGACGAGGGGGGAGCTTCGCTCAATCTGGCCTTGGGCGCCTGGGTCAAGGTGCCTTGACAATGACGAGGCATCACTGACCTGGCTGACGATTTGGAATGCACTCTGGGTAAGTAAGAGGCTTCATTCAGCACGCTTGAGTAATTCTCCGACTTGTGTCAGATGCGGCGTTGAGGACGAGACCATAAGTCACGTCTTCGTTTTTTGTCGCATCGTCGTGCCGCTGATTAAGCTTGTTGCAGGCTACATGGTTCGTATTCTTAACGTATCGTCTTTTGACCTGGAACCCATTAATGTATGCAGCAACTGGGCTCCGACAACCGATAGGCAAAAACGGTTTACGTTTTTGAGCTTACTAGCGAGTATGAGAGTTACGATTTGGAAGACTAGGTGCAAGACAGTCTACGGAGCTGAGACCTTCACTTCTCTCGACCTTATTGCGATTTTCAAATATTACCTGAAGGCTGTCATTAGGGCCGAGAGAGTGAAACTCTCTTCGGCAGATTTTGGTGAATGGTGGGTGACTGGAGCACGACTGTGTAGAGTAGCTGGCGCTAGATTAGAGTGGTATCTGGACGTGCCTTAGGCAGAGAATATTGGGTTCAGGAAACGAACTATGCTTTAATTTTAAGTTAGATTTAGACTTATTTTAAGTTAGTTTCTGTTTAATTTTCTGTTGATGTTTTAGTTCAACAATTTAGCTAGTGTATGATTGATTCCATTACATGCCCCTTTTATTTTGTCCTCATCCCACTCCCCTTTTTATTTTCTGCCCCACTCCCCTTCCCTCTCCAATTAGGTGACTGAGTGCCAAATTTGCCGGAGATGCAGGTCACCCTTCGATATTTTCGAAGGAGGTGGTCGGAATAAAACGTTGGGGCCTGCATCAACCACCTTTTTTCGAGTTTTCGATTTCGACCGGCAAATCGGCATCTCGGCCACATTTCAATAACGGGGGGGCTTTTACTAATCTTTATTTCTTTCACATTGTATATATCATATTTTCAATTTTTAGTCCCCCCCCCCCGTTGCATATTTTTTATATGGGTTTTAAGTAGGATTTCATGGTATGAATTCTTATGGTGAGTGGCGATGGATGTATAGTATGAATGCGGTATTATGGTAAATGATGGTCATGATTGAAACTAGCTAAGTTGAGTTTTTTAAGTTAGAGATGACCGATCCTTTCCCCACCCCCTTTTTGGCCTTGTGCCACATTTTGTGTATAATTTTACATAAATAAATATTGAGGCACATTTAGGCACTAGCACTGCCAACACTGACTTTTGTATAATTTCTCTGTTCAATACAATTCATTATTATTATCTCTAAACCTTTAGTTCTTTAATTTCATTGTTGGTACCCCTAAACGGGTCTACAACAACTGGCGGCGAGTAATTCGTAAAGCACTTCGTTGGAAACACCTTGACCTTGCTACCTGTGAGTGATAAACCAGTGTCTACAACACGGTCAACCTTCGAAAAAAAATACTACCTGTTTGAGAAACCCAAAAAAAACCCGGTGCTTTAAAATGTTCGGGACAATATTGGAACCATCGAATACATTCAATTTTGGGACGAGTCTGCCTTACAAGAAATAAACAGTTTAAACAATTACTGGACAAAAAAAAAAGTAAGACAGATTTTACTATTTGTTTTCTTCGTATTTCAATACGGGAGTTTTCCACCGTGCAACAAATGAAGGTTGGAAAAAAAAACTCTATACTACAAACACCTTTTTTTTCTGTGTCTGATATAATCAAACATATTTTGCGAACAGACTTGTCACTGTAAAATCGTATAGTCGAAAAAAGAAAATCTGACAAGTAAAACGAAGTTATTTCTTGAATAACTAGTAATTTTTTTATATAGCCATTACTTGCTATTTTGCATTTTCAGCCGACACTGAAAGGCAAACGGACTTATTGGAAAAAAAAGTTCCAGATGCGAACAAAAATACAAATAATTTGTTAAATTAATTACCAAATAAGCCGAATTAATGAAATCTTTTTTTTTCTCAAAGAACTTTGAAATAAAAAAGATTAGCAAGTGCCGGTCGAATTCGAGACCCGTATGACGCAGTGATGAGAGGGGTTTAGTTTGTTATTAAACAGTAAGTATTGGAAACGAAGAAAAATAGTGAAGGACTGTTTCTGACTAATTCTTTTTCAAGAAAGTATTTCTTTAATCATGGAAGATTTCTTCGAAACAGATATTGGAGATGATTAAATTTCAATCAGAACAACAGTAGGCAAACGATGAAAAACATATTGCTCCACAGAAGGCAAACGATGAAACACTTCAGTCTCTACAGAAAGAATTTCAGTCGCAGCAAATACGTTTGTTGAAGTATTTTGAGGGAAGGAATTTAGCACAAAAGCGAGAAGATAGAAAATCTTTAGACGAACAATTGATTGGGATAATAAATTTACAATTAGAGCAACATACTCAATCAGAGAGAAAATTTGAACAGCTGACACAAGCAATGATAAATACGACGAATTACGACAGCGACGCGTACAACCAAAATGCAATATGGTCAGCTATAGAAACCTTCAAATATGTGCCTGAAGAGGACCTAAAGTTCGAATCATGGTACCGTTGATATCAGGATTGTTTCGACATTGATTGTATCCCATGGTCGGAAAAGCAAAAGGTTCGTTTAGTTCTTCGTAGATTAGGTACGGAAGAACATACCAAATTTGTCGATTATATTCTGCCAGAGAAAACGGGCGAACTATCTTTCAATCAAACCATTAAAATGTTAATGGAACTATATTGCCCCAAAACAAGTGTATTCCACAAAAGGTGGAAATGTATGAACCTAACGCGAAAAGAAAGCCGGGATTACTCAACGTTTGCTTCGATCGTCAATAAACATTGTGACGACTTTAAGTTATCATCCTTGACAGCGGACAATTTCAAAGTATTAATATTTGTTTAAGGGCTCGTCTCGCAAAAGGGTGCAGAGTTAAGAAGACGTGCAATAACCAAACTTGAAACCGAGCGAAATTTAACATTGCAACAACTCGTCGAAAGCTGTCAATGACATATTTCCGGGAAAAAGGAAGCTAAAGAAATAGAGGAAGCAGCAAATTCTAATATTAAAAATGCTCGTCGTTTTTCAAAAAAATCATACTCTTCGAAGGAAAAATTCAGGAAGGATTTGCCTCAAAGATCAGATGAAAAATTGC
The DNA here is from genome assembly GCA_963556195.1 of Sepiola atlantica. Classification (NCBI taxonomy): domain Eukaryota; kingdom Metazoa; phylum Mollusca; class Cephalopoda; order Sepiida; family Sepiolidae; genus Sepiola; species Sepiola atlantica. The sequence goes on from OY744526.1 coordinate 143,543,151, forward strand.
CAAACCACCCTTGTTGGGGTTGCGGGGACCTACATTGGTACCATAAGTGTCCTTTTAAACGAAACAATTGTGACAAATGCCATAAAATTGGACACAAAGCCTAACATTGCAGAAGAAATAAAGTTACATAACAACAACCAGAATTAATGGTTTCAACCTAAACATACGATAGTATGTTACGATAAAAATGAACAATCAAGATGTTAAACTACAGCTTGATTCAGGGTCTGACCTATCAAGTATTAATATTTATACCTGGAAAAAGATCAGCAGACCGACTATGATACGCACAGATAAAATGGCTCGATCGGTAACCGGAGAGAAAATAAACTTTGAAGGACAGGTCATTTCAAAAGTGACACTAAAAAATAAGACATTAAAATTACGCATGTTCGTAATGAAAGATACGGGAAATTTGTTCGGTTAAGATTGGATACAGCACTTCCAGCTCTGGTATTCGCCGATAAGCGCCTATTGTCAACGAATAGACAACTTTTCTGCTGAAGCAGAACAATTGAAGAAGGATTTGAAAGAGTAATTCCCCAAGGTGCGTTCTAATGAATTAGGACGCTGTACTAAAATGAAGGCGAGTTTTAAACTAATTGAAAATAAGAATCCCGTTTTTAAGAGAAAACGAAGTGTACCATTTGCCTCTCTTGAAAACATTTATGCAGAAATAGAGCGGTTGGTGGAGAAAGGTATTTTAACGCCAGTTGACTACTCGGAATAGGCGGCACAAACCGTCTACGTGAAGAAAACATCTGGAGAGATCAGAGTGTGTGCCGATTTCTCAACCGGTTTGAACGATGCGCTGAAAGATCATCACTATCGTCTGCCGACTCCAGAAGAGGTTTTCACAAAATTAAACGGTGAAAAACTGTTCTCAAATATTGATTTGAGTGAAGCCTATCTGCCAATTCCTGTAGAGGAAGATAGATCTAAGCTTCTCTGTATTTTGACACACAAGGGACTACTAAAGTTCAATCGTCTCCCTTTTGGAATTAAAGTGGCCCCGTCGATTTTTTAGCAGGTAATCGACACGATGTTGAGCGGGCTCGATTTTTCGATCGGCTACCTTAACGTTATCTTAATGAAAAGTACGAACGTCGGGGAGCACCGTGACACGTAAACAAAGTATTCGAAAGGATAAGCGATTTTGGTTTTACTCTTAAGGAGTGAAAGTGTGAATTCTTTCTAGAAGAGATCGAATACTTAGGACATGTCATTGATAAGAATGGAAGACATCCCGAACCAAACAACGTTACCCAACTACAAAGATTCCTTGGTCTCGCAAACTATTACGAAAAATTCATTCCCAGTATGCACAAATTGCGAGCCCCTTGTAATGAGTTACTTAAGAAAGATAGTAAATGGAAATGGTCCGCCGACTGTCAATCTGCATTTAACAACCTAAAAACGAAGTTAACTTCAGAATTATTTCTTACTCATTTTGATCCAGAGCTAAAAACTATTGTTGCAAGTGACACCAGCTCCTACGGCATTAGAGCGTGCATTTTGCATAAAACGCTGGATGGCTCGATGAAACCAATCGCGCACGCTTACAAGAACTTTACTTCCTCAGAGAAACATTATTCTCAGATTGAAAAAGAAGCGTAGGGTATTGTGTTCGCAATGACCAAATTTCACAGGTATCTACACGGCCGTCATTTTATTCTACACACAGACCATAAGCCACTTATCACCATCTTTGGATAAAAAAGGCTTGCCAACCTACGCAGCAAACCGCCTACAGAGATGGGGTATAATTCTGTGAAATTAATCCCAAAGTACACAGAACCGCTCGAGGATACAGTTATAGCATCCCTTCGGTCTGAATATGACTATAGTAAAGTACTGTGTAACCCAATAAAATAGCTGCCAGTCACACTTGGCGATATACAAAAAGAGGCAAGAGAAGATAATTTTATTATCAAAATTATAAATAAATTACAAACAGACGATGAGCAAACTGCAGAAGCTTTTTCAGTTTGTTGCGACACATTATTATACCGGGAGCGAGTAGTAATCCCAGCTACGACAAAAAAAAAATCCTGAAGGATTTCCATGAGGGGCATCTCGGAGCGACACGCATGAAGAGCTTAATGAGATCTTATGTGTATTGGAAAAACATGGGCAGGGACATAGAGCCGAAGGTGAAGGCCTGTGCGGGCTACGCGTCGGCAGCGAAAGAACCACCTATTCAGTACTGTCCATGGCCAAAGGCAGAGCAACCATGGCCCCGGATTCACATAGACTTCGCGGGGCCATTGGAAGGTTTCTACTATTTAATTATAGTCGACAGCTACTCAAAATGGCCAGAAGTTGTAAGATGTAAAAACCCAACAACGGATGTCACGATATGCGCGTTGCATGAACTGTTTGCCCGATTCGGAGTAGTGGACATTGTTGTATCGGACAACGGTACACAATTTACTTCACGAGAGTTCAAAGAATTTTGTGAAGACTTTAAAATTAAATATATCACCACTCCGACTAAGCATCCGAGGTCAAACGGACATGCAGAAAACAATGTGTTAATACCTTGAAGTGAGCGTTGAAAAAATCGACGGGCACGCCGAGAGAAAAGGCACTCTAGCAGTTCCTTCAAGTGTATAAAATTACACCCAACGAGAAAACACCAGCCCAAGTACCACCGGCGGAAGTAATGTTTGGAAGAAAAATAATGTCGGTATCCGAAATACTTTTACCAAAACAGGTGAAACCGACCAACATTACGGCACCAAAGAAGAGTTACGACGGTGGAGAGAAGGTGTTCTTCCAGGAATACCATGCAAACAAAACTGTGTGCCAAGTGGGAAACGTACAAAAAAGATTTTGACGGATGGTGTACATTGTAGAGGTTGATCGAGGAACCTGTAAAAAAACACATTAACCAAATGCGTCGTCGCATGTCGGACGACCCAGGGGAAGGCCCATCGGATCAGAGTGAGACAATCATGGAAGATCTATACGACGCATTTGAGCTGCCAACACAAAAAACGCCTCCGGAACAGAGACGTTCATCAAGAAAACGTAAATTTACCGGGAGTTTCGAGGTGAATCCTAGGAAAAAGATATACCTTGAGATTCCGGAGGAATAAGTTTCGGAAGGGGGGTGTTGTCGGTGAACCTACCTACCCTTTAATAATAAGTAAATAGTAGCAAGCGACTACCATAAATACCGGCTTAGACCATTGGGAGGACCATTTAGGCACTAGCACTGCCAACACTGACTTGTGTATAATGTCTCTGTTCATTACAATACATTATTATTATCTCTAAACCTGTTTTTCTTTTATTTCGTTGTTGGTACCCCTAAACAGGTCCACCACAGATGATAATAATAATAATAATAATAATAATAATAACAATAATCACAATAATAGTAAAAACAATGGTAACCATATTTCTCTTAAGAATTATTATGATAATAATTATAATGATAATGATAAAAATAATAGTACTACTAAAAATTATATTACTAATACTAATATTAATTTATAGAACTAATAATAATAAAGTTGGTTATGGTAATAGTAGATATAATGGTGTATGCACACACACACATATATATATATATATATATATATATATATATATATATATATATATGGGAAAGGAAGGATCAGATAAATCTGACGTAATAGAAAATGAAAAAGAAAAAAAAGTGATAGTTGTTTATGTATTTATCAAGGTTTATTCTTTATTGTAAGACTACCTCCGCATGAAAATTTGAAGAAAAATGTAAGTACATCGCCCCAAACCTCGTTGTAGTTACATGATACTTTTCTTCTGAATTATCATCCTGAGGAAGTCTTACAATAAAGAGGAAACGTTTATGAATATATAAACAACTACATCTTGATGTTTCTAATTTTATTTCCCATATATATATATATATATATATATATATATATATATATATATATATATATATATATATATATATATATATTGTTTTTAACATAGTTCAACCTAAATAAGGTAGGCCGCCACTTTATATGTAAGGGGCTACTGTGAAAAAGAAAAGGGGAGAAGGTAGGGGGCGGTCAACCTAACTTTGGAGCTGCGCAGAGAGATGTATGTTTACATTAGTTTTAAATCTCTGCATGACTGTACTGTCGGGGAAACAGGGGGCAGGGAGGGGTTTCCAGATGACAGCAGTACGATGAAAGAGGCTATTGGAGTTGAAGGCTCTCCGACATTTTGGAACATCCACAGTGAATGAATGAGATTTAGTTGATTGTCGATTAAGTCCAGTGAATTTACATCGAGGGGGAACCAGAGTAGCCAATTCATCGGAGCATAATCCATTGAAGTATTTGTAAAACAACTTCCACGATGCTACATTGCAGCGATGGCACAGAGGCGGAAGCTTGGTTGAGAGTGAGGGACCTATTAGGTTGGCGATTCGGTTTTGGACCTTGTCAAGGAGGAAGATACTAGTAGATGATGCACCAGCCAAAATGTGACAACAATACTCCGTGCATGGGCGGATGGTGGCTTTGTAGATATAGAGGATAATGTCAGGTGTGAGGAGTTTACTAGCACGGTAGAGGGAGCCATCTTCTTTGCGGCAGTCTTGGCAATGTATTAAACGTATTTGTTCCAATCTATGTTACCTGTGAAGATTAGGCCAAGGAGTTTGAATGATGAACTCTCAGGTAGGGTGTTATTTGCCATGACAATCGGTGGTTGAAAAGGTTCCTTGTAGTTATTAAAGAAAACGAGTTTTGTCTTCGCGGCATTAAAAGTTACCAACCATTTTTGACCCCAATCCACTACAGCCAGGAGATAATTTTCTAAAGATTCTGCATTGCCTCGGCTATGATTGCGTCGGTTTTGCGAACATGGTCAGAGTAAAGGGTGGTGTCATCAGCAAATAAACCAATCTCAGACTCTATGCCATCAGGGAGAACGTTTATATAGATTAGGAACAACAAGGGTCCAAGGATATATCCCTGGAGTACATCAGCATTTATGTCATGTTGCTTTGATGAACGGCCATCGAGGACAACCTTGATTTTTCTTTTGTTTAGGAAAGATCAAATTATATTAAGTAATGTCCCAGTAATACCGTAAAAGCGTATTTTCACGAGGAGTCCTTTATGCCATACCTTGTCGAAGGCATTGGATATATCAACGCTACTGTCCTAGCTCTTCCTGCCTTGCCAAGTGTATGATACATGCGTTCAAAGATGACCGTTAAGATGTATGTAGTAGATTGTGCTTGTCCAAATCGATACTGACGGTTAGAAAGAAGTTTAGCATTAACTAAGTGCCGTACTATCGCTTAAGTGATTAAGGATTCAATATTTTAGCAAAGATCGACAGAAGACTGATTGGGCGATAGATCTGAAGATCGGTTCTTTTCTCAGAACTCTTGTAGACTGGTACCACACATACAATTTTCCAGCTATTGGGGAAGCAAAGCACAGCTAGACACTTATTGTAGAGTTTGGAGAGGACAGGGGCCAGTTCCGCAGAGCATTTATTTATTACTATTGTAGGTATAAGATCCAGCCCACAAGCTTTAGAGGTATAAAGGTGTTTTATGATGTCTCTCACCTGGGATAGGGTGATGACCAGGTTATAAATTGTGGCTTCGATCAGCAAAGGGAATTTGGCGAGGGGTGGTTATCTGAGTCCAAATTAGTGTTAGAAGGGAAGCGCAGGGCAAGTAGTTACGCCTTATCAGTTGCCGTGCAACCGACATCATTGCGGTTTGATAGTGGAGGAATCGTTAATTGACCATTATTTACTACACTATTGTAGATTTTCCAGAACTCAGGAGTACCTAATTTCTGTGACTGAATGCGTTTTTTTGTTAACTCATTATACCTTCTTTACACTTCGTCTATCACGGCCTTGTCATTATTTCTTGACTCTATGAATTTATTTCTATTAGTATCTGACTTATGGCAGCCGAATTTACGGAATGTGTGTTGCCTCTCAGAAATGGCAGCTGCACATTCCGACGTGAACCATTGAGGAGAGTGAGGCTTGCTACAATATTTACGCATGGGGACATAGGCTTCAATTTCTTCTTTGACCCATTCAGTTTATTTGTTTGCACACTGGTTGGCAGGGAGTGAGAATATTTTCCTCCATGGGGTGTCACTAGTGTAATCTGTAGTATCTTGTTGTTTTGAGCAACGGTTCATCAGATTTTGGACAACATTTTAGACTCAATTGTATCACTAGCACACTGTGATCAGCATCCCCGATGGGCTATGAGCTTTCGTCACACAAGCCTCGGGCATTGAGGTCTAGAAAAGGTCTAGAAGTGAGCCTTGTCGATCTACGCAATAAGGGATGCGGATCGGAAAATCAACAGTCTGAGAGAGAGGGGTGAGCTAAGGAGAAATTATACGTAGAGTTGCCGACTGCGTCAGTAAGGCTGTATAATCCCAACCAGTCACGGTGGTAAGTTAAAATCCCAAAATACATGTATCTGGGTATTCGAGTCAATTAAAAGTGCTCTAACTTTTCTTACATAGACAAAGTTTAGCAGAGTACAGTCCTGGGTCGACGGGGAGCAGTATAAGAAATATAAGTAACTAACGCTGTGATGTAGAGTCAATCTAAAGCACATGTAGTCGTGGTCATCTGATTCTAACCTATGTTTTCTAGTCAGTAGGAGGGTGTTCCGAACATAAACCCCTAGCCCGTGCATATGTTTGTCAGAGTCTTTACGGTAGAGTGGGAGGTAGTCAGTCATGTCAAAGGGTGATAGAGTATTGAGGAGTGGAGATTAGTTTCACTTAGAGCTAGGATATCCGGGGAGTTTTTCAGGAGAAAGGATTCTACGTCGTTGATATTGGTTCTAAGTTCCCGGATATTTGTGAATGCGAGCCTGAAGGGCGGAGGTGAAAGTGTTTTTTTTTGTAAGTAGCTGATAGCAAGGTGTTTTTGTTAGATATGTTATTCTCTTAGAAAGATAGCATTACAAGGTCTTACGGGTCCAAACCTCAGAGAAGGGTGAACATATACTGCGCCCGTTTACTAGTCGGGTATTTCCTATCCCCCGCAGGTAACAAAAATCCAATACCACGTATACATATATATATATATATATATATATATATATATATATATATATATATATATATATATATATATATATATATATAGAATAAGTTGATTGTATACTAATTATGGAACAGAAAGTTACAGATAGGTTTCCCTCTCGCAAGTAAGTATAAATAAGAGGAATAAGAAAGGCAAAAGTTTAGACCAGCATGAGATTTCAAAAACTTCTTCAGTGGCAACTGAATATGCAGATAATAACACGGTATATATAAGGAGAAAGAAAAGAAGAAAAAGTTCAACAGGGTAAAATTTGAGAAGACTTTCTATCTGCTATGTAAATGGAATTAAATGAGGACGGCTGCCTTTGAAATTACCTTCTCAACGAAGTCATATCGAGTACTTAGGAACGGTCGAGAGAGCTTTAAAAAAAGGGGGCATCAACATTTGCAATCTATTAATAGCAACTAGTTAGCTATTTATAGATTAATACCTAGAAGATAGTTAGAGACCAACATTAAGAAGAGAAAGAAGAAAGAAAAAAATAAAATTAAATAAAAATAAAATAAGTAAAAATAAAACAAATCCATGAATAAGAAGAGGATAGAAAAAAAACGAAAGTGTAACCCGGTTAAATACTAGCATTGTTTGAAATTAGTAAAAATGGCAAATACATTCAAGATGGTAAAACAGAAAAAAAACTTAACTCAAATTTGAGAAGACTTTCAATCTGCAATGTAAATGGGATTAAATGAGGACGGCTGCTTCTCAACTAAGTCATATCGAGTACTATATATATATATATATATATATATATATATATATATATATATATATATATATATATATTTATATATATGTGTGTGATTTTTTGAAGGTTTACCAAAGCATTCCGTTCAGGAGACCAATTATCACCATCTTCATTGAAAAAAAAAGTATTGTGTGGTGATGAAAAATAACATATAAATGGACTGTGCCATGTAATCGAGTATCATCGAGCTTTAGTTTATTGGCCCAATCCAAGTCTTCACTGAATAATTTGTTCTCTAAGTGAAAAATCTAAATTATACACACACATATATATATGTGTATATATATATATATATATATACAAATATGTACCTATATACATATGAATATATATATATATGAATTTATATATATACATATATATATATATATATATATATATAATGTATATATATATATATAAATATATATTTATATATATATATACATATGCGTATATATATGTATACGTGTATATATATATATATATACATATACGTATATACATATATATGTATACGTGTATATATATGTGTATATATATATATATATATATATATATATATATATATATATATATATATATATATATAGTCTAAAGAAGCTTTGAGTCATTTAAAAAAAAATGTAAAATGCAGTTTAAATTCCCAGACAAACTAACTAAATTCAAGATATTGCAGACTTAACATTCGTTGGAAAATTAATAACTGAAAAAATATAAGTAAAAAAAAGAAAAAAAAAGAAGGGGGGTTAATTATCTAAGAGTGAAACAAACACAAGAGACCTTAAGCGTCTAATATTAACACGGGGATCATCCGCTGTTTACCATGTACCTGTTTCGGAGATTTATATATATTATAGATTATATATATACATTTATTCGTGGCTGCATGTGTTTATCGCTGGTAGTATAGTAACATGTTGTTATTTGAATTGTGTTGCTTTCCTGTCAATACACCACTATTTATGTACACACAGTTTTTACAAAGAATTTATTTGGCTTTCTATGTGTACGTTATTTTACTCTGTTTTTAGAGATTCAGCAAGAGATAAACAATGTTTAATTATAATTATATGACGTCGTGCCCAACATGATCATCTTAAAAAAAAACATTTATCTCTGTGCTGATAATAGGGAATAATGTGAAGTAATTACAATAACAGTTTGGATAAAATATAAATCCAAACCATACTCAAGTAGGTGTAATGTGTACACTTACGGAACATTTAATTATGGAACTGTTCTGAACAAAAATTATTTGAAGGAAAAACAAGCAGGCATACTTATATAGATTTATTGTTGTTTTTACGGAAAAAACATCTTATTCTCTCTTTGTCTCTCTAATGAAATTAAATGTGACTCAGTTTCAACGTGCAATGCCTTTTTGATAACGTAGATCGTCGAAGATCGTTTAATGTCACATAAACATGCACCCAAAACAGCACATTATCCAGGGTATTTGCATTGGAACCAGCTAACCTTCAATTACCACATGTTCAGCGCGTATAACTCTATCATTTAATTCGACTACGTGGATTAAATGTGGGGTGTTACGTAAAACTTTATCGACGCTCAAGTGGTTCGGGGATTGCTCCCCAAAAAATTACTCATCTTCCCAATTACGTCGTACATCGGGTATTGTGTGGCTTCACCGAAACCTATTTCCTGATTTGGATTCAGTATGACCCTCACTGATCGATTTTCTAGGATGTAGCTTTCGGGTCACTCATTTCATATTTAAAAATTGATATATGTTGCACGGTCTTCTCTCTGTATTTCTTTGCGTGCCATGTCGTACCAAGATGTGCCCTCTTTAGGTAATAGTGATCCTCTCTCAACTATTGGTGTCAGTGTCCGATTATGTATCTCAGCTAGTGCATTGCCGCGGGACTATATATTATCATGTATTATAGTGTTATCCTCCTTTTCTTTAGCATCGTTGTGTTACGTTCTGTGTGCAAACACTTTTCTTTTATTGATTACTACTTAATTTTCTAATCTCTCTGCAACACCAGATGCTGACTACGCATGCATCTATGTCAATATTGATAGTCTCCTAGGTCCACAGAAGACCATTGACAAGAATACACTATCAGAATACTGTGTTATATAAATACCTAACATTGTCTTATTACTTGCAGCCCCTATTTCACCAAGATTATGTATGGTAAGGGATGGCCGATTGATTGACGTCGAACATAATCTATGACAACATTGTGAACTTTCTGTTTGTTATATAATTGGATCAAAATTTCGACCCAAATACGATGCTCTATCCACTATTATCTGGTGCATATCATGCACCTATTTGAGTTAAACAGTTCGTAGAGAGTATACTGTGACCTCCTCTTTATTTACAAACAACAGGTTATTTATTCGGCTAAGCTGATCTAATTTGTCTCTCTCTGAAACCACACACACTGGCTGCATTTCTAAATTCGGATATTAACTATCAAAGAATTCCTAATTTTCGTTTTAAAATGTTCTATCATTGGTGTCTATTATTCTACTCGTTTATAATGTTAGAGAGTTGATACATACGAACCGAGTAACAGGCCACCCTTTTCTCTGCATCAGATAGAATCGCTTGTATAACATTGATAGTTTGGTCATCAACTCTGCCCTCCTAGTCTATACCACTTGCTCTTCTTCGCAGCAACTGGGGTTTGCCAACATAACTTGCCGCAGATGGAGAACAACTTATGTCTTCTCAAGTTTTATGTTTTATCTGGGGTGTCGTTGCCCCTTTTGAACATGAGCTACCCCGGCTTTGTGTATCCATAATTTGTTATATTCGTAAGGAAGCGTAGAATGGTGCAACACTGTTGTGTTGGGGAAGAAAATGTACACGCGCTGAGATGGGTATACAATAAATATATAGTATAATAAATATATACATAGTAATACCCATATACATATATATATATATATATATATATATATATGTGTGTATGTTTGTGTATGTGTATATATGTGTACACAAAGATATATATATATATATACAAATATATATATACATATATATATATACACACACATATATATATATATATATATATATATATATATTTATATATATATATATATATATATATATATATATATATATATTTTTTTTTTTTTTTTTTACATGGTTCACCCCATACAAGGCAGGACGCCACTGTAAACGTAAGGGGCTACTGAGAAAAAAGGAAAAGGGTGGGAAGGATTGGTGGTTCAGCTTAAATTGGGATCTGAGCAGCGAGATGTCTGTTTACATTAGTTTTAAATTTCTGCATGTCAGTACTGTCGGGGAAACAGGGGGCAGGGAGGGAGTTCCAGAGGCCAGCAGCACGAGGAAAGAAGCTATTTGAGTAGAATGCTCTCCGGCATCTGGGGACCTCCACAGTTAATGAATGAGATTTAGTAGAATGTCGAGTTAGTCTAGTGAATTTACGTCGAGGGGGCACCAGAGCAGCACACTCATCGGAGCATAATCCATTGAAGTATTTGTAAAACAAACACAAGGATGCTACATTGCGGCGATGGGACAGGGGCTGGAGCTTAGCTGACAGTGAGGGACCTATTAGGTTGACTACTCTTTTTTGGACTTTGTCAAGGAGGGAGAGACTAGTAGATGATGCACCAGCCCAGATGTGGCAACAATACTCCATGCATGGGCGAATGGTGGCTTTGTAGAGATACAGGATAATGTCAGGTGTAAGGATCCACTAGCACGGTAGAGGGAGCCAACCTTCTTTGCGGCAGCCTTGGCAATGTCTTCAATGTATGTGTTCCAATTCATGTTACCTGTGAAGGTTAGGCCAAGGAGTTTGAATGATGAACTCTCAGGTAGGGTGTTATTTGCCATGGCAATCGGTGGTTGGAGAGGCTTCTTGTAGTTGTTGAAGGAAAGGAGCTTTGTCTTTGCGGCATTAAAAGTCACCAACCATTTATGGCCCCAATCCACTACAGCCTGGAGGTCATCTTCTAAGGATGCAGCCATTGCCTCAGATATGATCGCGTCTGTTTTGCCAACATGGCGAGAGTAAAGCGTGGTGTCGTCAGCAAATAAACCGATCTCAGACACTATGTCATCAGGGAGATCGTTTATATAGATCAGGAACAACAAAGGTCCAAGAATAGATCCCTGGGGCACACCAGCATTTATGTCATGTTGCTTAGATGAACGGCCATCGAGGACAACCTGGATTTTTCTTTTGTTTAGGAAGGATCTAATTATATTAAGTAGTTGCCCAGTAATACCGTATGAGCGTATTTTCAGGAGAAGCCCTTTATGCCATACCTTGTCAAAGGCCTTGGATATATCAAGCGCTACTGCCCTAGCTTCACCTGCCTTGTCGAGAGTATGATACATGCGTTCAGAGATGACCGTTAGGATGTCTGCAGTAGATCGTGCTTGTCTAAACCCATACTGGCGGTCGGATAGAAGTTTAGCATTAACTAAGTGACGTACTATCGCTAGATTGATTAAGGACTCAAAGATTTTGGCAAATATTGGCAGTAGACTGATTGGGCGGTAATTCTGAGGGTCGGTTCTATTTCCAGTACTCTTGTAGACTGGTACCACAGAGGCAATTTTCCAGCTATCGGGGAAGCAAGATTCGGCTAGGCATTTGTTGTAGAGTTTGGAGAGAACAGGGGCCAGTTCAGCAGAGCATTTCTTTATTGCTATTGCAGGTATAAGATCAGGCCCACAAGCTTTAGAGGTGTCAAGGCTTTTTATAATGTCTCTGACCTGGGATGGGGTGATGACCAGGTTATCAAGTGTGGCTTAAGTCCGCAATGGTAATTCAGGGAGAGGGTGGTTACCCGAGTCTAAAGTAGAGTTAGAAGCGAAACGCTGTGCGAGTAGTTCAGCCTTATCAGTGGCCGTGCAAACGACATCATTGTGGTTTGAAAGTGGGGGAATCGTAGATTGACCATTATTCACTACACTATTGTAGATTTTCCAGAAATCGCGAGTACCCAGTTTCTGTGACTGGATGCGTTTTTTTGTTAACTCATTATACCTTCTCTTCGCTTCGCCTATCACAGCCTTGCAATTGTTTCTTGACTCTATAAATGTATGCCTATTAGTAGCTGACTTATTGCGGCCGAATTTACGGAATGCTTGTTGCCTCTCAGAAATGGCAGCTGCACATTCCGAAGTGAACCATTGAGGAGAGTGGGGCTTGCTAAAGAATTTTCGCATGGGGACATAGGCTTCAATGCCTGCTTTGACCCATTCAGTTAATTCGTTTGCACACTGGTTGGCAGTGAGTAAGAAGGTTTCCCGCTATGGGGCGTCACTGATGTGGTCTCTGATTGACTCAAAATCAGCTTGCTCGTAGTATCTTGTTGTTTTGAGCAACGGTTCATCAGCTTTTGGACGACTTTTTAGTGTGATATGTATCATTAGCACAATGTGATCAGCATTCTCGAGTGGGCTATGAGCTTTCGTCACACAAGCCTCGGGTATTGAGGTCAAGAAGAGGTCTAGAAGTGAGGCTTGTTGATCCACACGATCGGGGATGCGGGTCGGAAAATCAACAGTCTGAGAGAGGGAGTGAGCTAAGGAGAAATTATACGTAGAGTTGCCGGCTGCGTCAGTAAGGCTGGAGAATCCTAACCAGTCGCGGTGGTGGGCATTAAAATCCCCAAATACATGTATCTGGGCATTCGAGTCAATTTAGAGTGCTCTATCTATGCTTTCGGAGACAGAGTTTAGCAGAGTACAGTCCTGGGACGACGGGGAGCGGTATAGGAAATATAAGTAACTAACGTTGTGATGTAAAGTCAATCTAAAACACATGTAGTCGTAGTCATCTGATTCTAACCTATGTTCTCTAGTCAGGGGGAGGGTGTTCCGAACATAAACTCCTAGCCCGTGCATGTGTTTGTCAGAGTCTTTACGGTAGAGTGGGAGGTAGTCAGTCATGTCAAAGTGGTGAGAAGAGATTGAGGATTGGAGGTTAGTTTCACTAAGAGCTAGGATATCCGGGGAGTTTGTCAGGAGAAAGGTTTCTACGTCGTTGATGTTGGTTCTAAGTCCCCGGATATTTGAGAATGCAAGCCTCAAGGGCGGAGGCGAAAGTGTTGTTTGGGTGTCTGGTTTAGGTTTGATTTTATTTCTTTGTAATGGCATGTTTGATTTGATTATAGAGTGGATTGGCCAAGGTGGGTACTTGCTTGGTGCCAATAAGCTCACACAACCAGTCCATTAGTCACGACCTGGTCCATGGGGGTTGTGGCCTCGGGAAAGCCCACCGTAGATAATTGCAGGGTCCCTTTCCATGCGCGACATGGCACATACAACTACCCACGGTATTATGCAACTGATGATGGAGCAGCCGTTCTTGGCGCTACCCAAGAGTTTGGGCTCCTGTCCTTTCAGTCGGAAACAGCAGCCAGACAAGCTGTCTAACCTGTACCCTCAACCTGTCGGAACAAGAGAGACCCAGACTGGTCATGTAAGACTTACTAACGAAAAAACTTTCCCCGAGTTGCCCAAATAGAGAGAAAGAGAACGGCGTTCATTGTCCTAGTAAGGAAACAAGGCTAGGCACTGAGTGTTTAGAGGCGTCCCAGCGCTGTTACCTCTGCGCCTGACTAATAAACAAAGAAGGAGTGCAAGGGCCGGCGATAGGTAGAACCTATCTACTCCTTAAGCAATTGTAGGTTTGCAAACCGGATACTTTGTTCGAGATTCCAACTCTAGGAAGGTTGTCGATCAGGACTAAGGAAGCCATCCTCCCCCAACAGTTTACTGCCACGGCGTAAGTAACTGGAAGAAGGTTTTTTTGTCAGAGATTTCCTTCTCTTAGATGGATAGCGTTACAGGGTCTTACGGGTCCAACACTCCGAGAGGGGTAAAAAAAAAAATATTAAAAAATAGCCTGCACCCATGTACTAGTCGAGTATTTCCTTGCCCCCGCAGGTAAGGAAAAAAAAAAAAAAAACAAATTCCATATAATATATATTATATATATTATATATATATCATATATATATATATATATGTACATATGTAGATAGAATAAGTTCAATTGCATACTAAGAAGGGAACAGTAAGTTGAAAATAGGTTTCCCTCACTCCCCCCCCTCTTTCAACCCCGAACGAGGTTTCGGTTTCTACACTGCTAAGGCAGATACGAAATGTGTCTTTAACCAGACTAGCATGCTTAGCTTGGACGATATTCACCCCCTACCTACATTCGCTAGTGAACTACCCCCACCCACCCCTTTTCAAACTTGAACCCAAGTGACCCCTGCAGAATGTAGGCAAGAAAAGAGAAGAAACGATACAGAGTTTTGAACAGCCAAGAATCCTGGAAAAAAAATTATTTTAGCTACATACTCATTGCATGTTAATACATGGATTAATTAAGAAAAAAATTCAGAGTAAAAATAATTTAAACACTTAGCTTTTTTTTTGTTGTTAAATGCCACCCATACATTTCAGCTCCTTCAGAGGCAGATACGAAATGTGTCTTTAACCAGACTAGCATGCTTAGCTTGGACGATATTCATCCCCTACCTACATTCGCTAGTGAACTACCCCCACCCACCCCTTTTCAAACTTGAACCCAATATATATATATATATATATATATATATATATAGTAAGCTGTAAAATATATATTCATGGCAAATTAGCTACGCAGATGCTCCCGTGTTTCACGGCGGGGGAATCTTCAGATTAATATGCATGAAGTTATATTGCTGGGTGTTTGTATATAATCAGCTAGCTCGTTACCCAATCAGAGTATTTGTTGTTCTCTCAGCCAATCGTCGGGCTTCCCGCAAACAAAGGTATTGTTGTGTTACTTCATACACCCTGTTCTATTGTTCTGTTTTCTATCGATCGGTATGTATCCTGTTGTCTGTGTTGTGTCAACATAATGGGTTACTTTACGTGGTTCCCTGTATTTCTATTTAGGTTTTTATTTTTTAATTGTTTAATTGTTAAGTTTTAGTTTAGTTTTTTTTTACTTATTGGTTTATTTATTTTCTAATTAATTTATCGTAAACCTAAGGTAAATTTACTTCTGTGTACGAAGCTATTTGATATATTACTTCTGCAGTTCAGGGATCTATAAAGTTTAGGATTTCAAATGTTTCATTCAGGCATAATCTACACAGGTATTCTAAATGTCTACATGTAATGGCCTGTCGTATTATTTTCCATTCTATTATTGGTGAGCACTTATTTTGTTTGAGCTCCCAATAGTTGTTTGCTAGTGCTGTTTTTTTCGATATTCTTCTGTTTTTATATAACAGGTAACGATCTCCAAAATACATTAAACTGTAGAAGTGCCATAGCAAACAGCTGCGTTTACAGAAATAAATTAGGCTAACGATAAATAAATAAATAAGTAAAAAAAAACAGAACTAAACTAAAACTTAAAAATCTAAACATTAACAGGTAAAATAGAAATACAAGGAACCTCGTGTTAAAATAAAGACACCCATTATAGTGACACAACAAAGTTAACAGGATACAAGCCCATTTATAGAAAACAGAACAATAGAAGAGGATATCGGAAGAAACACAACAATACCTTAGTTCACGAGAAGCCCAACGCATGGCTGAGAAAACAACACATAATCTAGTGTGTTAACGAGCTAGGTGTTTATATAAGAACACCCAGCAAAAATAACTCCATGCATTTTAGTCTTAAGATTCGCTCCGGGGATGACTCGCGGAAGTATCTGTGTAGCCTTATTGCCATGAATATATTTCCACAGCTAACTACATCGTTCCACTTATGTATCGAGCCATGTTTAAGTTAACACTGAAAATGGATACATAATAAATGATACCTCTTTATAAAATGTGGATACATGAAATACTAATTATTATATATATTTATATATATATATATATATATATAGTTTTCAGGTTCGATTATTTTCGATTGGATTTCGAATCAGAGAGCTCTATGTTCGTTCAAACAGAGCATGAATAAGTGATAAGGTTAAAAAAGACTAAATATACATTCGGATTGTACACATTATAAGTTATTTCGACCTTAACTAGGTCTCCTCGGATGTGTTTCCAATCACGATTGGAAACACATCCGAGGAGACCCAGTTACGGTCGAAATAACTTATAATGTGTACAATCCGAATGTATATTTAGTCTTTTTAAACCTCATCACTTATATATATATCTATATATATATATATATATATATATATATATATATATATAGGTATATATAATATATATTTACATATAACGAATTTAACACAAATAGAAATAACTATTTAATCTTTAAGTTTAATATAACACACATTAAATGCCCGTGACAACCTATTTCTAACTTATTTTAAACATTTAACGTAACTAAACACATATTGTGATACAGTCAAGCATTAAACTAAATATGTCATCATCTTTAATTAATGCAGTCAAAAAAGAGGAAACAACTGCTATTTTATGTCAAACTCTCGTATTATATACAATCTATTTATTTGTTATGTTATGAATGGTTATCCAGGTGTAGCTAAATTAATATTAGATAATGAATGTGGTATTTATAGCAAACAAAATACTCAGCAGAGAGATGGTCTAATGTAAAAAAATCATACAACTATATATATATATATATATATATATATATATATATATATATATATATATATATATATATATATATAAATATATATATATATACAGCATTAGTAAAAAAGTATAACGGTAGTATATTAAGAAGCTTACTCAATCCAAATAGTAGAATTTAGTTATCACATGATACATGATAATCTGTGAATGCACTTTCCACAAAAAGCAATATAATGTGTATATTTGGAGCATAAAAATAACTATGAAAAGCTGTACTATATTTCTCTATACTTACATGGATACTTTATGAAATATAAAGTGTGGTCTCCTCCAAATATCTAAAGTCCTTTTACGAATACCATGATAATTATTACATACAACAAAAAGTACGGATATAAGTATATAGTTTTTCGACAGGACGAATACGTAAACAATAAGAATAGGAGCCGTAGAATTATTGATAATTTTTGTATTGATATAATAATTGATTTTTTAAAAATTTTTCTGTATATATATATATATATATATATATATATATACATGTATATATATATATATACATGTATATATATACATGTATATATGTATACATGTATATATATATACACATGTATATATATATATATATATATATATATATATATATATATATATATATATATATATATATATATATATGCATGTTATGTGTATGTATGTTTGATCTGCTTTCTGTAGTGTTATGCCCGCGGATTATTTCATATCGTTTTGTGGGTAACCTATCTTACTTCATGTCGTAAAATATGCCTTTCGGTTAAGATATGTCTACAATCTACCATATTTAGGTCTTGCATGTGCAATTACATTTAAATTAAAATACATATATACTTATTTTTCTCTAATTAACTATTTAGTTAGATAGATAGAACTATAGAAAGACAAATATTTACGAATATATTGACAGAGAGAAAGATAGAGCCATCTTTTATCCGATCGATGTTTAATGTTGTATAGTAATTACAGAATATGATTCTCTTGATTCTCTTTATTTTCGCTGTTATTTATACATATTGTACGCTAATTGTTGCGACGAATCTGGAGCCAGACTGGCCCTAAATCTAATCGTTATTTGTGTCAGTCTGTTTCCTGTGACGTCATGTCCGAAGACGGTATCATATCGCTCTACATATAACCTTACCTCATGTCGTCAAATCTTACTTTCAGGTAAAATATGTCTACAATGCACTATGCACACGTAGTGTGTTCTACGATTTTGTAGCACGAATCCACATGTGTAAAAAGCTATACTAGTGTACACATCATGTATAACGTTGCACACGCCTATTTATATTTCATGACTATAGAGAAATTTTTCAAATTAAAAAAATACTGTATTATGTTATAACACAGATGATATATTTTTAATTGTATTCTATTATCTATCGTATTCTCTAATTCACCACAGTGATTATTTTCTGGAAATATATTTGCTTGACTATTATAAACATTTTAACAATGTATTTGACAACCATGTAAAATAGAAACACATAGTTGGTTGTGTTTCATAATAAGGTGATATTTCTACAGAAAATGTGTATTCCGTGTCTAGTAATTATAAAAATGTTATTCACATCACATTTTCATTGTTCTACTTGATGATTCAGTATAAAACCCGTCTACCTACAATTTATGGAAAATGTGTATAAACAAAATAAAGTTTCCGCAAATCAAATGTTTTTGCATGGAATTTAAATGTTAAGAAATATGCATGTGTATGGTATAATACCGAGTTACATCAACGCACATCTAGGTTAAATTCCATGTTTTCGTTTTAATGGTTTCCTTCTATTACTATCTTCCCGTCTCAGTGGATACATGTATATATATATATATATATATATATATATATATATATATATATATATATATATATATATACACATTAATAAAAGCGATTTTTAAAACATTATACAAACTATAATTGCATCAAAACATTGTGTGTTTAGTTAAATTAACTTAAATTAAAGAGGTATGTAACCTACTTGCCACGACATGAACATGTGCCATCGGGCTGGGAGCTGAGGAAAATAAGCCAACTCACATAATGAAGCACACTCTAACACTGCAAAATGACTGAGCAATCTTGTCAGCATTCATCAGTATTGGCGCTTGATGTGATTGGCAATGCATTACTTATTTCTAAAAACTGTTTACCAGCTTGGACTACCAGAGTAAAATATCTTATTCTAAGAGAGTACGTCCAGAATAACTACAACATGCCATTCTTTATTCGACTGATTATCAAAGGCATACACACCACTGATGATAATGTATCTGAATACAATGTGATTTTAATGAATACTATTGCTCAATACTATTGCTCAATATACAGCGATACAATACTTAAAAGAATACAGTCTAGAACCTATTGTATTTTCTTATTTGGTTTATAGACATTGCCTCATCAATTAATTTAAGTATTTATGATTTCATAAGGTTGTTTTTTATATATACATGCAATACTTTTCTTGATACAAATATTATTATTCTGATCAGGTATAGTATTCATTTAAGAGATTTAATGATTATATTTAAAATTCTAAAGGATTACTTCTGTTTTAGTAATTTGGAAGTCACATGAAATCTTATGGTAACTGTTACTAAAGCGTACATGTACACAGTGCATATGAATAGATAACTTATGAATGTTTTTTTTCAAATAATTGATTATACATAAAACGCGATGATCAGCAAGGCTTTTATGTAAATTGTCTTTAAACTAAATATGTCGTTGTTTCTGATGTTGGCATCGGCGATGAGGGTATCGGTAGCGAGTATCGTTGTTTGAAATTATGATGTAATACACCGTTAAAATAGGTTTTTGTTACACATACCTGTTTCATTTTGCCTCATGGAAGTAACCTCCGCTACGTTTTATTTTTAAGGGTGCACTTTTATATCGACCATGTGGAGTATGATGACTTTCATCTTGGACTTATAGTTAGTTGTTAAACATGTAATAAAGTGTGCATAGTGTTCACGGGTAATCGCCTAGAAACATGTATAATAGAGTGGACGTGACCATCGTCATACTATCATCATCATCATCATCATCATCAGCATCATCATCATCATCATCATCATCATCATCATCATCACACAAAATATTATTGTATTATAAATTGTTTCAAAGTAAATATGCAAGTAATTAAATAATTCGCTTGGTTTATTTAAAATGTAAACTGTATTTCAAAAGAGTATGATACATTATTAATTTAAATAACATAATAATATGTAAAATATATAATTTTATTTTTAGGAAATTGTAATTGATTTAAAATAAATAGACATTTAACATCGGAATTCCTTTTTCACATGCCGTTTACTTGTAAACATAACTTAATAACAATGTATTATACATTTTAGACAATTATCTATTATTATTAGAGCATAACAGTATACCTTTTTAAAATTATTTGTACAAAAGTACATAATATATAAAAAAACAGATTTTGTTTTTAGAAATTTGGTTTCAGAATTTTCAAATCAATATTTAGGCCTTGCACATGCTATATATGAAATGTGTGTATAATGTGTGTATTGCGTCACGATACAAATGAATACATTAATTCACTTGTTCATAATGTGTATTGCCATATTTTATTACTTTCTATATATCGGTTAGATTTGAACACTTGTATGGCCAGTCTGATTGAGACGATTTCAAACTCATCGTTATAGAAGAAATAACTTTCGAAATACGATCGAAAGTTTCTCGTCTTTAGACGTATGAACGAAATGAGCTTAATATTTTTTACAATAAGCTCTTTACTTTATAGAAGGGAATGTGAACTATTCTTGCACGGCAATAAAAAATATGTATAGATAAAGAATGGTTACCCAAGAAAATAATTATTTTGTGATTATCTTACTTTCAGTAGAAAACTGGCATTTTTCTTTCACGTTTCTTAAGATGCAATTGAATACATACATAATATCGCTCACATGCTCGTTTTGATATATTTTTGGATGTCCTCATGTGACTAGGAATTCGTTAACGACGTCTTTAGCCATTGTGTTGCGTTTTCTTTACACTGTGATTAGAAAAACTATCGTTTATTATATTTCTTTCCACCTTAGACTCTCGTCACCCCTTTTATTCTAGCTTTTAATTTCCTGTCTAGTAGTGCAATTTTTCTGAATCAATGTGAGAGAGGATTAATGTCGAATAATGGTTCTATTGTCCTTCTCATTGCCACAGTCGAGATTCAGCCTGTGCTCGTACACTTATTTAAATTGCATTATTTTTAGGGATCTTTGCGTACATTATTCACTCGTCTTAGACATGTTCTGTGGAAATAAAGTTATTCATAAAAAAGTTTGTTAATTACTGTCAGAATTGATAAAATAAATACGACGGTGAAACTATTACTTAAGACTGAATGACGTTTAGTTACGTCTACGTAATATATGATGTTAAAAGTGGAAAACATTATATAGATTTACGGAAGAATATACATGGATTGCAATATTAAATGGAATTAGTATGTAGACCAAATTTAAATAGGAACGACATGACTTAAACATAAATGATGTAAACATGTTTGTACAGTTCTATGATGTAAGTATCGTATGCACCGAACTGTACAAAAAAGATAACGATGACGTGTGATGATGCATCACGTACAATGTAAATGGCATACCAATGTGTAAACTATAAAAAAATGACGAAAAAGTGTACAACATATAACGAAAAATGTCCTGTACATGAACATTAACTGACATTAAAATTGACACGTCACTGTGTCCATTACCGTTTAATATTATAACATTAACATATAACGGTACTTAGTTGTTGTCTATATGTAAATACATATAGATTTTGCCTAGAGCTAAACTGTTCTTATGCAAGTCCACGTCATCTAAATAGTAGTAAAATTAATAATTGTGTTACTACTGAACATGCTGATTATAATAGTATTATATTTTTTGATAAACTGTTCTTTTCAGAATGTGATTACCGGTTCACAAGTAGAGGAGGGTGTGGCTTCTGTACACTGTGTTAAGGTGTATATATTACAATTATGTAGTTGTTCACGACAACGGCGTTTACATAGATATAATCTTAGTGAATCAATTTAGAACTATGGTGGTACATTTACTTACTCCCTTTAAAAGGTGGCATTCAGCTGAGCAATAATTAGGATGGGTGTGTAGACTATTAAGTACACCAGACAAACATAATTACACGTATTATGTCAGATATGCTTTACACCGTCAACGACAGTTATGCATATGATAGACAATGGGTCTTAATATAAACAACTTACCCTACATTCTCGTGTAGAGGTTTTTAAACAGTGTTATATTGTAGCATTCGTATTTAGCGGTTTACTGTACCGTGTATGTGTGTGAATTACGAGGATAATAAATAAAATTCAAATATAATTCATTTCACAAACATTCGATATATGTTGGAATGTAAATGTAACTGGACTGTGTCTGTCATAATAATACTGTGCATCTTGTCGAGAGTTATCGTAAAAGATCTTAAAACTAAACGTGTGTTTACACTGTGTAGACATTTCGATATCTAATGATAAACATGGAACAGGGCATAAACATTCACTCAAAATAAAGTGTAAGAGAGCAGTTTCAACTCTATTTAACACTTAAAACTGTCGATCTATTTACACACAAATTTAAATATAAATAGCTGAGTTGTGTATAAAATACATTCGTGTGAACAAGTTAATAGATACACAAGTGCACATATAAATAAACCGAAACAAATATATACGTAAATATCTATTTTCTTAGCATATATATATATATATATATATATATATATATATATATATATTTATATATATATATATATATATATATATGTGTGTACATGAAAGATATAGAATAAACACATGCGCACAAATTACTGGACACATAAGAAAATATGTAAACCCACGCATATATATATATATATATATATATATACGCATATATCCATAC
>OY744526.1:143571507-143594007 GCA_963556195.1 Sepiola atlantica
TTTATCCCAAAAAGCCACTATACCTCAGACCCCTGCTCTCTAGCTAATTGCACCATCCCCAACTCTGGCCTTTGCATCTGCACCCATACAGTGTACAACCTACAATGCGCTAAGTGTCAAAAGTTCGACATCGGTAGTACCGTTAGGCCTCAACACCAACGCTTAAAGAGCATCTGAACACCCTTATTTCGTCCTTCCACAAACACTTAATATCATGTGGCAACATACATCGCTCTATTAGTGTCCGCATTCTCAACTCTGTCCGCAATATAGGTCAACTTCGAATTTCGGAAGCTATTATAATCTCTAAATGTCGTCAACCTTTGAATAACAGATTTGACTTGCCTTCCGCTTTCATCCTCTGATTCTTACATCCTCACACTCCCACCCCTCCTTCCTTGCCTTTGTCTCAACCTTCTTCCTTTTATTTTCCCAGCGCCATCCACCCACACCTTGATGCCTTCTATCCTGTGTTTATTTTTTACATGTTACATATTTATAAATAAAATATTATAGTTATGGACATAAATGTAAACAAGTATGTAATAATATACACTTTATGTATATATATGTAGGGATTGTGTATGTGTATGTATATATACATGTATGTATATATGGGGGTATTTTCATGGCTGTGTATGTATATGTGGATACATTTATAATCCCTAAACTAAAGTTTGAAATTCAATAACATAAAATAATAAAATTTAAAATAGAAAAGAAAAATAAATAAATAAACATAAATAAAAAAGAGAAATTATAATAATGAAAGTATAAATAAATATATAAATAAATAATAATTACAAAGGAAACATAAATAAATAAATATGATGAATTTATATAAATTTAGATCTTTGTGTATTATACCATTGAAATACCCTTAAATAAAATAAATATGTATGTAGATATGTACACTTATATATATATATATATATATATATATATATATATATATATATATATATATATATATATATATATATATATATATGTGTGTGTATATATTTTATCGCTTAATTTTCCTCCCTTCACTTTCCAACAATTCCTCTTAATCACCCCCCAGGTTCCAACGGTTCCTTCCGACACTCATGACATTAATTCCTTCCACAATTGATTTAAATTTCTTCTCAAATTTCAAATCTTATTTCTAACCATATGCTGTTTGCTATGAGTTATATCCCTTTGAGAGCCCATATAATAATAACGGCCCACGCGTAAATTTAAATTTAAAATTTAATAAATAAAGAAAAGTTAATAAATACAAATGATATAAAAAATAATAAAATTATAATAATTATTATATAAATAAACACCTGGTAATAGGATGTTACCTTTAGCTGAATAATTATTTAATTAAACTTTGGCATTTTCTGCGTTGCTTCTCCCAATAGTCTGCTGCAGTGTTTCAACAGTTTGATTCGGATTTTTCCCGTTTTTTCGACCCTTTCGTTCTTCAATTGTTGTCTTTTGATAATGAACGTTTTTCTTTCGAAAATTTAAGATTACCTTTTGCCGAACTTTTTATTTACCTGACACACTTTACTATTCCGGTACTTTATAAGTTTTTACGTAAAATATTAATAAATCTTTTTGAGATTCGTTTTCTCTCCTCGTTTGTTTCTGGTAACCCTCTCCACCTTCCGGCAACTACTACATCGCATTGCTACAGCCTCGGATTATAAACCTGCACTTATATATATATATATATATATATATATATATATATATATATATATATATATATATATATATAATTTAAACAGAACTAATCATTTAAATTAAGAAGATCTGATGGGGAACATACTAGAAATACAGAATACATATTTAAAATACATGTTACCTTGAATCGATTTAAACATAATAATATATAAAATACATACTCAATTACTACAATTATAATACTAACAATACTACTACTTCTATTACTACTACTACTTATAATAATAATAATAATAATAATAATAATAATAATAATAATAATAATGATAATAATAATAATAATAATAATAATAATAATAATAATAATAATAATATTAAAATGGGTATACCACATTCATGGTATAACTAAACAATAAATGAACTAAATAGATGCATGAATTAAAATATATCTGAACAATTTAAAGTTAAGAAATGCACTAATAGATATAACAAGTCATGGGTAATATACATATCTCATCCACCAACATAACGTCCAAAGCACTTTGTAATTGTCTTTGAGACGATCTTTGAATCGCTTATGACGTGTGTACCGTGGACGAGTATTCCGAGTTAATTTTCCATAAACCACCTGCTTGGGCAGTATGTCACAAGCAACACGGATAATATGACCAGCCCAACGAAGTCTGCGTGCACTTATACGAGACTTAATGCTTGGGGCAGCAGCTGGTTCTAACATTTCGGTGTCACAAGTAAAGCTATATTAACTGATGTTAAGCAAGCGCTGACTTTTATTTTGCTGGAAACACCCTAGTGGGTGAATATGACTTTGAAAGTTAATACCACATTAGGATTGATATCACGAGTGGATTACACCCACTTCTAAATTAGCCAAAATACACAACAACCTGTCTAATGTGTATGCTTATCTCAGTATTAAACAACACGTTTCTCGAAATAGCGCTACCCAGATAGATTAAATGATCCACTACAGATAGTATTTAGTCGTCAATAAATACACCGGTTACTGATACGGGTTTCCATAGATTGGTGTACACTTGTTCTTACTCCGACTTATTGTGTGACGCATTCTTTTCCAAGTCCAGTCAAAGCGATCGATGATATCCTACATAGTATTTCGCGAGTGAGCCAAGGTATCTGCACCATTTACATAGAGCAACTCTTCGACAACAGCGTAGATACCCTTGAAAATATTTGAACACGCTGTAAGTAATACAGCAGATACAATGTGCGAAAACTAAGATACCCACTTTTGTCACCGTTAGTTGAAACCAATTAAAGTAATACATCAAAATAGATGTAAAACAATGAAAGTTCAAGTATATCACTTTGTTTTATCGCATTGTAAACTGCAACAGGTACATAGAGACAACTTTTGCAGTTGACACGTGCTTTCATGGCGTCGTGCAGCTTACGAAATAGTCTTACATTGTAACGAGGGCAATACACCTTACCCAACAGCTTCCACAGCGCATCTTGATTAACTGATACGATCGGATTCGTCAGATAAACAAATCACCTTATAGAGGGCTAAACGATGGGCAATACACTTTTCCTGCATTTGATGTGCCCTAAAGTAGTATCAGGGCTACCCATATTTCTTCTACAACCACACTTACTTCCAGGAAATATAAACGGACACATGTAGGCACCCAATCTATAGAACAGGATTCTTGGGAATTCCTATCCTGTCCCATTACACAGAGGGATGCGCCGATAATTGTCACGCTCACCTTTCCCCCCTATGCTTTTTGTAAAGATATACCATAAAGGAGTCACGGTAATATTGCAAAACATTTCGCCAAAGCAGATATTGTGAATCTCATCTTTTTTTTCACTGCAAATGGCCTTCCACAACAGGGAAAGCGTAACACATATGTGCCATTTCTACTGGATGATCCGTATCTTAACTGCCGTATAGCCTCCCTCACTTACTAGATGGAAGGAAAAAAATCCATTTCGGAAAAGATAGCGCTCTGAGGCAAGCTATCTTTCACATCATTACGGATTATTGACGGATTAGTGAACAGATCAGAATACTACTCTGCCAATCTATTAAGTGGCTTTCTAGAATGCTAAATGAACACCATCCTTTGATTTTAATTCAGCTGAACTATAATGGATAACCACTATACTTCCTTCATAACATCAGGTATTGCTTTACAATACTTAACATTATATTACATATGTCTAAAGTATTTCTGCACACTATTATTTAATAACTAAGTATGAACTGTCAAAATACTTCAGCTGCTGAGGTTGCAAACCTCTATCAATCCACATTTGATTAAGTTCATGCTTTTTATATAGTAGTTGAGCAGTGTGATAATTATTTTCATCAAACCATTCTTGATGTTGTCTATCGGTTAGCCCAGGTGTATCTACTAATTTTCATGAACACATTTGTAGAACACTCCTGCCTACCGTTTAACGACATTGGTTCAAGCTTATTATGTTGGTCTAGACAAGTGTTCTAATCTTACACCTTTAAAACATTTATTCTACGAGGGAACTTGCTGTTCTCGAATCGCCTCTTAAGTCTAATGACGGACCTCATCTCAGCACACATAAGACTATGATCCATCCATCACTCGGCATTTATTTTGATTAGAAACTTACATATATCTTATGTACAGATGATGGCGTAATGAATCAAATTTCATTGCTTGGACCGTGATTGCATTAATGTGTGCAAGTAGGGAACACGTATTTGTTATCCCTACATCCACCTCCTAACGCATTTGAAGTAAACGCAACCCGTTCTCATCCACACTGCTAATTCTCTGACGTCCGAGTAAACGACATGTTTTACATTCCCAACCTCTCTCGCATTGTAAATCCACAGCAAAACAATTTGATAATCTCGCCGAGCATTCAGGATACCACTTTTAAGATCTTTATAAAATGATTCTACCAGCTTAGATAAACTGCCTAATGTTGGAACATAAACAAAAATGAGTTGCAAAAAAAAGAAGGGTAATTAAACTACAAGCAAGATTCTTGAGTTTAGTAACACCCCATTTCTCAAGAGAAAATTCTACGTCATGGTCGGTTCTTCCGCCTTCCGTTTTCCTAATTCAGTAAAATACATATTCAAAACCCTCTTTTACGCGTCTATCTCCCTAAAAAAGGCTGTATCTGATAGGGATGTTATATCAATGTTGAAACGTAGCGGTTCTTATCCAACAAATAATGTTCGGTTCTCTGGCCGGTCATAACGAGCAAAAAATCTTGTAACGTTCCAACAAGCAATTTTCATATTTCATGTCGTTATACCCATTACGTCATCCCGCTAAGCCGGACACAATATTGAACTCTACATATGGAACACATACGCCGAGAGTATAGAACAGGTATTGCGTAATTGGGTGTCTAGTATGCCCATTAACATGTTTGCATAACTTTGTGTAAATTTAGTTCCTATAGTAGTGATATTCGTGTGTGAGAATGAAGTGCATAAGTAGCATGTGTCTTGTTTTTTGTCGTTCAGAAAATAAAGGTGAATGATAAATGATCCACAAGCCTGCACGCACTCATGATGTTATATGTTAGTGTAAAGGGATATTACGTTTATGATGACTTGAATTGTTTATTGCGGAACATTTTTAAGCAATTTAAATGTGTTTAGTGTCTGATGTGTTTAACGTTATGTGGGTGCTGGGTTATAAAGCATGTCAAATCGTGTCTATGTATCCAGGAATATTATCCGTGTCTGTTAACACCCGTCATTATTGTTATGTCTGGTTCTTGACCACTTTGGTATTTTCAGCAAGGTTCCGAGGTTTTCGAGTTGGTATATGTGATGCAAATATGAACAGTTTTTAAAACGTATATGTAGTAGCAGTTGTAGAGGAAGTGTAAGGGGTTGTAAGATGAGATAACTTATGATTTGGGAAATGCGCATGTTAAGGTCTTTGAAAATAGTTTTCAGTGTTATTGTGCACGTTCATATAGGGTCTCCAGGGAGTAGTTTTTAGAGGTGCCTGCCCTTAGTAAAGGGTCTGCATCTGTTATGTAGTTTATAGTGTTTATGGTAAATACTTACTCTGCTTTTGTCTGCCGATATCATCGTTATTTCATGGATATTTTTAAAGCGTCAATGACTGTTCGTTATTCTCGAGAAGTATGGTGGTATTTGTTGAGCTGTTCTACGCTGTGTAGGATTTTGTCTGACTGTGTTCGCGTATTGGTCTATATCTTACTTACGTACATTGAGTTGGGTCCGCATATTAGAGTATATGAGTTTTTACGGTCGTTTGATATCTGGAAGGATATTATTCGTTAGTGCGTAATGATAGTGGTCTTAAAACTATATTTTAATCGTATTCTGCGCAAGTAAATTACCATGTTAAAACGTATGTTTACCGGGTTGAGATATGGGGTGGGACAGAATGAAAGTTCTAATTTCTATCAGGGTGTTTTCATAGTTTGTGACTGTTAAAGTTAAAATAAGGGGCGTGTCAATAGTGTTGCCGTTGAATTGTGTTGGGTGTGAGTGTAGTGCCGATTGTAGGTTGATGAGGTTTCGTGAGTTAGGTATGGGTTTAATGATTGTTGATTTTGCTATCTCATAGTCTAGTTTGTGATTTCCATTATGTAGACGTGTATGCATCTTTTAGTAAATAATGTCATATATCGTGTACACTGTCTAATTGAAATACCAATATACATGGGGTTGAAAAATAAATGTTACGTTGACTACTTAATAAGAAAATATTACAACCTACCCAAAATAAATATAAATACGCACATTATCAGAGTTATAGTGAAGTATACTGCGAGTTCTTAAAACAATTGTATTGTGTAACTACAGATAAACGTACAAGCACATACCCCATCAATAATTAAACAAAACGGAGTGGGTGAGCAACTCTACGATGTAAAAACGATCCAAACGGAAACTTTGATCATAATCAAAGAAAACAAGTTCACAATATCAACTATTCCTTTTACAGTCTGACGCTGACTGCTAGTTTAGTATAAAAATAAACTTGATAAAACGCGGAATAAAACATGATAAGTAAAATGTGATACCAATCAATAGAACATTAGTACTATACACACCATATTTCTAAAAGATGTTCAACTATCATAGAATGAGTAAAAAAAACATCGCCTGTTTCAACTAAAAAATGAAGATAATGGAAAGTCGAATACAACAAATAAAACATAATAATACACGTTGTTATGGCATTTTCTGAGACGAGCTAAACAAAGGGCATACACCAGTCATGTTTTCGAGGAAAATAACATATTTCAATCCTCTTTAAATCAGGCAAACTATAAGCATAAGAAGCAGACTCAATATCTTATTGTCTGAATTCATATTTATTCGAATTTCGATTGCGCCAGCAAATTATTCTGCGCTCGTAATTATTGAGGAAAATATCATATTGTCTCTTAATTATTTTGTAATTTAAATTATATTTTTAGATATATTGACACATAATTGGTTTTTAAATAACATACAAATAATATATTGTATGTCTCATAAAATTATGAAGATTTCGATGAAATGTTTGATTGGAAATACAAAAACGTATGTGTCAATAATATGTTTTTATTCATCATCATATAAAACATATAGTATTTGTTGTATTACCGTTTAAGTCAAATCTAGTTTTGTAAATGGCTGCTGTTTTTCGTTAATCCTATGTGTTATCATGTGTTTTTTATTGTTTAATATTTGAGGAAATATTTATCTACCAATTTATTTGTGTTTTGATGTAGCGTTTACAGACCGATAATTGTATTTGTTTTTGTTGTCATATAATGTAAAACACTTAAAACAAGTCGGTATTCAAGAGGCAACTCTGTAATTATGTAATTCAGCATAGAACACATCCCTTTTGTATTCAAAGCAAAAAAACACAAGTATTTAATTTAGTGAAAAATGTATGAATGTACAGACAACTACGAGAGTTGTCATATACGAGATACCTTAGAAAGTTTAAGTAAAAAAAACAAAAAAAAAAGTATTTCATATATAAGCGTACAAATAATAACATTTAAATTAGAATCTCTTGCCAGTGTTGGAAATCGACATTAATACTTTCCACATATAAATAGAAAAAGAAGCTAATTGAATCGATCTTTGATGGCTTTCTACATACAAAGATTCGATGGTAATGTGGAAAATGGTTAATAAAGAGAACTCGATTATAAAAGAATAGTGAATATCAACACGAAATATTTACTATCAAATTGACAAAGCTCAACTGAGTGAAAAAGAAAGGAAAAAGGAATATAGCGAACAGAAAGAGGTTCCTTGGGAAAAAAGACTTATATATATATATATATATATATACATATATATACATAAATATAAATATATACATATATATATATACATATATACATACATATACATATAGACACATATATACATATGTATACACATATATACATATATATATATATATATATATATATATATATATATATATATATATATAAATATATATATATATAGAGAGAGAGAGATGGAGAAAGAGAGAGAGAGAGAGGGTGGATTAGGGTTTCAAGCGGTAGTCCGCTCTCATCAGATATCTAAAACTCTTCCTATGTAACAATATTGTTACATACAAATGGTGAGTTTGTTTTTACAAATTATGGTAGGCTTACATCTTTACATATATATATATATATATATATATATATATATATAGAGAGAGAGAGAGAGAGAGAGAGAGAGAGAGAGAGGGAGAGAGAGAGAAGGGAATGTTAGAAGGCTATCATAATGCAAGAAATGGTAATATGTCGACGTTGAGAAGTAAGATTATAAAAAATTGATTGTAATTATAGATTTTTTCAAAAACTTTTTTTTGACAACTTTGTTTTTCCTAGATTCCAAATGTTACTTGATTAGGCAAAACATCAACACTGATCTAATATGTGTGACCGTGTTCCATAATATATTTCGAGGAATACCTCTTTGTCAAATGGTAGGTGTTTATAAATTATTAAATAAATTTGAGAAAAAAAGTTGAGTCAGCTCTTTGCTGTTATCTCTACGTCCCCCCTCCGAATAAACAAAAAAATGTTTTCTTCTTTTCTCTCTTTTTTTCTTCTTTTTCTTTTTCTGTTCATATGAATGTGTGGAACTTCATCGGTGTGTTAAAATATAAAATATTCAGAAAAACAAATTAAATAAGTAATTAAAATCATAAAGAATCAGTCATAGTTTTAGCTTCATTACATTTACCGCGGATATTAATATGTACTGCGTTATAAGCAATATTGCCCCCACACGTTTTTTGAGATGTGAAACACCTACCTTGTTTGTTTTGCGATGGCATTCTAATACTCCTCTATATACGTATTACCCACAATGCTTCAAGCAAACTACTTCTTCTTAATATATATATATATATATATATATATATATATATATATATATATATATATATATATATATGAAGATAGCTATAAGAAGAGGGTTCAACATGTACGAATGACAAATTTATTTCAACTTCGATTGTTCAATGCAAGGTATTCTCGGTAAAAATGTATATTTATTATTATTTTCGTAATGAAAGGCTCATCAGTTTAATTACATAGATAGATAATTTTCCAGTAGAAAAGCAAACATTCAAAATGTGATTAATAGAGAGTGAGAAAGGTCGTGTAAAAAAGATAAGGGGTCTGTCCAGTTGTTAAATATCATTCGATGAGGTATCTAATAAATGGAGATTTACAGATGGAAAAAAGAATCTTCGTAGAGGCAGTATAGAACAAAGTTACAGAATGAAGTAAACCCCGTCGTAAGTAGAGCGCCCTTTGTGTTTCATATATATATATATATATATATATATATATACATATATATATATATATATATATATATATATATATATATATATATATATATATATATATATATATATTGTTGTGAAGTTGTTACACAGTAAATAATAAATAAAGGAAGTCAAGTCGAGGGTTGTGTTAACAAGTGTATTAACAAAGTAAGAAAGTGACTAGCACTTGGCTAGACAGTTACAAGACTGTGCTTTGCTTTCTCTGTGTCTCTGGTGACTCGCACCATTTATAGTGACAACCGGGGTTTTTTCTCCTGTATAAGAAAGGTCGGTGTAACACACACACACACACATATATATATATATATATATATATATATATATATATATATATATATATATATATATATATATGATTATTTTCATTTACACAAACATGTACAGCATCTGCGACACTGACATTTCACTGATTTTGATATAGAGTGTTTAACAGCTGTAGATCGAAAACCTCGACATGACAGTGTCGCTGATTTTGTACATGTTTCTATGAGTAAAACAATCAAGTAAATCAAATATCGATTTGATAGGGAGATATTTGATAAACCCTGTTCAAATTAGTTGAACCCCTATCATGTGGGTGTTTACATTACACACCTACACTGCCACACCCACACACACATATATATATATATATATATATATATATATATATATATATATAAATATATATATATATATATATATATTCAATGGCATTCCTTGAAATATACTTGCAATCATCTGCAAACAGAAAAGCAAGAAATAGACATGCATTAACGTAGTGAAATCTGACTGTGAGCCAGTAATTTAAAACATGCTTAGTTTGTATGAATGCCAAATATATTAGATACGATACTAGAAAGATAAGATTTCTTTATATTCTCACTGGAAATTGGTGTTCAACATGTCTCTCTATTATATGTACATTTACCTGGTGAAAACATACTACATCTAAAATGAAATCAGTATGATTTCCTCTCTTCCATTATCTGCAAGGAAATTGGATCCTGTAACAATTGCAGGGCCAGTAGCAAATTGTATGGTTTCTATATTATCTGTTGAAGGATGTCTGTCGTATTTTAGAAATTGAAACCAGTATTATAAGTTGGTACAATCATTGAAAAAACTACTTAATTCATGGACAATTATTTTGGAAATCTGTCGCTTCAAACGTATTTTACGAAAGCAATGAACATTACTTACTTGTCTGTTCATAATCAATTTTCTTATCGACGTATCATTATGTTGCAGTAGTAATTGTGCATAAACACATTTAAAGAAAACTGTGAAAAGGAGATTATTTACATGAAGTATCGCTAATTAAATTAATATATCTCAGTGTATACAATACATTTCAGATTCACATTCATTGTTTAAGTATATTGTACGTGTATTAAATACATTTCACAATAATGTAATTATACGCTGAGACACTTTTAAAACAAAGACATATCCATCAACGAATATACACTCTTCAATATCACTTTTACTCATCCTATGCTACGTTTAATAAGCATGATGCCATACAATATGATGGAACACCCTTTTTAGAATAAAGCAACGTTACATTGAATATGCAATTATAGAGATTATCATTTATATCCTGGGTTGTGCATATATATATATAAATATATATATATATATATATATATATATATATATATATATATATATATATATATATACATACATAGATATATATGTTTATATATATAAATATAAATATATATATATATATATATATATATGTATATATATATACATATTCTCCTGTTTAAAGTTACCTCTCCAGAAAATAAATATACTTTTAACAATATATATATATATATATATATATATATATATATATATATATATATATATATATATATATATATATATATACAAATAAATGCATTTAAAAATGATGCGCGGAAATCTCTCAAAGGCCCTTTCGAGTATCATCCCGTCAGGAGAATATCCATAGTTTTAATCAATAATATTGTCTAAAATAAGAGCTAACGGGGTATTAAATGTGCCAAAATAAACGATGGGGCGATTAGAAAAAGTGATTTTAATTATGTCGTTAAAACAAAAAAAGATTTAAAAGCATTACGTAAGGAAAAAAGAAGAGAGGGGTTACAACGTTCCCCAAAGAGATTTAGCGATCTGGCAAAGTCCTTCTGCCGTCACAAGGAGGGTTTGCGAATGGTGATAGAGACTTATCCTTATATTTTCAAATGCTTCTTAGAATCTTCTCTATGCAAGACCTAAACACGGTCTATTTCATAGCTACTGGCAGAACTTGGGTTTTCAACCAAATGATGGCCAATAGCAGAGTCCAAAGAATTAGAGGAGGGGTAACACAAGGATCATACTCTTTCGTTACGTATTTTTATTGAACGTGCTGTTTTCTGCGGGTCTGCAAATGCAAGGAAGTACGCCCTATAGAGCCAGCATCACATTGGCATTTAAATTGGTATACACTATTACTATACTTTGTATAGGGCACACTATCCTTACGAAAGGAAGTAAAATCAGGTCTAGTAGCATACACTAATCGTAAGGAAACAGAGTAGAAAAAATTACTTGGGTTATCAACAATCTGTTTACCTAGTGTATTACTATGTCCCCCTATCCAATGTAATTTTAAATAAATGGGACATTTTACAGTCCCAATATTTGATGGGATTAAAAGTCAGCAACCTTTTTATTTATGCAATCATTGATAAGGTCCTCAGGATAACGATCATCAATGAATATATCCCTGATCCTATTAAGTTCACACTCTAATCTACTTGGAGAACAAATTAGGTGGGGTCTATGTGCCAAAGTGTAAATTAAGCCTACCTTTCGAGACTTAGGCACAAAAAAACCAGTTTACATACAGGCCAGGAAAAGTAGGCTTCCTGTAGATGGAAGTGAGAAAGTCACCCCTTGAACGTTCAACAAGAACATCCAAGAAGAGAAAACAATTATCCTTCTCACCTTCCATCGTAAACTTTAGAGCCTCATGAATAGAATTTACCTCATGGCAGTGCGTCACTCTGCGAGGAAAACATCGCAAAAGTGTAATCCATATGTCTAGCATAAGTAATGGGCATCTTCACAGACCTAAATAACACTAGTTCGTGATATCCGACGAAGATATCAGCTACAGTATAGGGCAATGGACTACCCATTTAAACACCGTCGCCCTGACTATACATTATATCCCCGAAGCTTATCTCGACTGATTTAGTGCATATAAGTATCAATTCTATGAAGATCTTCCAAGGGAAAAGGAGCAGTAGGGCAACCTTCATAGAGAGCGTCGGCACAAATAGTTATAGTCTCATCTAAGGTACACAAGTAATGAGACAAGATACATCAAAAGAGCACACAAATGATGTCTCAGAATCCGGATCTTTCCCACGTAGACCTTCAATAAACCGGTAGGAATCAAGGATGCAGTGCGTCGTGTATGGATCACGCATAGGTTGCAGGCTTCCTAGGAGCCACGGAACAAAAGAATGTTGGGCAGAGCTTATCATAAATAGTATAGGTCTCAGTGGCACCCCTTCCTTGTGCATTTTAGGAAGACCATACAATCGAGGTCGAAATGACCCAGAGTT
Source organism: Sepiola atlantica (assembly GCA_963556195.1). NCBI lineage: Eukaryota > Metazoa > Mollusca > Cephalopoda > Sepiida > Sepiolidae > Sepiola > Sepiola atlantica. Next base: position 143,584,574 of record OY744526.1, read on the forward strand.
CCTGATCATATCATAGACCTCCTTCGCAAACAACTTGTTTTTAAATAAAGAAAGAAGGCACTTCTGCATCTTGATCTCGTTCCTACAAGTATTATCTGCAGACTCGACATGGCCATAATTTAGTAGTGTCGTTAAGAATAGATAACATATTGTTAACGTAGCCACTACTATATATATATATATATATATATATATATATATATATATATATATATATATATATATATATATATATATATATATATATTGGTAGGAGACCGAATGTATTATGCAGATGGGGTTTTAATAACATATTTTTTCTAACCTCTCAAGTCCTGAAATATACAAATAGTATATGAGTTCATTCGATGAATTTTAGATAAAAAAGTATATATGTATATATATATATATATATATATATATATATATATATATATATGTGTGTGTGTGTGTGTGTGTGTGGGTGTATGTGTGTTTGTGGGTGGGTGTGTGTATGTGTGTATATGTTAGTGTGGGTGTACGTCGGCGTCAATCAGGTATCGAAACTTTTTTTCAGACAGGAGCGTCTTACTGACTACGCTATCAACACAAACTACACAATGAATAAAAAATATTAATATGCGCATGCTATTGTCAATAGTATACCTTTTATTTTCCACAAGCTATGCATCAACAACAACAGTGGTATTTGTTTATAAATGTTACTTTAGTAGTTAATTATTAACTTTACATGCGCAATTCTGATAAGCATTTCGTTGTTTTGTTCATGATAGTCGATGTTGGTATTTTAAACGATCACCATGAATACATACGCAGACAGTGCCATAGTAACAAGGATGAATATTTCGAACTGGGTCCTGATGTTTAAAAGATTTTTTTTCCTAAACTATCATTTATCTTTCATTTTTTTTTCAGAACAGTGATGATATACAGAAGTGAAACTTTCCCTGTGAGGGTTGAGTACACCTGTTGCATGAAAATGTATAGGAATGATAGGATGGGGGTGTAATGTGAGTCAAAGGTATACTTAGATAGGGCGACCTCAGAGTAAAGTAAATCTATACAGTATAGACTGATATCTGCAGAACAAGTTCATTTACTTTTTATAGTTACGTTAAAAGATTGAAAGAGGGGCTAGTAGATGTAGAACACTCGATGGGGCATGCGAAAAAGCGATTTGATCAGAATATTTATAATTAAAAACAAGGAATGAAGTAGGGGGGTTAGATATCAATTTCATTAAGCCGACCAACACATGTCAGCATGAAAGACGACCATGAAACTACTACTTATATCAACATAGACGTACACTTTCGTGTTTACTATTTGAGATTTTCATATTTTTATTTTGAAAGACATACACTTTTATACGATGAGAAAATAACATCGCCATAATAGACGAACTGTTGTATTACCTTTTTTGACTTCATATCAGTGTAATCATACTTGGTGATATTAATGTATGAATGCAATATATTTTTTCATTAAGCAAAACGGCAGATATTTCCCAATACCTCATTAGAAATGCAAATTTATGTATATATTATTAATGCAAGTTCACTTCCCTTTTCACGTAGACAGAGAAAATTAGTTCCAGATTGTAGTACAGATAATGATAATTGGATGAATAATTTAAAATAAGTTATTAGAAAAAACGAGAGGATGCGAAAATGGGTCAACGTGAAAAATTCAATTTGCATTCTAACAAAATTCAAATATACAACCCAAACTCACATCTGCATGACTTTAAAGATTGTTCTTTCTACACAACTTACACTTGACGATTAATGTTGTAACGGATACCGATGAATATTACGTGTAGCCTAATGCTATATAACTTACTTGATTCCTATGATTAAAAAAGTAAGTAATTTACGTTGAAAACCAGATTAGTATAAAAATAGCAGGTTGTCAGCGAAATATATACTACAGGAATGCTCGGATTAGTATACCACGTTAGAGACATTCCGACTCGTTACTCTGCTCTGCTATTAACCATGCAATCAATAGTAATATCATTGGCTAACTATAATAAGTTATGATTTACAGGTAGAAGCAGTTTCTGATTAATTAAAACATTTAGAAAGTAGTATATCTAACTAGAGAGACTCCAGATAAAAGTAAGTACAGTTGAATTGCCCGGGTATAAATCTATAAACATATGCAAGACCCGGCAAACACGTAATGCGTATAAGAAGCGGTAATGCTTACGTGGTTAATAGCTTAGCAATTATGTCTATTTCTACAAACTAAACAGAGAGAGAGCTAGCGGGAGGGGGACACTACAGAGAGCGAGAGAGAGAGAGAGAGAGAGAGAGAGAGAGAGATGAAGAGGCAGAACTGCATTCGTGTAATTGTTTCTGACTGCATGGCAATATGTATAAAAAGATCGACGCATCGACTGACATTTGTAAGCCCTGAAATGAAATCATAATTTACTTTTTGTGTTGCTTTATTTTTACAGCAAACATATTGTTTGTAGCAGAACATCGACACATATGTAGAAGTGTATAATTGTGGATAATAAAAACTATCGAAATGAATCTAAAAGACTGGTATGATTGGGTAAACTTCAGTATTTACTACAGGTTGTAATTAACGGTGACACTAAGCAGAGGTGTTAACTTTAATATAGCTATTATCCATTTACTAAAGATGGTAACGTATAATAAGATTTACACTTAGATGTTGTAGTTGCTTTTAACATATAAATAAATCATTGGGTGTGATGTAATATTAGGACCCAAACAATAGTCATGTTATTTAATATGTTATTTTAATATAAATTGTATTTAGGGGTACATTTGATGTCTAAATGAGTAATGGATGAAACGTATGCCTGATAAAAATATGTAGCTTCGCTGTAAATAAAATGATTACAAACTATTTCCAAGTAGTATATGTTATTTTTGTAAAGGCAGTGTCTAGTGCAGTAAAACTATGCACTGTACTATATGCTTTTCTCAATTAAATAAGTGGTGGTCGTTTTATATGTTCCTTTTCGCTCGAGACAGATACAACTGACATATCGAATGGAACATGTGATTTAAAAACATGTTCGTTGTCAGTACACAAAATAGGTTCCAACATCACACGGCTTTTGTGATATATCGTTATCTAAGGAACTACATTAAATTCAATTACAAACATGTTGTAATTATTACAATGGTAAAATAAGTAACATGCATTCGAATAAGAGCAATACACATGTCGGTTTTTGAGGAGACCTTTTACGAAAAAAAACCAAACATTCTGAACATATATTTTGTATCACCTCTTATATTATATTCAAACATTTTATATGTTCAATGAAGGAATTCCTCGTCGATATACATAGTTCACGAAAGTGACATTAGTCGTCAGGGATCTAGTGGGTGAAATTATTCGATAGAAAATTGTGCACCTGGCTAGTTATTATTCTTATTCTTAGTCTTATTCCTACTCGTATTATTATTATTATTATTATTATTATTATTATTATTATTATTATTATTATTATTATTATTATTATTATTATTATTTTTCATTGGTAGTATTATTATTATAATTATTATATTGAATAGTATTATTATGATTAGTATTACTATTATTATTATGATTATTATTATTATTATGATAATGATTATAATTATTATTATTGTTATTATAATTATGGCTGTATTATAAGTATTAATATTATTATTATCATTATTATTATTATTATGATTATTAGTCTCATTATTATTATTCGTATTATTATTATTGTCATGTTTATGATTATTATAATTATTATTATTATGATGATGATTATTATTATGAATATTATCATGAGTATCATTACTCTTATGCTGAGTATTGCTATCATGATGAGTATTATTATTAGTATCATTATTATTATCATCATTATTAGTATTATTTGTAGTAGTATTATAATTTGTAGTAGTATCATTAGCATAATTATAATGATAATTATTCTAATTAAGATTATTTTAATCATTGTTTGATTACCATCCTTATTATACTCCATTTTATGATACTTTTTATAGAAAGTTTTGTAATTATTAGTATTAATAGGTGTATTATTAATGCTATTATTGTTATATGGGCGTTTTATTACTATATTTAATACTATTTTATAATAGTTATTATTATTGGTATCTATATTGTTATGATTAGTTTTCGTATCGGATCATTGTTAGTATAACTATGATATATGTTATTGTATCATTATTATCATTATAGTAATCAATACATCATACTAGTGGGTTATTATGACGAGTATAGTTATTCTACTGTTATTATTGTCATTACAATAATTATAATATTATTATCATAATTATTAAAGTTATCGTTACTATCATAGTTATTACAACTATAATAAATATGAGATGTGAGATGTGTTATTAGTATAGTATTATTAACACAAAACGGAAAACCCTGATTTCAATACTCCACTGCCTTGTGGATTACCGGTACACGGGTGAGGCTAAGGGAGTAAACCACGACAGAAAATCCGGAGTGGAGCCCCGAAGGCGGCTGGTCCCTGCACTGCAAGACCTCCCGGCAACTCCTGCAGCCAAGCTGACGTTAACTGTATCGGCTCGCCTTTCCGTTCTATCCCGCCAGCAATGTTGGAGAGGGGGGTCCTGACGACTGGGCATTCCCAGGTCCTCCATATCTTTTGCCCAGACTCGCATATTGGAGAGGTCACTCCAGTGCCGCATTGCGGCAACACAACACGGGGAGAAAGCAGTTACCGGTTAAAAAAGTCCTGGCAAATTGGCGTCAGCTGGGACACCTTGGGTTGTCTTCTGTCGGTTGGGAGGAATCTTCGGATTCCATCTGGCAAGCTACCGCCCGCCTTAAGCTGGGCAGCCCCAGTCAATAAGGTGATTGCTCGCCACTGTCCGTCTACTTCAGTGGGTGACTGGAGTGTAGGCAAAAAGCCGAAAAACGGACTGAAACCTTGCACCAACGAAACCAAAACTAAAGCCACCAGTTCTGAAACTGGCAACATGGAACGTAAGAACAATGTGTCCTGGCCTATCTGACGACCTCCAAAAATTGATGACTCCAGGAAAACTGCAATCATAAATGGGGAACTAAAGAGACTGAACATAGCCACAGCAGGACTGCAGGAGACACGACTCCCTGGCGATGGTAGCATAAAAGAGAGAGACTACACTTTCTTCTGGCTGGGGCAGGAACCACAGTAACATCGACTCTACGGGGTTGGATTTGCCGTCCGGAACTCCCATCTACAAGCCATAGAAGCACCCTCATCAGGCACACCAAGAATTCTCTCCCTCCGTCTCAACACCTCGTCTGGACCAGCGACTATTCTTACCGTTTATGCCCCCAAACTCTGTTCTGCAACAGAGGCAAATGACCTGTTCTACCAGGAACTTGAGGCAAAGATACCGCAGATCTCTGCAAAGGAGCAAATATTCCTACTCGGTGACTTTAATGCCCAGGTGGGAGCAGACTACGCATCTTGGCCACGTCCTTTGGGGCACTTCGGTGTCGGCAAGTAACATGAAAACGGACAGCGTCTCCTTGAGCTCTGCTCTTACTGCGACCTCTGCGTCACCAATACCTTCTTTCCGACTAAGCCCCATCACAGGGTGTCGTGGAGACATCCCAGGTCTCGCCACTGACATCAACTAGACTACGTCATTACTCGTAGGTCGCTCCTAGATCAAATACTGGTTACGCGCAGCTTTCACGTCGCCGACTGTGACACAGACCATTCTCTGGTCGCTAGCAAGATACGCCTCCTCCTCAAACGTGCCCACCGATCAAAGCAGAAGCCCCTGCCTCGCATCAATACAGTCGGAACTGCTATGCCTGAGCTGCGTGAACGCTTCGCCAGGGCCATGGACAAAGCCTTAGAAGACTGTCCAATAAACCGTGTCACGCTGAGGTGGAACCACATCAGAGAGGCTATGTTTCAGGCTGCTCTCGATACTTTCGACAGGAAAGAAAGGAGGCAAGAAGACTGGTTTGAGGCGGGAGCTGCTAAGATCAAACTGCATAGTTGCAAAGCGTGATGCCCTCCTCGCCTACAAGAGATATCCATACACTAGGACGTTTGCGGCACTCCGTACTGCTCGTAGCGATGTACAGAGGATTGCCAGACGATGTGCAAATGATTACTGGCTCCATCTCTGCCAGAACATCCAGATTTCTTCCGATCTGGGAAACGTGCGCGGAATGTATGGGGGGATGAAAAAGGCTTTCGGTCAAAACGTCATCAAGACCGCCCCACTCAAGTCAGCTGAAGGTCTGGTCATTACTGACCGATGCAAACAGATGGAAAGGTGGGTTGAGTACTATCAGGAACTTTACCCGAAGGAGACCACTCTCACTGACTCAGCACTCGCGAAAACCAAATCACTTCCCAGAATGGACGAGATGGACCCCCCCACTATGGAAGAGCTCAGCAAAGCCATGGACTCCCTAGCCAGCGGCAAAGCCTCAGGCATCGAGAACATCCGACCTTAGATAGTAAAGTTGACAAAAGGTTGCTCCCTCCTCGAGCACATATATGGACTATAGCTGCACTGCTAGGAGGAAGGTACTGTGCCCAAAGACATGCGCCAAGAACAAATGAGAAAGAAGCGACTGCAACAATTACCGTGCCATATCACTGCTAAGCATTGTCGGCAAGACCTACGCGTCTTCCTCAACAGACTGCAACTTTTCGCTGACCACGTCTACCCAGAGGCACAGTGTGGCTTTAGACCCGCCAAATCGACCATAGACATGTTTTTCTCCATAAGACAACTCCAGCAGAAATGTCGCGAGCAGAGGCAGCCTCTCTATCTGGCCTTCATCGACCTGACCAAAGCTTTGGACTTGGTCAGCCGAGATGCGGATGGATGCCCGCCCAAGCTTCTGAGCCTCATCGTGTCCTTTCATGAAGACATGAAGGGGACCGTCCAATTTGATGGATCGAGCTCTAGAACTGTTCCCGATCAAAAACGGTGTCAAACAGGGATGCGTTCTTGCCCCTACGCTCTTCGGAATTTTCTTTTCCTTGCTTCTCTCGCACGCATTTGATTAGTCTGTCGACGGCGTGTTCATTCCCACCAGGAGCAACGATGGATTATTCAACATTGCACGTCTGCGAGCCAAAACGAGGGTTCAGAAGGTTCTCATGAGAGATCTCCTTATTGCAGATGATGCTGCCCTTGCTGCACACTCAGAGGAGGCCATGCAGCGTTTTGTTGACTGCTTTGCAGCTGCATGCAACAAGTTTGGACTGTCCATCAGTCTAAAGAAAACAGAGGTCATGTGCCAGAACGTTAGTGATGCTCCAAGAATCTCTATTGGTGAACACACCCGCATGGTTGTGGACGAGTTCACCTACCTCGGCTCGAAAATCGTAGGCAGCCTTTCCCTTGACTCTGAGCTTTACACAAGGATAGGCAAGGCAGCAACAGCAATGGCCCGCCTGAACAAACGAGTTTGGGAAAATGGTATGCTGACTACCAACACAAAGACGCAAGTATGCCGGGCAGTTGTGCTGAGCACCCTCCTCTATGGTAGTGAGGCATTGACACTCTACTCTCATCAGGAGCGCAGACTGAACGCCTTCCACTGTCACTGCCTCCGCAGACTCCTCGGTATGACCTGGCAGGATCAAGTCACCAACATCGACGCCCTGGCCAAGGCAGGATTGCCCAGCATGTATGCTATGCTGCGAGCTAGACACCTCCGCTGGTTGGCCCACGTGCTCCGCATGAACGACGTCCGCATCCCCAAAGACATGCTATTTGGAGAGCTTGTCACTGGCACAAAGCGTACTGGACGCCCCTCACTCCGCTACAAGGACGTCTGCAAGCGGGATCTTTAAAGCTGGCGGACTCAACCCCTCTCAGCTCGAGACAACTGCCTTTAACCGCCAAGGTTGGCGAACCGTTACCTGGAACATCATCAGTGCAGCTGAGGAGAGGAGGAACACCCGATGGAGAGAGAAGCGATCACGCAGGGCGCAAAAGACAAGAGTCGCCCCATCACATGCTCACTGTTAAACAAACAGAAAGATGAGAAAAAAAAGACTACACATACTGTTTCAGCCCTGGGTACAATTCTGACCAAGACCACGACGCGCATCCCCCATGATCTCCCGAGACCGATGGAGCCAACAACAATTAACACAAATATTACTATCAATATTAATATCAATTACTGATTATGTAAACAAGTCAGCCTTACTTTTCGTTGGGTTGCACGAAACGTTAAACTAAATAGGAAACGCTTATATGGCATTGTGTTGTCTCATCTTCCATGCATGTTCTAAAGCATTTCCTTCTGGCAACACCCTCCATTATTGTTCAGTGTGTATTGATTGTATGTGAACATGTTTTATTTAACTAACATATCGAGTGTATCCTAGGTGCCGTATTTCGAGCACACATTTGTTAACAGAGGCTGTATGGTAGGTGTCTTCTCTGTTACTATCAACATCCGATCCTGTAGCTTCCCTTTGCATAACTTTTTAGTCATGCATTTGACACAGCTATTGACATTTAGCTTAACTGCAAAAATGTGAAATTCACTGGGTTTTTTTTATTTCCCAAATCTCGCGGTATTTTAGGCGAATTCTAGCAAAACATTATTCAGTAAATATATACGTTACAACCGTTTGAAGCGATCAATTTAATGTTCATGCTACATGAATTTGAACATGAAAAAACACCCCGTAGAAATATAGCAGTAGGATTTATCTCATCCTATGATAACAAAAATGATAGGCGTCTAGTGATTACTGCAATTGCTCTATAGGATTTTTAAAACTGATCCTCTGATATCTTCACTGATCATACAAGGTGGATCACAACAAAAGGTTGCATCTATCGCATACATGTCGATTACAAAAGCAATTTAGGCGTTTTTATCAAGTAGTTTTTCGCAAAACACATTCCAACTTCTAAATCCAGACTTTTGTGTGCATGCCCCGTATATTCCGATTATTATAAATTTATAATGCCTCAGTTATATTTATGAAATGCCTCCTAAAATATTTTCTTTTAAGTAGATCTAAAACGATACCTGGATTCCCTTCGTAGTGGAATATTAGAAATAACCATAACAACACGTCATAGAGATTCACGAACAAATTGCACTATTCACGTTGAAGATATCATGTGACTTAAAACACGTCACACTTATTCTTCAATTTACCATTTATATTCTAATCTTGTAAGAACCTTTAACTTGATGTCGTTAATGTATCATTGTCCATATCGAGTCGTTACATAGTTGTAAAGTAAACGTATTAACATGTGTTCCTGTTCGTTGGTTGAGAAAAATTGTATTGAATTGTGGAATGCATTTTTACACGCTGAAAATGACCGCCTCCCTTTCTGTAATGTAAAATAATTTGATAACAAAACAATAACTATCCTGAAGATGAATTACATATATATATATATATATATATATATATATATATATATATATATAATGAA
>OY744526.1:143596507-143614007 GCA_963556195.1 Sepiola atlantica
AATTCAATTCAGAAATCTGGACATAAAATTAATATTTCTGCATTGAAAGTTAGCTCTTTGTCAGTCCACGTCGAAAGTTTTTTATTCGTGGAATTAATTTTACCAGTCCCGTAACTAGTATGGTTCTAGTATTCATATAAATTGTGTATGCGTGTATATATTAATATGTATAGGTATACCTTTTTTTAAGAATTTACCGCTCATTATGAATTTTGAAATGCAGTGTCTATCTATAGCTGTGTTTTAAATAGGCGAAGCGTAGGTGAATCGATTTAAAGTAAAACCGAGAGAATATAGGGAGAAAAATATGTCCGTAGAAATGTAGGTAACTCCAATTTTGTCGACATTTTAAACATATATATTTTACAAATGTCATTTTGATACGTGCATTTATTCTGGTTACAAGACCCCACATGAATATTAAAATGTTAAAGATTCGCATAACATCTTTGCCATATACATTAGCAATTACACGAGGTTCGCCAACATTTCTTAACACTTTTTTTCCGAAAATAATTTATGTGATCAGAATTGGAATAACAATTTTTTTAACATGAGTTTAATTAACACTATGCACTAATTCAAAAATGAATACGAATACATGAACAGACTATATATCAACTGGTAATTAGATCGTAACGTATGTTGATAACGATGGTGTATCACATGAATGTAATTTCATTTCATATATCAATTTATAATTATATATACAAATCATATCGAGAATGTTTTTCGTTTAATAATTATAAGTAAATAAGCGTGTGTCAATTTAATATATAATGCTGTAACCAATGTGGTTGAAACCGCAAGGAACACAGGTGAAAAGGGCATAACTTAATAAGTTGAGAAAATAAAAGTGTAATTATTCTTTAATATTTATTCGTAAAATATGTGCAGACCTGTAATTCTATGAATGAATTAATATACTCTACATTTAAATGTATATATGAATAAATATTCTTTTTTATGTATGACTTTAAAATGACCTTCTAAAACAAGTGGTGTTTCAATAAATGCTAACACATTATTATGTGTAATTTCAAAAAGAAGCATACGCGTAATGATTCATAGTCGGCACCTTCTTCTATTTTAATTATTTAATTGTAAAGCTTCCAATAACACTCATTGCGTGTTTCTTTTATTAGGAGTATTGTGTTTGTACGATTGCAGAATCAATTATATAACATAAATAATCGTATATAAAGTAATATAAGCATGACATTAGTTACTCGTAAATTATTCATCAATTTCTATCAGGTTCACTCTCTCTCTCTTTCTCTCTCTCTCTCTCTTTCTCTCTCTCCCTATATATATATATATATATATATATATATATATATATATATATTGCTTTCCATATATTTATCTTACTCTCACAGTCCCTCTCTCTCACTCTTTACCTATCTCCCTATTGATATTTATTCCCCGTTACTTTATAATTCTATCTAAGACAATCAGTAAAAGCGATACATTTAGCAGGTTAAATATTTAGAAAGATCTATACAAAAAACAGGCGACGAATGAAATAGCATGAAAGTTAGAATAAAGCATTACCACACTTCTAACACTTGAAACATAATTCACGTCTGGCGTGTTGAGTTGGCTCCATACATTCTCATCACGGCGTCACATATACATGATTTGGAGGCGTCTCATGAGGTGTATTTTAAAACGAAAACATACTGAGATATTAGAGATGAAGTGTCCTGATTAAACTGTCGAGATCCAATAAAAACAAAGACACATGAAATGAAAACAAATCGTCTGTAATATATTTCGAGTAATGTCTCAAATCATCTAATAAACGCCGTGGACCGATTTGAAACTGAGGATACAACACAGGCTCTTTTAATAGTATTTTTTAAACAGACTATTTTTCCAGTATTTGCCAAGCCTAGCTGCCATATACGTAGTAGCATTCGAACTAGCGTTTATATAATCCTTACTCATCGTATTTCTCGGTTAGAGCTATAGACTGTGTTGGCAGAAAAATACACCTTATATTTGCGCTGTTATATAAGCTATGTATTGAACAATGGTTCTGATGATTGCTCCAAAATATATTAAATACTCAACCTGTACAAAAGCATAACCGTTCAGGACGATGCGTGCTTCTTATTTGAACTTGACCTGTCACACAATCTTTAAATTAAGTGAATATGTGTGAGTTAGTGTGATACATTTACAATCATGACCACATGCGTTTTATTTGTGTTGGTTAGCACTGATAAGGATGAACGACGAAACTCAGAAATTGCAATAGACGAAGATACGTAGAATATTTACCACTGAATGCGAATCGTACCGCTTTGCTTCTGATTGTGGCAAAATACCGCGGATGGAAATCCAATTAAAAGAATTGGGGCAGTTTTAATTTGAGTTACCAGATAAAGAATAAAGAAACATTTACATATTATATAGTGTCAATGTCATAAACATAGATATGTAACACAGTTATTAATTTGTAACGAGTATCGAATTATTATTTCGTTCATAACGTTGATTATATTCGCCTTGCTTAGATTATATGGAAACGCATAGAATTACCAATTTGATCCGAGATAATTATTGTCAATGAAATGATAAAAATCTAAATAGCTGTGCTAACAATTTTGCATAACATGTTAATTTAATAACAATGTTAGAATTGTATCACAGTACACACACCCTATACACGTAACTAAGAACAAAAAAAGAGATACAACACCCGATGTTTTATAGGTAGGTAAAGCTACTAAAATAAGAGGTATGCTCAATATATAACACTCATAAATACTTTCTGTAAATACGATGAGAATCTGACCAACTACTGCATCGATATTAAATAAGCTGATCTTTAATTCACGCAGGTGACGGTACAACTTTATACTATTTTAACAGGTTAAGTATCAGCCAATGTGATCAATGTAAAAATAATCAAGTTTTCTTAAATCCCACAGAATATAATATTACTCCAACCTTGAAAATAGATGTGTTCAAGAGAAATACTTTTGCAAATCGATTTAAATAGCAGCGTCCATTTGCGTGATATACGCCACAGCTCGCGGGCTGGACAACTTCTTTCCGAACGAAGTAAGTTTACAATATTAATCTACTCATAGTTTTCTAAGCAGAGTTTTTATGATACTGATAAGTATTTACTAATGCTGAAAGATATAATTCCACTTTCAGTAACAGATAATGACTAGCAAACATCTGATAGAAGTTAGCATTCATTCTGACAGCATAGTCCTCGAGTGATCCTGGAAAGCTTTTGTGAAAGTATTCGGAGCAACCTTTTCATTAAATTATTTAATACAGCATCGCAGGTGTATGAATGAACACATCTTCAGTAGCAGATTTCATATCATATATACAAGTGTGTGGTTTGACAACTTTAAACCTGCTGGCTAGATAACACACTTAATTCACAGTGAATACACGCGTACGCTGAATATGGCTAGGTATGCAAACAAGTTCATATTTCAGGAAAGATGTGTCGACGAATTATTAAATTGTGTTTTGCATACACTTATGCAAGTAAATTAGATTAGTGTGTATTTGATTTACTTTGCTCATATAACCAACAAATCCTAACAATGATCACTTTACCCACTGATACAAATACTCCGTTATGAATCAATTAAAACTAATTGCCAATTAGCATACATTAAACAAAATCAATATTTAATTTAAAGATACGAACTGTTAAAGGATACGTATTCTAGAGGCGTTCGACGGTGGTTGAATAGTAAGTAGTCCGTACTGGCGAGTTGTGTCTGGATGCCAATTTAACTGTACCAGTTACACTACAGATGTTATCAACATTCAGCTCGCACATGTAGACTTTATAAAAAAAGAAATGCAAACTAAATATCACACAGCACGCCAAAACAGTAGTAAGCAATTTATATAAAAGCGTGTTTTACGTTTTCCGTAGACAGACGCATTGTAATATTACTAGATGGATAGAAAAAAAGAGTGTGCTTGCTGAACCCTCTCATTTTCTCCTGGGAAATATAATGCTCTTTAAACACAATGTAAGTGAGATGTATTGATTTACTATTGTAAATCCATACCTCTAGTATAGTTAATCATTATGCGTGGTTAAGTTGAAAGCTTGTACAACAAAACAATAACTTGAAAAAAATAAAGGATCGAGATTTGTATAGGTTTACGCTGATACAATAAATAGAATATATATATATATATATATATAAATAGAGAGAGAGAGAGAGTAATGTATTAACATATATTTATGGCAAGCAATCTGCACAGAGTCTCCCGCGTTTCATCCCCGTCTGGAATCTACAGGCTAAAATGTATGGAGTAAGGTGTGCCGGGTGTTTTTATATACACAGCTAGCTCGTTAACCAATCGAATTCTAGTTTGTTCTCTTAGCCAATCGCTTGGCTTTTCACGGCCAAAAACCCGGTTAGTTTTACTTCCTAGTTCTTTTTCTAGTGTTATGTTTTCCATAAAGTTGTATATATTCTGTGTTTTGCTGTGTCAATATAATGGGTGAACTTCTTTTAACACGTGGTTTATTTGTATTTCTACTTCAGGTTTTACTTTTTAAGTCGTTAGATTTTAGTTTAGTTTAGCTTTCGTTCATAAATTACTACTTAGCTCTACTTACGTGTCGAGCACTGTTGGAATAAATACTGAACAGTGATACATAACACGTATATCTCCTTATCCACTCAACGGGAATACATGGCATATATATATATATATATACATATATATAAAAGGTTAAAAACGTTACATTCTTTGAGTGAATTTGATAACATTATTATTTCACAAAAAAAATGCATTTCTATATAAACAGTTTTCGTACGTGTAGTGATATTAACAATCATCTGTCTTCATAGAGGAACTTACCTATCTGTGACATTCAATTACATATATATATATATATATATATATATATATATATATATATATATATATATGTTCAAAATACAGCTCCAACAAATCGATAATATGTAGTAGCTGTGATGCTACCCCATACAAATTAAGTCCAGTTCAATTCTATAACGGATTGTATTTTTTGTGTGGGGGGCCTATATTGAGGTGTATATAAAGACATGTCCTCCGGCGGATGTGGGGGATCCCCCCTAAATTTTTCTCCTTTTTTTCTTTTTTTTTGTTTTCCATTGTTAGAATTGCACTTGACAATAAGATAGAAAATGTGAACTTACCCTTCTTACTTTACCAGGTTACTCTCTCCTACACCCCACATTTATGCGCCCTATTTTATTTACTGCTGCGTGTAATATTTCACATTATATCTTTTTAACGCGTAACTGTTGATCATATTCTATTTTTATCTCAATTCTAGCTTTTCTTTTGGGATTTCAATAAATGTTGATTCTTTCACATTGAATTAAGTAATTTCATATACACTCTCCCTACAAAGTGCATCAACTCGCTTTAAATACATAACTGACATCTCAAACTGTAACCCACTGCAGCATTTTCCAACTGCATAATCCGGACCATTTACTGTTTGTTTGTCTTTGCACATCTTCAACGGATATATACACCTTTAGATGCCAGTTTTTTCGTGAACTTTCCTAGATGGTTCCATTACTTAAAACATGCTGTAACTAATTATTATGTTGCCTTCAACGGTTAATATTTTTTTATATTAATTCTTTGTTTTCACATTTTAAATTTTATTAATCTTATACTAACTTAATATATCTTCGAATTTTGATTTTGGCAATGTTATTATACTTACTTATTTGTTTGCATTCATCTGACGATATGATTTTATTCTTTTGAAAATGCACAGATTATGGAAGGAATGATAACAGTTATTTTATTTAAAACACCTTTTGTGGAACTACTGATAATTTAGTATACTGTATTTTATGATAACGCACTTTTGTCTCTCCCTCTATGAATATTTTATATATATATATATTTATATATATACATATACATATACATATATATTTATATATCTATACATATATATATATATATATATATATATATATATATATATATATATATATATTTAAATTCTAATTTTTTTGGTTTTAAATTCCCGAAACAGTTTGTCATGCTAAACAACTGATGTTCCCTTACACTAGTGTTAGATACAGCCTAATATAATAACTGCAAAAAATAAATTGACTTACATGAGTGATTTTCCACTGAAAGACTTGGGATTATAAGTTTTTTTTTTTTTTTTTTTTTTTTTTCTTTTATATAGTTTTAATGGTTGAGAATCTTCCGAGACTATATATACATATATAAAGAAAAGGAAAAAGAGATAGGTAGATATATAGATAGATACATATATAGGTCGATAGATATGCCATCCGACCAGTTTGTCCATCACACTACTAAGTTAAATATAGTGATGTTAAAAGGAATACACTGTATAAGCGTCACGCTATAAATACAGCGTCATATTTGTCTAAGAACCTGATCACCAAAACACTACTCCCTCTGTTGACAGAAAAGGGGGCTGCTTCAAACGAAAGTAGACTGTATTCAAGACTTATTTCTGTAACTTCAAATCATGAACCTAAATTATTGTCTCACTTTTTATGTGCAGTAACATAATTATGTACATTTCTAAAACATTATGGAATACATTAAAAGATACAACTTAATTTTAATAAGAAAATAAAATAGTTAACTTTCTGATTAAAATAAAATGAGGCTCAACACAAAGAATCATATACAGTCTGAATATATGTATAAATAATTATGTCTGTACTCCCTGTAGTTATTAAAAAAATAGTGAATCTGCATGAAGGGCATCAAATACCGAATTAAGTAATCAATAAGTTTTACGATTTATCAACGCTAACTCTCTAAAAGTGTAAAGATAAATATGTCTTACTATAAAAGGAATCAGTGAGTATTGCTTGTCTTGTGATAATTATGTTGAGAGCAGTCGTATAACACTGATTAGTCTATTTCATAATGAATAGCACTATTAATGTATAAAAGTATTTAATATTTGGAAATGCAGTACGTTGCAATTATTTAGGAGCGCACTCATATAAAACGTATTATTTAATGTCATATTGAATTTCACAATTAATTTATATAACTATTAGGTGGATCCACATACAAAGATATGAAGCAGTAAGTCCTGAACCAGTGTTCGCAGCAATATTTTTCATTTTCAAAATTGAACACTTGATCATTAATTAAAAAAAAAAATAGTACACTATCAAGTATTAAACGTGAATAAGTACTTGAAATATTTGATGCTCATGCAGTGAGACATGTAGGTGTTTCTGAGACCAAATAAAGCGACCTTAATAATAAGTATATGGAGAATGGCCTTGCACACACCAATGGGCGTCCACTCGTTTACCATTTCCAGTTTAAATTTAGGAAAAGACACATTACTGTACCAAAAAGCTCTACAACAAAATTAGTATTCAGTAATAACCAGGCGTGGCAGGTCTTAACGGGTGTTCTTATTAAATCATCAACATTGGATCGACGAAATATGATGATAAAAAAAAACACTGATAAACTATTGCAAATTGAGATCTGTCGACACTCCTGATGTAATATTTTCTTGAACACCATAACCCCCAAACAATTGGTTAAATCAGTAAAAAATGATATCCTGAGTATGATATAAAAAGTAGGATTAGCCGCTTTTTCTATCTGTACACGTATATATGGGTTATTTTTGACTAATCAGGATGATATTCTATTAACACCTATTTAGTATATGCTAGGTTAAACGGATGATAAGTAGTCAAAAATGATATTGAATTTTTTTACAGCAGGTATTGAAACTTGTAGAAAATACTGCTAAACTTTTTATTTTTATTTTGAAAATCATATTCAACTTTTTAGTTGTATTACATAGTATGTTTATTATGGTATTACGAACATATCTATGTGGGTCTTTATTTTGTGAACTATAGATATTCGTGCCGATGTTGTCTATCGAACACAGTTATCGCTTCTTTCTATCTCTGATCACATGTTCGTTTCACTGGGAGAAATGTCCATTACATCAGTGCAATTTATTTTTGAAATCGAATTATAGGCAAATAGACGGTGTCGTTATATACCTATTCTCGTACATTCGCTAATGCATAATTTTCCTGTTTTCTATGATTAAAAATATCAACCTAACCCATTAAACTATTACTCAACTTTCGATATGTTAACGACACATGTTGGTCTTAAAAACAAACAGGGATAATTACTTTCTTCTCGTTATAATAGAATGCGTCTAACATTAACAAAACAACGTTAAAATAGTGTAATCCACCTTTGTTGTTACCGGTGTGTTTGAATCAACACTTTATCGTGTTATCCTCGTTAACATAACGTAAACCGACGTTTACAAAAGTATATGTTTGGCTCGATTGATGTTGTACATTCTAATGAAAGTGTAATATAATTTAGACTCTAAAAAATAAAGCATTTATTATGTATTCAAAATAAAAATTAGACGAAGAAATAAAAAGCATCACTATATTGTTTTTTCAGTAACTGTTTACGTATGGATTTGATTAGGTAAGTAATTTAAAATATTGTGTGTTCCTTCAAAAAACAAATAATGTATGTCTTCCATGTCTGAGAAGCACATCACCCATTTGATACAGCGCAAACCTAATATCTAGAGATTGTAGTGTATATCCTGATATATCGTAGTGTCTACACTCGCTTTTCTAACTGATAAAAATACAGCCATCATGTTTAGACCTAACCCAACAGAGTGTGATCGAAGTATTTCTAACTGGAGAAGTACACAACACTGTGCATATTAAAATTAAAACCACGGGTTTTTAATAAAATGTGTCGCATGCATTTTACAACGTCTCTTTAATGTATTTAGTAACAACCAGCCCAATCAAAGCTTCACGTGTTATTGTATGGAAGAAGCAGGTGTTCATCGACAAAATAATGATAATCCTGAATGAGACTGAACAATTTGTTCAGTTTGTGCTCTGTCGGCACACATCATGTAACAACTTCATTAGAGACGGCATTTCAATAACAATCGGTTCAGTTGGTTAAAAGAGATGCCATTGAGCACCGTATGTGTAGATTACACGAGCTCACAAAGCGGAGATATCATTTACACTTATACTCGTCAGGGTGGAGTCACCACACTACAAAGTATCAAAGTTCATTTTTTGTATTTTACTGCCAGTATTGGTACACGATAAACAATTCTGCTTTGAATATCTAGTAAATAACTATCGAAGGCCGCTTATTAACTGATGTGGTCATACGATGTTAGTACCCTATTAACTTCTGTTCTTATTTTGAATACTGTATAATTTTGAGCGGATTGTTTATATTGCATCCAGTCATCGCCAACTTTCTATTTCTCAAAGGAGTTTTGTCGAGCTGAATAAATGTGTCATTACATACGTGGAATTAAGTTTTTACGGCGAAATGTATATGCACAAATACGGTGGGTAGATGGATTAGTGCCGGAACAAACGAGTTTGAATATGTTGGGTGCTTCGATTTTATTACATTATTATCCGGACTCGTGAAACTCTAGACCATTTTTGATATGTAGACAGTATGTTTTGTCTATTCAATACTTAAACAGAAGCATTCGTCTCTTTACTAAATAGCATGCCTGCCGCATTAAAATATACTAATAAAGTATAGTGCAGTTCTACCTTGGGTTTCCTTGATCTACACGATTATACACTCGCTGAGATATATTTTGACCTGGCAAACGAAAGTTAAACTGGATTTGCACCCTAACCCAAAGCGCTTATGATTTGTTATCAAGCAGAATTGGACGAAGAAATAAGAAGGATTACTATTACTTTGCCCAACAATTCGACTCATTAAAGGTCCAAATTGTGGATAGCATACACACTCTATTTCCCGTAACTAGGAAATAACTTGCTAACAGGTGACTGATATGTCATGCTATAATTTCTATGATAACTGTGACTCGACTGAGTTTCACTTAACTTAATGGTACTCGGCTGAGTGGCACTCCATTGACTGGCATTCAACTAGGATTAGTACAATAGTTTGTGAAGACCTTAGATTTTGGAGAAGAAGCTTTTCAAGAAATTCGTCTCGATGTCAAAGCTATCAGATGCTAAGATCAAATGTGGTATATGTGTTGGACCCCAGGTGAATGCAATGTTGAAGTCGGAGAAACTTGAAAGATCGATGACAACAGTTCAAAAAAAACTTGGTGCGCATTTCTTTGAAAACAATTGGTATCAAAGCTTATTGAGAACTTCAGGAAACTGGGTTGTCGTATGAGAATGAGATGAGAATGAGATGAGAATGCAAAAAATGAACCTTTTTTTGAATTCCTATCCTGATATCTTCTCCGAAAACTTGGGTGATGTCAGTGAAGAACATGATTAGAGATTTCATCAGGGCATCGCAACAATGGAATGGACATATCAAGGACGATTGGATACTGCGATGATGGGAGATAATATATGGTATCTTGTCAGAAAAGATGAAAATTTGCACTTCAAGAAAATCCCAATCATCAAAGCACTTCTAATCTTAAGAAAGGCGTTATCAAAGCATCTACATTGCAAAGTTGTATGGTGTGTTTTGTACTAACTAACATTGTATTTACTAAATACCATTGAATATATGAATAAAGTACTAACTGCTGTGTAATTATATTCAGAACATACTGCTTTAGATGTAAGTTGTGTATACAACGCGAAAATATTAAATTAAGAAATTTTTTAAAAAAGTATCGATGGTATGCCAAAACGAATGTGATGTTTGAATTCAGTAGCAAACAATACATATACAAACATTAACAAATACAAATAAACAAAAAATGTGTTAGATTGTGTAATTTCTGGTTCCCTCAATGCAAATCCACTGATATATACTAGTATACACTAGTATATTGGATCATCTTACTTTCTGTGTACATCATCCAACACATGTTCACATTAGGTTTGTATGTTTTCTTTTCCATTGGTAATCCAGCCGTTGCATCTTATTTAATAGCAACATTTATATAACGACCTCTGGAATTTGTTATAGATATAGTATCATATATGCAAATAACATTAACCGATAAAAGTTCATACAACTTACAATATTTATCATGAAAATTAATAGATGAAAAATACTAAAAACACTCTACCTATTTTTTCCCAGCAGATACATATTTTTTATTCAAATTTAGAAAAAAACATACAGGCTGGTACTTTATAAAAATGAAAGCATTATGAACACGGTTTGTATACTATCGCCATGAAATGCTTAAACAACATGATTAATGACAGCCACTATAGAAATAGGCATGGCGTCGCCGATATAAAATGGCGTTGACACGCGTCTGCCTGGGTTGACCCGTCACAAAAACATTCATTATATTCATAAAGGAAACAGCCAAAATAATAAAAATAACACAAATAGTCCGCTCAATTAGTTCACACCGGTAGTTGAAGATTGCTGCGTTTCATTTTGACGCCATTAAACCCACCATCGTACGACCAGAACAACGACTCATGTGATCTTTTGCTACACCGAGCTAAACGTTTTATTTCATTGAACGCTGTCCGCAAAATAATTAACGGACAACTTTCTCTTTATTCGCTGTGTGTGCATCGCTCAATCACCTCTGCGCTACGGCCAAGTCATGGATTATGTCTGACCACATTAATATATTAATTAGTTTTTCACAATCGCCGTAGTGAATATAAATAACTAATGAGAAATGATGGTGTTAATACCGAAAATGATTGAAAGAACAAGACTCAGGTAAAAGGAAAAACTATAATAGTTGATGCTTACACTGGCTCTCTGACCAGAAGATACATGTGCGAATCTTCTGCACATATTTTAGACAATTTGTGATGTGTTTTTTTGGAAAATATTTGCGTGTTTCGGTCATTGTTGTTGACTATTAATATATAATGGCAAAGCATGGGAGTAAGGAAGTAGATGATTGGCAGAAAAATATATATCCTGTGAAATGAAGTGGGCTGATATTGTGATATTTTATAAACGTCTTCTATCTAATTGCCGCCGTTGCAAATTTGTGCTGAAACCAATGTAGGACAATTATTGATGCGTATTTCGATTTAAATTTGTTATTATTTGAAAACTTATGAGGATAATACACGAAATTATTGAATGAACACGATCTATATGTATAAAAAATAAGTGACAATGTGTGATCAGTATTAGGTAAGAGGAACGTTGCTTGCCTACTTAAGTTTAAATTGTTTGCTGATACTCAGTATCTGCAATACACTCCACCTTACAGATTATAGCACATGTGTGCGATGCAAACACTGCGACCAGCGATAATAGCTTTCTGATTACATGAATGTACGTATCATTCTGTTAGATATTGTTAGCATATATGTTACAAAAATTCTAGCACATTATGATACCATTATTTAAGTGATTTACATATAGCTGTTAACAGTTTGTATATTCATGACATCATTTTCGAATTGCAAAGTGGCCAGTCATGATAGATGTTGTACTTCTTTACAAAATGGGACTTTCTAAATCACTGATTTATTGAGGAAAATAAATTATTATGAAGAAAATTGCTAAAACAACATAAGCTGAAATAGTTCTTGAAACAAAAGTAAGCATGTGGATGATGTGAAACAGATTTTCTGAAATACATATACACAAAAAACACACAATTAGATGCTGGAATATGCAAGACTGTCACATATAAAAAGTTTAACAATATAGTCACAGCATTTATTAGAAACACTTGGCAATCTAACAAATGTTTTTTCCTAAAAAATGAAACGTAGTCGACCGGGTTCTTTGTAATAGTCAGTGGCTCATAGATTAGAGAGGTACGTATATTAACAATTATAATAGTGCAAAGAAAACAAATCAAAAACGCAATACTACAAAAGTCACCGTTATCTTTATTTTCTCTTTGTATGTACACATTATCCAGCTTAACATCTATTTCTCACAAAAAATGATACAGGTGTCGTGTTTTCAACATTGAACACTTACTGAACTCTCATTTACTGTAGCATAGCTATAACGAAATATTCACATGTATGTCTTACAAAACTAGTTGAACTGTTACATTTCATGTATGAAAATAAAATGGTAAGTTCGTAACTACATAAAAAATAAAGGAACTACACTGGTTACATCTCATTTTTACCTTTCATTTCTTAAATTGTTACGGTGTCAATGTTAAATGGTAAGACACTGTATTTAGCACATGTTATACTTATATCACTTAGGAATAATTCACAGCTAGGTATATGTCATTTTGTGTTACAGTACCCTCTATTCAGCAACCATTGTTAAGATCATTAAAGCTTCTTGGTAAAACTAGTTACCATTTAGGGGTTCAGTGTAGATCCAGTTCGCACACGTAAGTTCAAGGTAAATTGGCCTACATGTGGTAATGTTAGATAATATCACTTGCCGCTAAATTTACGTCATACTTACACAAAGAACTGCCCTCTTCTCATCATCTAAATATTACACCGGTATGTCCTGTACTCATTTTTATGATTTTAATCAGTGTGGTGTTTGGTAAATTCGGTAATTTTAGCAAGAGAGAATGATTCGGAATTCGAAAACAATTAATTAGAAAGTAGTAATATAATCATACAAAAGATGTACAAAACTGTAAATTCAACTATATGTCTTCTCATGTTACGTTATCAGTTAATGAAGTAAAACATGTGAATAAATAATGAAGATAGACACGCTGGGATAATAGTAAACTTCTTGAGAAAGCTGTTAATCCTCTCTTAAAGCTCGCTGTTTTTGTTTTAGATAAAATGCACCATAAATGATATATCTTTGACTTACATTACGAGAAGGACATTCCATCCAATCACATTGTTCACATGAGGTGGTGCTAAGCGTATATAAATACTCAGAAAAGAGCAGTAACACGCTACATATGGACATACGAGGGTGCCCATTTCCGGATAAAACTTTTTTTAAATATTTGAACGAGTAATTATTTTTTTTTTCTTTAAATGGATACTGAGCCTTGTGTCTCTGTTGTTTTCCAAGATGTAAGTCTGATTATAATGTAAAGTGTCAACTGTAAAAACACTCATTTATACTTAAATTTAAGACTGAGGCCAACCTCTGTTTTTGTCGGAAAATAATTAATAATACAAATATTGTTGGTTTTCCTTAAAGTATTAAATGATTATTTACAAAATAACCAGTCTACAGAGCATACACGCCGTGTGTTCCTAATCTACTATTTTAAGTCATTATAAAAATATATAAAATAGAACATTTATTGTTTAGTATCGACCCTTATTCTGATATTACAGTAAATTTTACTTTTACTCGCTCAGTGAAAAATACGTTTTTTTAGACTACGACAATTTTAGTATTTGCCTCGATCGATTTTTACTAGCAAATACAATTGATGTGTAAGAATTTTGGTAGGAAAGAACCCAGCAAATGTCTAACTGAAGAAAATATGTTTTGTCGTTTTGGCAAATTTTAGAACCGTTTGACGAGGGGGGGGGACATTTTAGGTACGTTTATCCTTGTCGGGGCCTCCATGTGGCAGGATCTTTTATCCTAGGGACGATGTGGAACATGTGCACGTAATTACTCACCGTTGTTACCAGTGAGAACTCATCGTCTCTGTCGTTTACTTCTGGGACCATTATGCTGTAAAAAGAACCTTATTTGTAATAAGGAAAGAAAAACATTTATCTGTTTTCTTATAAAAATATATATTTATTTACTTGAAGACATGATTCACTTTTTGAGAGCGCAACCAAAACGCGTATCCTAGGTTCGAATTCAAAACCCCGTCTGCATTTTCAAAATCTCTTAACGAGGGATAGAGAAGGGGAGAAGTTGAGAGAGAAGGAGAGAGACAGAGGGAGAGAGAAAGAGAGAGAGAATACAGGCACAATCAGGGTACGACCCGTCAAATGTTTATATTTTTGAGTCTCATCTCATCGAATGATCCCTGACCCCTATCGTACTCAAAACCTGTCATCGAATTGCTTTGACCTTTATATTTCCAAATATGACTGAGGCATAAGTGAATTCAGTGATCTCAACTGTCAGAATGGTGTCACGAGTATAGAATATCTCTTGTTGAACCTCCGAGCTTTCCTGAAACCTCAGTGCAAGCCTGGCACAAGGCTCACGAATATTACGCATTGTGCCACAGTAGCCATGTATTACTACTCTGTGTATTGCGTAGGGTGTTCGTTGTGCAATGGACTTAAGATTAATGTTTGAACTAATAAAGTTATTTTTGAAATGGGACATTGCCACCTTGATTTAAGGTTAGAAGTAGGTTAAGATAGAGTGTGTGGATCATCTTCACCCAATAAACCCACAACAACGTTATCTCTTACTCACTAAACAATTTATGTTGCATACCGTTTAATTACAAGACATTGGAACGGAAATAGGTGATCATTTAACGTTTAATTCATATGCAACGATTATCAGCCATTTTTTAATTCTAAAATAGTAACTTTTAGCGTCATTTTTTAATCGTGTTTACACATAGTCGCGTAAAAAAAGTAGAATCTATTTTTAGTGAGGACCTGCGGATCCTGATATACTTGTTCATATTGAGGTTTATCTTCTTAAAAAATTGACAACATTTAAATATGTTCTCTTTATTTAATTTATTAAAGATTTTAGGAAACTCAAAGTTAGATGTGCATCCATATTTTTTGGTGACGTTTTTTTAAATTTAAATTCGGTATGATAATCTACACATTTTACTTTGTTTTATATCAATATCAGTTATCATTAGTAATAACAGTCGGAATAGAATTTTTAATATCTTAATATAATCGTTTTTCAGACATAAAATGTTCCTTAATGAGTTAAGGTTCAAATACCGATTACCCACAAGTACCGACTTTTACGAGTTCCCATTCGAATTACGATTTATCGTCCAAATATATATATATATATCTATATATATATATATATATATATATATATATATATATATATATATATATATATTCATTTCGAAATATAACATTTTTAGGACATATTCATTTATATCAGTCCATACAACGCCACATACAACATGGTATGAACGTTGATCGTTTCTCATGCGAGAAGTTCTTAATTATATAAAATGGTGTCTTTATTAGCCCACATTTCATACCAAAGAAATAATAGTTCGAACAAAAAAAACGCAAAAGTCATGTATTATACAACCTCACGTACACAGAATCTAATGAGCTAGTTGTAGGGGAAATGATGCCAGCATTTGTATCTTCGGTAAAATGATGAATATTTTAATGATAAAAATAATTTAGACAAATGAAAATATAAAGTGTTTAAATGAAACGAATTACAAATACAAACAAAATGCATGTGTAAGATAATGAGGAGTTGAAACAATCAATCGTGGACGTGCCCATTGTAAGTGGGACGTGGACTGAGGAGGTAAGCGACTTGATAACTGTTAAAAAGAAGAAGGTTGTGGAGTGCAAGCGAGGCTTGTAAGGCGGTAGTTTTATAAACGCGAAAGGCCGGGGCGCTCGGTGATCGGAGTACTGACGTACCGGAGGAATGGGAGTGTACCGATGTTTATGGTACCGATGAAGCCTTATTGGCTATGTTACTCAAGCCTGTTCTTCTGTAGGCTTTCGTGTCCGCTGACTAAAAATGCGACTGATAAGCAAGTTGGTATAGTGAATTAATCCCCTGAACTGTATTTCATCAAACATACATTCGGTAGTGCTTGTGGAACAATTGTTTCAGTTCACGCTCGGATAGACAATGCAGAGCAAATTGCTTTCCAATCCGATTCATATATAAACGAGTTTCTAGCGGAAACCAAGTAATGAGACAGCAGTATGTCAGAAGATGTATCTTTCATATGTGTGTGCGTAGTCGGCGTTAATTATCCGGTTACTGGATATAAATAACACCTTGTTTTCATATACGTTCTGTAATGTGACATTCTTGTTTGATCTCTATGTGTACCCTGGGAAACGGGTAATGTAACAAATTTAAATGAATTATATACAAAATATATTAACAACACTACACATATAAGTGGATAAACAATAATTGTCTAATATGTACTTTATATGTGATGAACAGAAACATGGAACGTATTAAATATTAACACTTATTTTTAAGTAGGCATACAATTATATGCTCATATACACATACAGGCACCCGTTTTTAAATGTTCAGACAACTATATATATATATATATATATATATATATATATATATATATATATATATATATATATATATGTGTGTGTGTGTGTGGGTGTGCATGTGTGTGTATGTGGGTATGAGTGTGTGTGTGTGTGTGTGTGTGACGATGTTTCAGAGAGGTTGAGCGATTTTGGAAATGAATGCAATGACACGCGATAAACAAGTCGCAGCGAATGTAATATGTTAATTAGCACGTCTAAACACTGCTTAGGCACAAACATAATCGCTAAAATTAAATAAGGAAACGTATAAAGAAATAACAAATTTGAAAAATAAGATAAAAAATAGAAGCTACAAGAACCACGATAAAAGTTCACGCTATTAAAATTGTAATTAATAGGTTAATATTAAAAGCACA
>OY744526.1:143616507-143704007 GCA_963556195.1 Sepiola atlantica
ATTAACAGCTATTAAAAACTATGATCTCATCAGGGAGAGTAAGACGCTGATCTTAATCTGAAGTCATATATGGAAATAATTAGATAGAGAAAAGAATAAGGAATTAAAAATGAAAACATGTGAAAAGGCACGTGGTTGGGACCGTTAAGAATCCAAATCTCAACATAAAAATAAAAATAAAAATAAAAATGAAAATATTAATGTAAACAGTGTTATATGAAGTACAAAATATAAATTATAAAATATAAAAAATAAAATATAAAATATAACATATAAATTAGATTTAAAATGAAATAAAATAAAATAAACTATTTCAGAAAATACTACGCAAGATAGTTCAGGAAATTAATTGTTCAGAATATAGACTAGCTAAAGCTGATAAAACAGAACATATGAAAAAACTTACCACACAAGAATACTATAAATTACTTGACAATAACATCAACAAAACTACACAAAATCTAACGTAAATTTAGTTAATAATATCAACATTGACAGTAAACTAATAACTTATAACCTTTACATTTTCGATAAAATAGGTAAATTGAGAGTAATATAAGCATATATTCTTTTCAAAGACCGTAAACCTGACTTGCAAACTAAACCAGCCACTACACTTATTAACCTCACAAGAAATTGGGAAAATCACTAATAAAATATTAAAAAGTGTAAATACACAAATAAAAACATGTTATGAACGAAATCAGTGGGTAAACACAACTGAAACTATAAATTAGTTTTGTAACATAGCAAATAAAACCAACTGCTCCGTTCATCCAGTTTAAGATCATCAATTATTACCCATCCGTATCAAAATAACTTTTTGAAAATGCTATTGAGTTTGCCACTCTCCTCTCTGATATTAGAATATGTAGAAATACAGTACTTATTCTTAAATAAGAACAATAGACAAAATACAATCAATTTGGATCTTTTCATGTCTCTATGGGCTCTCTGGACTTGGGGTAAACGCACTAATCTTGTTAGTTACTACATATCATACAACCTTACTAAGACATTAACATAGGAGACATGGGCTTATATAGGGATGATGGATTGTTGGTGGTTAAACACTCAAATGGGCCACAGTGTAAAAGAACAAACACAATTATGCCTAGAGAAATGAAAAGATTCACTCTTAAAGTGGAAACACCATCTAATATAAAAATGGTTAACTTCTTAGACTTAACATTTAACTTAAATCAAGCAACGTATGAAACTTATACTATAGATGATGCCAACCCAATTTATGTCCACTCACTCTCTAACTATCCAAATCCTGTACTCCAACATATTTTCAAATCAAATGAAAAAAGAATAAGTAATTACTCCTCTAATGAAGCACTCTTTAACACCAATATTACCTTTTACAATAAAACACCAAAAGAGAATAGATAGAAAAACACTCAAATTAAATTCACCAAACCTACAACTCCCAACAACAAATACAGAAATAGAAATAGACAACTTATCTGGTGTACACCCCATTAAACCACATGGTTAAAACCAAATCCGTTAAAAATCCATAGATTTCCTTAACCTACACTTTTCTCCTAATAATATACTACATACATTTTTTAATAAAAATAGCATAACATTAAGCTATATCTGTGGAGAAAATTTAGAAAAAATAATAAGAAAAAAATTACAATAACATTCTAAATGGCCAGAAAACTACTTAAAGCAACACAACAAAAAGTAAGGCTTGACACTGCACATACAAACCAGAATGTCCATTACAACACACTTATCAAATAACTCAAACAGTATACCAAGCAACAATATCAACCCCTGAAAAGAACTATATAGTTATGGTGTGTAATACCTTCGAAGAAAGACATACCTGCCATAAATGCTCATTTAATAATGATATCTACGAAAAGGAACCTCACTCTCTATATACTACTGGGAATACACCCACACTAATCAATCAACAACAGTTACTTGGAACACTATTAAAAATAAAGCACCCGTAGTTCACTGAACTCACCAAGTTACATTTGCTTAGCTGAAACACTTGAGATAGTTAAATTTACTGAGAGAGGCTTACTTCTAAACAAAAAACAAGAAATCTAAATTAACTGTAGGCACATTAAATAACACCTTCGCAGTAATTCACAGAGACCTCCTCAAGCTCACATTACCTTTAAAAATAATGACTCTAACTTAACCTATCATTATATTATATCTACTAAACACCTCACACACAAACATGTAAACAAAACCAAGTTTACCTATCCACTAAAAGTAATTAGACAGCATAACTATGATTTTATAACATATTCTATACCATACTTGGTATTATTATTATTATATTCAATCTTTTTTTGAATGCGAATCCTAATTAGAGTCCATCACTAATGTAGACCATATTGTAATGTAATTTGGTGGTATTTATTGTAATTCTCTAATGCAATAAGGTAAAGTATATATGAATATCATTAAAGTTCAACTTAGCATCATCGAGTACGTAAGGAAATTGCAACAATTACAACTGCTTGGATACAAAATATATCAAAGTTATTCTTTTGAGATAATACATTTATATATATATATATATATATATATATATATATATGTATATATACATGTGTGTGTATATATACATATATATAAATATATATATATATATATACATGTACGTTAATGTAATCTACTCTAAAATTAGGGAAAATAGAATAAACCTATTATACCTTTGAATTGTTTCCTTTTGCATCAAATAAGAGCGAACATTATTATTTCTCTTTTACTGTTCCTTGTATGTTAAATTATAGATTATTATTCATCCAACCGCAACCAACACACTTAATCTAAACGAGTATAAGCTCTAGTTAGTTTGACTATACACAATCTTACATTATATTAAGTATTTTAAATTGTTAAGATGTTATGTATGTTTTGAAAAATATGGAAAATTCGGAAGATCTATGTGATTGCAGTTACGTTACTGTTTCGAATTTATTCGCTTCATAAAACACGATGTAGCTCCTATGTATATACTATAATATTTCATACTCTACCATATCACTATTATTTTTTACGTTATTATTAGTATTGCTATTATTATATTCGAATGCTTTTTTGGTTTAAAAAGGAAACCAAACATTTTCCCGGCAAAATTGTTTTTTTTTTCTGCCAAAAAATTAGGGCGGGGGCGGCGAATGTTAAATCCCCCCCCCCTAAAAACATCGAGAGCGTACGCAGACCCCAAAGTATTTTCGAAGTACAAGTTATACGATAATTAATGAAACTTACTGAAACTTGTGTTAAAAAAAACATTTGGTTAAGTATAAACATTTACGACTTGTCTTCTTGGTTCAGTGGTAGAATGTCGGACAAATTCGTCTTAATTCCTCTTTGACGATACGGTTGGGAGTTCCAATCACAACCTCGATGCCGATATTATTTTTTGTTTATTTATGATTCTGACTTTGAAATTACGTTTACAAACATTCTCGGCGACAGAGAGACAGACAGACAGAGAAGGTGTTCGTTATATTATAAGGTAACCTAGCGAAAATAGACTCCCTAACGGTCGTCTATTTTTGCTAGACTACAGCGTTCTTGGGTGGTGAGACAAAAAAAAATTGTCTCCGAATACTTATTAGTTTAAAAAGGGAAAACAAAAAATTCACGCCCAAAAAATGGAGAACCAATTATCATACAATCATTCATTGCTAACTTAGAGATGTTAAGAAAACCCATTTCATCAAGTATCAGAATTAAGAAGATGTTTTAATCTTTGTCAAATGGCAAAATCGTTAGAGCGTCAGTCTGTTTTTGTCAAGGTTGCGAGTTCGAATCGTACACGCGTTTATTTTTCATTTAGTCGTTAATAGGTGGCCCAATATATGTGTTTATGTTTCTGACTGTGAAATTAATAAAATAATAACTACTTCCCACCTCTCGTTTACAAAAAATATCCAGGACGGACAGACAGACAGACAGAGGAAGTGCTCGTTATATCATAAGGTGTGAATCTATATACACGTTGCACACTCAAACACATAAAAACTAACACAAAGATGATAATGTTTATCCAAATCAGAAATATCCAAAGCAACCTCATTATAAACTTAACGAGAAAGGAATAACACATTTAATAGACATATATACTAACCCTATCGAACAACGTAATAATCAAGGGATGCGCGAGAGCGCTCTATCCCTTTATATACTTCAAAAATGGGCTAAGTTAGGCATACATTTCTTTGATCAATCATAACTCACAAACCAACACATCAAATTAGTTAACACTTTGAACAAATGTTTCTATTTAAAGGTTCTATCAGTGTGTATCATTTCAACATCATAAGTCAAGGTAACCAAGATATCTAGAAAGTTCAATCATGAACTCATGTTATCTGTGTGTACGTACGTACTTACGTACGTATGTGCCACACTGTATCTCATCATTTGATAGATTCGGCGTATTTTTGGCAGAGATAGAGGTTCTAGGGTCTTGTTTATGGCATTTTAATTTCAGTTTACCATATACATTAGTTTTCCAGAAAATTCAAAGAAACCTTTACAATGACCAGTATTCGTACACTTTATTCTATATCTTATCGACCATTTGATGGATTCAGCTGATTGTGGGCAAAAATAGAAGTGCTAGTGTCTAGTTGATGGCATTTGAATTTCAGTTTAGCATATACTTAAGTAGTCAAACTATAAACTATATCAATTATGAGAAGGCATTATATTGAGGCATAGCCTTTACAAAAGTACTGGAATCCCATGTCATTAAGGGCAGGACTACATATCAACGAACCCATTTCATTATCGCATCACTACAGTATAAATCGCTATGCATGAGTGGATGAAGTGTGTGAGGTGAGCTGAAAGAAAATTCCTACCTGTAAAATACATAGCCCTGTTGGGCTCGCATACCCTTAATGACAATACAAGTGTAAACATTTGGGAATGTCCTTGCTTTTGTACATTAAGTATATATGAATGTTCATGTTAACTTTATTAAGGCATAAGATTTTAGTATACTGGCAATTTTTCACGGAATTACAACATATTATAAACAAACTAACAATATTACTTCATAATAAACAACTATAAATATTCATATTTTTTACCTATATTATAACAAAAACTCACCTTCTTTGATAAGACTAAATATTTCTCAAACGGTAGAATTCTATTAAATTATTTCGGTTTCATTTCGTTTTTCTATTTACTTATTTTTTATTTAAAGTATTGTTAAATATCTTTAACATTTATAATACACCTCGCTCTGTATAGTGTTCTATATATATTATATTGTTTCATTGATGTATATATACAATCTTATATATATCTATTCGATATACTTTCAATATATATTTGTATATAGTTATATTTGATATACATTTAACTATATATATATATATATATATATATATATATATATATATATATATTTGATATACATTTAACTATATATAAATATATATATATTAATTCTATCATGTTTAGTAACTTAATCGATACATGGAGAGCGTTTCTATTTCAAATGAAGCGACTGTTGAATCTTATAAATAAACATGTTTACATTTATTTTCATTAAAGCTTTTGTTTAAATGTTAACATTCAATTTTTAATCAGCACGTGATCCATCGTAGAGTTTATTTTTTAATTTAATTTATTTCTCCATTCTTCTAATCATTTTTTTTAGTGTTGACATTTTATTTTATGTCGTATAGCACGTAATATTTATATACACAATTCATCACTTACGCTGAATTTTATATAACTGTGCTCTAGCATTTTTCTACTTTATGACAGGTTTCTTAAGAGTAGGGTGTTCTCCTATTACTAAACGTCTCTCTATATATATATTTCTGTGTTTCTCGCGTTGAATACTTTACGTCGGCAAAACACGTCTCGTAAACTTTTCATACTGCTTCGTAGACAAAGGTTCATACTCATCTTTATTTTACCGATAATTCGATCATACTAAACAATGATTAGTTGCATAAGTAAACTCAATTCATGAATCCGAAAATAACCAGACTCTTACTTGTTACTACAATACCCTGTGTTCTATCTCAAACTGACGACACACGACGCGACTGTCACTATTTTGTTCTCTGTTAACCCACCACACAAACGGATTGATTGCACACACATAATAACGAGTGGTGGTGATTGATTGATCCATACTCTTCTCCGGGATGGGGTATGCCTTCTTTTTCCGATTGTTCGACGAATTTTCCGCTCTTACATTGTTCAGGCTAAGCGCCAGACGATTCATTACATTGCTCATATGTTTTAACCAGTTGTTAAATGGTTCGGCTCCAAAACAGGGAGGCTGCCCGTGTGTAGTGTTGGATTCCATCAAACAATACGGATAATTTAACTAACGACGACAGTCACTAGCCCCGTTTTAATGTGGTAGTACATCGACAGCCTTACGATTCTACCGAGACGTTGTCTTTCATATGATATGGCCCGCCTATCGTATGGTCGCCAAGTGGGGCAGTTCATCCTAGCAACAATCCACTTTATACTACGGTGGATTTTTTCTGCAATAGTTATAAATTCCAACCTCTGTATATCTCACTTATCTCTTTGAAATCCAACTTCAAAGTGAACGTCCAAAACAACAAATCAACCCTCTTTTATCTCCAACCAGGAGCATCTCATTTACATATCAGGTGGTCACATTGCAGGCATATAAAGAGACAAGGCAGCCATTTTTGTTTCTTTCTTCTTCATTCATTTACTTCCACGACCGACCCATTGAACTATGCACACATGCTAGTTAGGTAAGTCCCGCGTTTCCCTACACTCCCCCCCTGATCTCATGATCACACACAGGGCAGGGGGGTGGCCGTCGTTGTCGAGTACTTCTTCGAAGAATCGGGGGCAGCACTTCCTCATTGCCATCTTCCTCATTACCACCGTTATTGCCCCCAATCTGTTCCATTATCTCCTTTCGTGGTTCCCTATGTGGTGTTTCACAATCAGGGCATGGGAGCAGTATCCGTCTTTGTCGGGTACTCCTTCGAAGAATCGGGGGCAGCACTTCCTCATTGCCATCTTCCTCATTACCACCTTTATTGCCACCAATCTGTGCCATTATCTCCTCTCGTGGTTCCATATGCGGTGTTTCACAATCAGGGCATGAGGGCAGTATCCGTCTTTGTCGGGTACTCCTTCGAAGAACCGGAGGCATCACTTCCTCGGTCCCATCTTCCTCAGTATGTTCCATCATTCCCTCATCTGGTTCTGTAGGTAGTGTTTCTACGCTCACCGGTAGGGGTAGTAGGCAGTCAGGATCATCCCTGAACTGTATGTGATCTTCCTCGTTATCCTCAGAATCAGGAGAGGTATAACAGGGGCGGACATCTTTTACATGCTGTGGTACACCATCAATCAACATGGTCTGAGGACTTATGATTTTATCTATTTTTCCTCTGCAAAATTTTTCAGTGCACCTAGCATTTGGGGGTTTCACCCAAACACTGTCTCCCACTTGATATGGTGTATTGACAACGCCAACCTCTGATGGCGTGACATCAATACCTTTTATACGCTGTTCATAGCGGTAAATCCCATTAGCTGGGGCAGTTTCTGGTGTTGCATCGTCCTTTGATATCATATTATACCAGTACACCGCTTCTGGAATAGAACACTGTGTCCTGGCCGCAATTCTTTTAATGGTGCGGTGACACCGCTCCGCTATACCGTTACCTTCGGGAAAATATGCGCATCGGTAACGCATTCTAATCCCCCATTCCTGCGTGAATTTCTGAAATTCTTGACATCGAAATGTAGTGGCGTTATCAGTCAGAATTTCAAGCGGGGCACCACGTTCAGAAAAGACAGCTCTCAACTGTCGTATAATGCTAAATGCATCCTGTCGTGTCAACAGGCGCCATATTGTGAAACGTGTTGGTCCACAATCTGTCATGGTCAAAAAGTGCTTGCCCTCATAATGCGTTATGTCCATTCCCACTCGATACCAGTTGTCCTCCACCTAACGCTTTCCTTTTTGCCATTGGGATGGTGCTGGATCAATTCGCTGACACTCTTCACACGAGCGTATAGCTGACTTGATTGATGCTCTTGTAGTTGAAGGACACACTCTTCGGACAAAATATGTTGTCCTCCGAATTCCGGGATGTCCACTCTGCTGATGTATCGTAAGGATCTGGTCAGGTGTCAATTGATCTGTTACGGTCGCGCATGTCTGTTGTGGAGGATCAGATCCCTGCCTCATTACATCAATCCACCTCTTTGGTACTCTCGTCAGGCTATCAGCCAAATTCTGCATTGACAAAACTAAAGTGATGTCCACCTGCAAGCTGTATTCGTCAACTAGACGCTTTATTATTTCCAGTCTCCTACGTACTAACATCTCACTTGCCGCTCTAGTCTTAACCCGGGCCTTCCAAGTTAAGGTGTCGGTCAACTAGTGGTAAACACACAATGAGTCAGTGTGAAGATGCACCAGCTTGGCCTGCCATTGCAATGCAAGATTAAGCCCTTTTAACGTGGCATCGAGCTCTGCCAAATTTATATGCTGGGCATCATTTTTCGGACGAAGCCAGCACGCATCTTCCACGACAGCTCCTAATTGTTCCAACACGACACCTGTAGCCAGTGAACTTGCGTCAACCCATGCATTCACTTCGTTTCCAGATACTTGCCACTCACCCTGGGCCGGATCGTTCCTATGTACTCTGGACAACGTTTCAGCCATCATTTGCCGGAGAGCATTATCATCCACCATGTCATCCCATCCTGTGGTTACTGCAGTTACTCGTCGTTTTAACACTCCTGTTGCCGATCAGAGCCATCCACAAACAGGTAGATGTCCTACTAATTTACCGCAAATAGAAAACACAATGCGTCTTGTCAATACACTGGGTAACTCTGGAATTGCGCTCCCTCGCTTCCATCGCAAAGTATTGCCCTTCTCATAGACCTCTAGCCCTAACACGGGCGCCCCATCCTTTAGGCGCTTAGGGTCTTTGCTTATTAACCCAAACGATTCCAGTTTTGTTCGAACCACATCGGCAGACATTATATCCTCATCAATGTAAATGTCATCAATATAAGCTGAAGCAGCTTTTGCTGTGGTCTCATCCTGCATCAAAACAGTTTTAATAATAGCTGTCATTATTAAGGGTGCTACATTCAGGCCAAAACCTAAACGTGTCAAACAATATCGTTTTCCCTTGATTATCACCGTCTGAAATAGCCATAATGACTCATGGACACGTATCTGCAGGTAGGCTCTCTTCAAATCCAACAGTGCTACATTACTCCCTTTCTGACGCCACTCTCGTAGTCTAGCAGCGCACACATCTGCATTTCCAGTGAAAGCATCAACGTGGTGATTCAATTCTCGGTAATCCATTACGGGTCGAATTTTGTCTTTAGTAGGTTGTTCAACAGCCATGAGCGGAATTAATCCTTTGGGTGGTCCCAGACGTTCCTGTGGGTACGGTATTAACCATCCGTTTTCAATCCATATCTGAAGTTCTTCTTCATATGCAGCCCTATTCTTTGTGGACACTTCATACTCTGGAATGGTGTTGCACAGTCGATCTGGTGTTTGGCTCATAGTCCATTTCCACTTTGCAGTCCACGCCTTTTCGTTGTCGTCAAACGTAGCACAGAAGTCCTTTTCTTCAATAGACACGGCTGCACAGACTTCTTTCCCTTCTCCAAGCATTACACCTCCAGTCGCTGTGATTATGACGCCTCCTAGTGCTTGTATCGCATCAATTCCAAGCAACATGTCATAGCCAAGGGGTTTTTCTTGCATCACCAGAACATCAACTTTGGCTGTGTCACCCTTCTCAGTACAAATCGTGACTGTCCCTTCACCACAACATGCTCGGGATAAACCATTGATTGTCATAATACCGACTGGTTTCTCCCGCCACATCCGACAGTAATGTGCACTAACTATAGACCGGGAACACCCCGTGTCTATGAGTGCTGAACACTTCACATCGTCGATTTTAACGCCAATGACCGGTAATCCTGTGTTTATTGGTTGGCAAGGGGCAAGGGTGGCGATAGTACCTTGCCCCCAACCTCGTTTCCCGAACAGTTGCGAGATATGTGGCCAAACTTATTGCAGCGATAGCACTGTACCGTTCTCTGTGCTCGTGGATATACACACCTCCTATCACTTCGGCACTCCTTAGCAAAATGATTGATTTCC
Organism: Sepiola atlantica; assembly: GCA_963556195.1. Lineage (NCBI taxonomy): Eukaryota > Metazoa > Mollusca > Cephalopoda > Sepiida > Sepiolidae > Sepiola > Sepiola atlantica. The sequence goes on from OY744526.1 coordinate 143,626,685, forward strand.
CCACATTTATAGCACACTGGGCCTACACGCTTATTACTATCTGGGAGAGAATCTACCTTGCCTCCATGTGGTTCGACTGCTGCATGTTGAATACTAGTTGCTGCTGCAATTGGCTCATGTTCCTTGCAGATGTTTCGAGCTCGGGCTAATAACTCGTCCGTTGTCAATTTATCAATTCGTGACGATGTCCGCAACAGTCTGCTGACCTCCTCAGGTAAGCCTACTAAAAATGCACATCTTAATATCTTATCGCTGACTCCACCAAATGGTACCGACAACTTTCGTAGGTCAGCTAGGTACACGTCAACCGTTTCCTTGGCCTGAAGTCGCCGGCTCGTAAACTGTTGCCATGCAACAAACGGATCTGTACCAAATGCTGTATACAGGCCATGTTTGATTGTATCCCAGTCTGGTTCATCCCCGAGTTGTTGGTAGACTGCATAGGCCCCTCCGATTAACCTCAGAGGAATGACTGTGGCTGGTTCTTTAATTCTGCACAGTGTACATATCTTCTCAGCCTTTTCAACCCATTCAACAACAGACGGTCCAGTGGTAGATCCATCAAACTCAGGTATCAAGCGAAAATCGAATTTGTCCATTTTCTGCCTTTCGAGTCACCGCACACTAAGAGCCGAGATAGCTTATAACTTCCAACCTCTGTATATCTCACTTATCTCTTTGAAATCCAACTTCAAAGTGAACGTCCAAAACAACAAATCAACCCTCTTTTATCTCCAACCAGGAGCATCTCATTTACATATCAGGTGGTCACATTGCAGGCATATAAAGAGACAAGGCAGCCATTTTTGTTTCTTTCTTCTTCATTCATTTACTTCCACGACCGACCCATTGAACTATGCACACATGCTAGTTAGGTAAGTCCCGCGTTTCCCTGATTAAACGTGGTGTACATCGGTGCCACAATAAAAGTTATGTGCCACTTATCTATTGTCTCATCATTTTGATGCAATGTGAACAGTTCGGCACAGCGGAAACTATTCATTTTTAATGTGTTCCAGTCCGATTTCTAATGTGACTCTGGGCCAGGTGCACGGCCTTAACAACATGCTACCAAAGTTCTACTTCGTTCCTTATGAGTGCATGCTTCAATCATGTCGGTTCTTTGCTACTCATTCCAATCAGGAGTTACTTATTCGAAACTAAGAGGCTGGCCACAAATGCATATACGAACAATAACTATCTTCTTTAATGCCGCAAAAATACTTCCACTCTTTCGCTTGTCAATAAGTACCGATCGTTAAAACGTTGGTATGCTGCACAAAGGGGATTTAAAAAAAGCTCTCTACAGTGGTGTATTCGACAGTTGAACATTGGCCTTGTCACTGTCGTTTAGCTGTTGATAAACATCACGTGCACCGCTCGTTACCCACATAGGAATGGTCAACTCGATCTCCTCGACACATACAAGGAATAGTTAAACTCAACTCTTTCAACGCGCTCCACAACAGATGTAAAGCGTTACAAACTCAAACACCATATCCAGGTCAAACTTTTCATCCGATATAATGTTAACAATTACTAGCACGATAAATACAAAAATAGTCTGTGTTTGTTTTTAATTGCCTGAAAAAATGTTTATCTATCTTTCACTGTTGATCTCACAAACACTTGAAAGTGGCCGAACTCGTCAGGTCAACTTTTCGCTATGCACATAAAGGGACACTTTCACTCTCATTTAATCTAAACAAAAATCAGCTCATACAAAATAATGCTCATTTGCATACGTGAGGTCTCGTCATCGCACAAAAATAACAATATGGTATATTTTAAGCGAAATCCCCATCAGTTAAATCACCGAATAACGACACCCTCTTTCTGGCGTCGTATGTTACGATGCGCACTTAACATGTAATCTCTTAAAATTTAGAATTTCATTTGTAAGAGTTTTATTTAACAAGGATATGCACTTAGTATTTACACATTCTTCGTGTTAAAATAATACAGTTATCTGAGTAAATACATCGTGTATGAACTGTATATCCTCTCACTGTCAAGATTGATTGCTGGCGGATGACTTTCCCACTGAGATGCATATAAATAAATAGGTGTAGCGGTTTACTACACTAAGTAGCATATTAACCATCTCACATCACCTATGCATATTATAATTTATATAAGAGTTTAAGTGCCGACTATACAACGCTATCAGCAGTATAAACATCAGCTTTTTACATAGATGGCAACAGTTAAGCATTAAAAACAATGATTGTTATATAGCGGTAAATATATGAAAAAAATAACCAACAAAGGTATAATGTATAATTACGAAAAATAGTGTATACACGTTGTGTTTGTTATTGTAGCATAGTTTATTTCATTAAATATTATTTGTATGTATACATTCTATAATTAAGAATCACTAATACCATTGTACCAAATATGTAAATGCACAAAATCAGCATAATGAAAAAGACATAATACACATATTTAGAAACAGAAGCATGTATGCATCGTCTGGTTGTTCGTTTACAAAGTTCGCAAATATATCTTAGTAAGAAACACGGAATCATTAAGCTCTGACAACCAATTGATACCGAATTAAAGCAAACGTTCAATTAGTCATTTACTTACTAAACTCTCCACATATGAACCCACCAAGACCGACTAGTTGTCAGCAAAAACCGCCTACAAATAATAATGCCATTATCAACGTTCTGATATCTTATGATGGAACTCAAATGCAATTGAGCGGAAACAACTCGCCAAAGAAAATAGTGGATATAATGAATAGTCAAAATGTGGCTGATTGTATCGAGATTACTTTGTATTTAATTTGTCAGCAAAATAAATTATATGTGTAAAGGAGCGCCGCTGTCTTTAATCTATTCGATGTCGGTTTACACACAAATATAATAATCTGATACAAAATAGTCTAATAAATCAATTTCAAATCCAACATAATTTTAATAAACCTATCAGTACTAAAATTAACATTTCTACATCCCTCCTATGTTATCCCTTTGGCCCACCATGAATGAAACGTCATTGAGAGTAACATACACAGGCATAATGCCCCTTAACATTCTCATAGCCAGTTGCAACGTCAAATATGAACAAGTATACTTGATACTTGCTTAATGTCGAATCATAAAATATAAAAGCTATTATCGAATCTGAGGAGTATTTTATTTAATATATACACATACATATACATGTATATATATATATATATATATATATATATATACATATGTATATATGGGGGTATATATACATATGGAAATATATATATATATATATATATGTATATATGTCTGTATATATACATATATATGGAAATATATATATATATATATATATATGTGTGTGTGTGTGTGTGTGTGTACATCTGTTTTCAAATGCATCATTCAGACATATATGTTGGATAATGGCCCGATAGAATTGGACGCATCTGGGTTGACTTGCGCGAATTGTAGCGGAGTCACCGCGTGCAACTTTGATGCGACGGTTTTCTCAATGTTCGAGTGACAGTGACGAGACCCGGAGAGTTAAAGTTTCAGTCACACCTGGTGTTGATCACGAGATTTCGTAACGTCAGTTTTCCCTCATGAGAACACGAGATTGAGATTGGACAGTTCTCGACTGGAAGCCGATGAGAGAACACGCTTAGTCATGTAGAGATACAAGCTAAGGAATTTCGGATCCCACAAAGTTAGGGCCAAACGATATCCCCCCTATTCCTCCCTTTGCAAGTAGAAGTGATTAAGTGAGTAATTAAGGAAATTAACTAGCCTAGCCTCCTTCTCTCTACGACAACGGACTTCCCAGTGTCGATACACAGACTACCAATAAATATCAAAATTAAAAAGAAAAATAAGCCTTGTTATAGTTAATTGTGTACGGGGAGATTTAGTTTCAGCCCACGAAAAAACCGCCGGGATCGTGAAAAGAAACGAAGATTATGGCGACGTCAGTGTGACAACAGAGAATTGCGTCTACTGCTGTGTCGGGCGACAACAACGACCCAAGGTAGTGCGAATAGTTGCATACGGCGGCGAGGAAATTGAGAAAGAGAGATACAGGTTAGTACGAATAGTGTCCATGCGACTTGAGAAAAACAGAGAGAAACGGCATATCGTCCGATTTAGTAGCGATGCCGTTCGTTCTGGTTCAACAGACGAACAGTCCTACAACGACAAGAGATTCCTGACACAACGTATTAAGAACTTGTAAATGTAATATATATGCATACCCAACTTTATGTTAAATACGGATGCTCATTCATCTAATATATGCATTTTTTCGAGTTTCCTTTCATACTATCGCAACCTTTTTTGTAGCTTGGCAGTCTTATCGGTTATATAGAATCGTCATTTTAACAAACACATTCAGCAGACATTATTTCGATTCATAGGAAAACGGCCTATTTTTCACTTCACAAACACTGGCGTATTAAAGAGATATTGTTGATAGCATAGAAAGGTGTAATGTATACATATATATATATATATATATATATATATATATATATATATCACTAGATGAAGTGAAAGAATAAAATAAGGTGCGACTCAGATTTTATCAGTATTCAATGTTCACGCAAATTACTTTAATGTATTTAACTCATGGGTTTTCAAAGAAAATGTTCTCCTCAGAGGGCCATTACCGCAATAACATTACTGAAAGTAATACAATGAAACTTTGAAAATTTATTAAAAAATGTTACATAAGAATACATAACATTATGTAAAACATCAAGTATATCGGGCCAAAACATACTTTTTCTTAAAAACTTATACAGTTAATTCAAGTCATAAAGTTCAGAACAGCTTCAAGAAAGATATCAAAGAGGTTGAGTAAAAACAATCCAGGTGGTGACTGGTATACCAAAAACGAAAAAAGTATTCAGGCGGGAAATTTGTTTGCTATCGATGCAGTATAGGACAGTGAAATGCTTATCCAAGGCTTACGCAAATTAATAACACGATAGAAAAACCAAATCATATGAAAAGTTCAGAAAAAAACTCACTTGGTTTTGAATATTATAATGACCACATTCGGGGTTCTTATCAGTTGATAGGAGTTGTGCAAACCCTAACTTCCTGGTCAGATGTAAGCTCCGCTAAAACCAATTCGAATTACATAAAACTGACCTGATGTATTCGACGATGTTTTCTCCCGGGTCCGATGAAATTAATCCAGTGAAAAATAGTTTACATTCGAAGGTAATCAAGCAAGCCCTATTGATAGCGTAACGAGTCCCTAAGGAATCCTTCTTCTCGGTAATATATTCTTGCAAAAAATAGTTGAATGTCTACTGATTCCAACCGGGTATACAAACGGATGTTAAATGTCTGCGTTATCAACGACAACGCCATCTGATAGTTACGGCTGTTAAAAATCAGCTATATGTTCACCGGATGCTATATTTCTGGGTCAAATAAGTTATGTGTATAACGGATATTAAAAGTCTGGGACACAGAAACGGATGTGTAAATTTAAGTCAAAGCCTCCACACAGCCTCTTATAAAACTTACTATTTGATCGTCTGTTTTAAGTATATAAACCAAATTCACACATCCAACACTGTCAAATTATTTAGATAGTTATGAAATTAAGAATTAATAAGTTATTAAAACATTTAGAGTTTATTGAAATCAATATAACATAATTTAGAAGAGTAATTAAATAAATAATTTAGAAGTAATTTTTGAATTTAGTCATTTAAAAAAAATTACAATTTTAAAAAAATTACAAATTTAGACTTTTGCAACTTAAACAAATTAAAGAAATATTTAGGCATTTCTAAACATTTTAGGCAGGGAAGATTTTACAAACACAGCTCCCAAACTGGTTACTCCGAAGCTGGTCCTCACACTCACTCAATCAGCTACGGTGGGGTTGTGGTGGTGGGCTGAATTGTGCATACTTGAATGTCCTCCTATGGCGACATTTGAAAACTAATTAATTTCTACAGTTGATCAAATGTAAGTAATGTCATTGCGGTAATGGTCCTCTGAGGAGAAGGTTTTCTTTGAAAACTCATGAGTCGAACCTAATTTTATAATTTCACTTCATCCAGTGCTATTAATGCTATATCCAGTATATTGAGCTTCGGTTTCATCCGGATGTTCACTAATTAAGTATATTAGTTGCCTCCTATATCTTGTGTTGTATTAACTTCATATATATATATATATATATATATATATATATATATATATATATATATATATATATATATATATATATATATATATATATATATTACAGGTAAAATATCCACAGGATTATTGGAAAAGCAGCGATCGAATTGTGACTATGATAACGAAATGGCGAGCTAAAAGTTGTTCGTTATCTGGAACGAATACAACTGAATGCTTTAAATATAAAACAAAATATTGAGTCGTATGGTAGTTTAACGCAGACACGACACACGTAAAAAAAAATGCACCAAAATATGTGTCTAACAAAATGTATTCTTGACATACATTTATTTGTAGAAATAATAACCTTTGCAGTAAGGGAAGTTGATGATAATCTATTGTAGTGCTTTTTTGTTTGTAGTTTAGTTCGAGTTCACGCCGTATTAAACACATATGTTATATGTGTCATACAGTCTCCGATTAATTAGTAAAAGTATTTGTTTTAAAGTGCATAGTTTGTACAGAATAAAGCTTGCACCGGAGAGTTTACCCCATTGAAGAAACATAGGCAACTTATATACATCTAACTTATGAGTATCATTAGCGTGATATTAAGTAAGACGTGCCTGCAAATTCACTGACTCTTTATAATTGGAGTCGCACGATAATATGTTAGCAATATTGTGTTGAATCTGTGTTTGCGTAACTCTGAACATCACCCTCTCATTCAGGGAACATGTAAATAAAACGTCAACTCTCAGAACGACATCCTACATAAACTAGGCAACTTCAAGTCAGGAGCCACAGCACACACACACTAAAATTGATTCTGCTATTCCTCTGTGGAGTATGGGTGTCCTGATTTTTGATAGATCAACACATGCCAAACATATTGACTCAGTATTGAACAACACCTGTCGCTTGATCACTCACGACCTTGAGCCCACCACACATAAACAACCTGTATATTCTCATTGATATCCCCTTTTCCGATGTGAGACGGGAAGTTGCCAGACGGGTATAGATAACGGGATCCCTTACATAGACGTGGACCAGCGGTCAAAGGATTGAAGTCAACGAGAAACTACCTGAGTGTGTCGAACCCCTAACAACATCTCAAGTAGAGAACATACTACAGCGTTAGATCAGATGGCAAGAAGAGGGCTCGCCTCATTCTAACATGTAAAGCCCTGATTCTGAAGAAGCCCCTTCCTGGGTCACAGGCACCCTGACTCAAGTTTAAAACGCTAAACTGTCTGAGAACAAATATAGAGCCGATCAAAAGTTGCTGTGAGTAAATGGGGCTACAAAAACTGACCCAACGATATGTTAATTATTAAAGGAAGACAATACGATACAACACTGTTCCTTACTACCCAACCGGTGTAGCTTGAAAATATCTGCAAAGTTCAACACTTTTGCAAAGGCTGCATAAAGAGGTCGGAGATGACAGCATGCTTTACATGGACCCAGATAAGATATTAAACAGTAAAGGGAGTTTATGAAATAAGGTACGAGAAAAGGGTAAAAATAGATCGGAATGCTGAGGTATAGGTTAATATTTTACATGTAGTTTTGTATTTTTTCGAGGACATATTCTATGCAACATGTAGATGCGATCATAACACGTAGTACCCCTTTTCGCCAGAGTGGACATTTAGTTATGTCAACTATGATGTAAATCTATACTACCTATCAACTCAAAATACTTGCCTAGTCGAAATACATTTTATAAATATCTCATTAAATATCAATTACAAGACCACATACACTTGTATTCCATTTTTTTAACATGAAAAAAGTATAATTTTATAGTTCCGGTAGGTTTAAATCATCTATTATAATGTGTGCTCATCTAGATAGAATATGAACACATCCTTGAATTTGGGAAATATACACAAATATATCAAATTAAATATACTCATACTTTATCATGACTGCAACATTTATTGAATATGAACTTCTTAATATCCTTCATTTGCGCTCCTTAAAACAGCTGAATTGAACCAAAGACGGCATTATATGAACGGTTAATCATATTCTTGATTAATATATTTATTAGAATTAGTTTACATATACGTTTGAAAATATTTTATGAACCCATAATAATATGTGTTCTATAGTTTTTAATGAAAACAACACAATTGTTTCAGATTAATAAAGCCAATGTTACAAATGTTTATTTATAAAGTGTATTCATGTAAGTGTAGCACGGAAAGATGATGCTGATTATGCTGATTTTAAATACTTAAATATTCTTAAGTACTTATTTGGAGCTGCTACTCGGAAACTGCTCTGCGCAGGACTTGTGATAAATTCTAATTGGAGTATTCGTCATGTGTTATCGTAGTTTATGGCAATCAACTGGGACAAACGAATTTAATGAAAAATGTTTTGTCTATTTATATAGGATATCTAATTAATACGCGTATGATCTCTTTGTATGCATACGATCTGCGGCTCTGCCCTTTATCTTTGTTCGTCAAAGATAAGGGACAGGGCGAAAGATCGTATACATACAAATATATTATACGCGTGACTTGAGTCAGTCGTCAGTTACATCGGTGCATCACTTTCAACATGGATGAAATCTGACATAACCTTGTGAGATTTAGTACCTACATCAATATGTTGTTTTATTGATCCACACCAAAGACGATGGAGTGTTGGCAAAACAAAGTGAACTCACAAATATGGGGTATAGAGATACTCTCTTTTAAACTTCAGAAATAAAAATGATACGTATGATATAATATGTGGAATACAATAAGTTGGTCTTACATCTCTAAGTGCCCTGGTCACTGTGTCTAGGAGGCACATATCTTTTCTAAAACGATAAATATGAACATACTACTCTCTCAGATGAGAAAGGCAGTATTGAGTGTGTACGTACCACCAATCTAAAAGAAAATATGACGAAGTAAAATAACATACAACATCCTAAACGTATATAACATTTCAGTAGAATGAAAATCATAATAATCAGTAATTGCGACATATATTTTTGTAACACTGCTGATCGTTCTACAATATTAAAGGTGCCAAACCATCAACCTTGCCTGCACAAACCTACAGTTTACTTATTTCTCACCAAAATTAATATAACGTTTCTCTTACTCTTTCTTTTTCATTTTCCTTCCCCTCATTGTCATATTCTTAGCACATTTCAACACTGTCCCTCTAACTTACTTATATTCACACATTCCTGACATAGCCAGCTGGTAAATACTCCTTTCTCTCCAACAAATTAACACCTAACTACAACAGAATCTACCATCCCCCCATCACCCATCTCACCCTTTCGACTACTACTTTCACACTCTTACCCACCCGCCTCACACATATTCAAATCATCTCCATTTCTTCAAATCTTTTTCTAAAACTATGATACTACCTTAAGACCAAAGACAAATAGGGTCCCCTCCCCTCCTCTTTCCAAAACCCCTCAAAATCCATGCTACACCTCACCACAACACAAATAGAGCATCCCCTCTCCTCTCTCCCACCCTAAGACAAATTCACTAACACCCCTCCTCTTTTTCACTCACAGCTATCCATATTTATTTCACTCACTGCCACGTACTTCTCTCAGCCCGGACCTTGGTCTTGCGGTCCCAGTGATGGCTACTACTTTTTTTCATAAACCCATCATGCCCACCCAATATTTGTATGTACTTGCATCACATTTTTCTTACAATTATCATCCTGAGGAAGTCTTACAATGAAAATGAAACGGTGATGAATACATAAAAAAAAACATATTTTGGTCTTTCATTTCCCATTACATCGGATTACCCTCATCCTTCTTTTCTCATTTGTGTATATATATATATATATATATATATATATATATATATATATATATATATATATATATATATATATATATACACACATATATACATACATTTATATATGCATATATATATGTACAAATTTATATATATATATATATATATATATATAGGGAGAGAGAGAAATAGAGAGAGAGAGAAAGAGAATGAGAGAGAGAGTGAGAGGGCACGTCTTATGATTCTGAGATCCACACTGGGTATCAGAATTTACATAAGCCGTAACGTCGTATTGACCGATAAAATATAGGGTTTACGTTTTAAATAATACTGTTTGTACATGTTCGAGATAAAACGAAGAAGAAAGCGATTGCGAGAGGTTATATGTCAGCTGTTGTCGCTTATTGCACTTGTGACGCACCTGGCTAGGTCTGGTGCGATCAAAAGCATCAGTTTTAATAATTTAGCAATGCCGACTAATATTTACTTACATATAATGTTTGACAATTTTAAATTTACTCAATGGAGATAGAGAGATCATTCAAGTTTTCACAGCTTTAAAACTTTTACCTATCCAATAAGATTTGTTTTTTCTTGATCCGGAGAAGTAGACACGGTTAGCCTCTTAGTACATGAATATCTAACTAAACTAGTAATTCATACACAGCCAGTCAACGATCGACATGGGTTATTCTAACTACAAGTTTTATATATATATATATATATATATATATATATATATATATATATATATATAATTTATTGTATCAGTAACATTGGTTTGAGTGGTATATACATCGTTTGGCTGAATGCATTGCTTAGCCCTTAGTTTACGTTAGATCGACTCAAGACAGGAATTAAGGACGCATCAAAATAATATTAGAATGTATCGGGTTAGAGTCATTCAGCTAATATATTTACATGTTGTCGATTAACTAAGGCTTAGGCTGACACACACGTGGAGAAGGGAATCTGTTCTAACGAGTCAATCACCAGATTAATAGACTATGAGTTGGGAAATAAAAGCACGGGGTAAAAGTGGTTTACCACAAAGATAGAATCGATTAAATTTGTGACGTGATAATTTGGGGGCGGAGAGAAAGCCAGTAAGTCAATTCATGGAAAGCGACAGAGGCGAGCGCAAATAACGATGTGATACATTAAAATAAATTCTTTCAAAATCGCCAACAGGCAAAAATGATTCACCTCGCATATTTTCCTCGTTATGTCCATCACTCTAGTAAACCAATTTATACAGACTAATTAATACTGCTTTTCTTTCTTAGTTCAAATGTTATTCATGGAATGAAATTGCCTTAACTTCTCAAGCCCTCTTCAGTCTCCATGTCTGCCGAAAAATAGTAGTTATTGTATCTAGTAAAACTGATGAAGTAAACGCTGGCCGATCAGGACAACGACAATATACGGATATGACCGAAATATGAAGTTAAGAATAAAAATGAATGCATGAGTACACACGCATGCATGAAAAAAAAAACGAATTCATATATAACTCTAACACACACACCCACACACATCGATGAAAGTTTTGATGTGCACGTATTACATAGGAAATATGTAAACATAATTTCAGAACCTTTTAAAACCTTACGTTGTAGTCCGTCCGTGCCAGCGAAAATACTAAGACACAACTGTTTTTTTTTTTCTGTAGGGAAGCGGAACACCGGAAACGTTGATGTTCTGTAAAATACGACAATACGTCGCGACGTCACATCACACAAGAACAACAGTTTTAGACACGCACACGACACGAAGCGGGAGAAAGTGAGGACGATATTTCGGATGTTGCTAAGGGATTTCGTCCATATAAACAGTTATTTTACCAATTATATAGATTACACGGTATTAGTGTCGTGTGCCCAGATTAACCGTCACATTATGTGTTGTGTGTAATTGCATAATTGGGTTGTTTTTACTAGCTTTCACTTAAATTATTTGTCGTTAACAACATTGCCCCGAATCACCTCTATTGACAGAGCTACAGTCACCAAAAAAACGTTGACTATCTGTCTCGGCAATGTTTACTTTCATGCAACTAAAAAAAGTAATACCCATTAGATAATGAACGCAGCAAGCAGTTTATCAGAATTGCTGTTAATAATAGCTGTTGCGATGTGTGTTTCCCTATTAGTTACGTTTCTATATTAATGATTTATGGATAATATGAAAGAGTTAAGCCTACTAGAATAGTATATGGTTAACATATCAGAGTAATTAGTATGGTGTTGATAAACATACAGTAAGACAATGAGAAACGTAGTTGCGGAATCATGGCTCCTACATATACCTGACAGCCTCAAATACCTGATCTCTGTTAAGGGTAAGATAATAATTTCCGGACTAAACGATAGTGACGCCGTCCTGTAAGCCTATACTTATGAAGCAGGTTAGGTGTTAAATTCTATAAGGCCACTCTATAGAAGAAACACCGGTGCTAACTTTGTCTGAACTCTAAGTACCGCATATGACGTTGGTGCTCTAGTAGAAGGAAGTAGCAAGGAATACGCATAAATTAAGTGAGAACGGGTACTTAGATAGTGTTAGGTGTGCAAGTGTCGGAGACGGTCGTGCAGTGTTGGTCTTTCAGGGTAGGGTAACATGCAGTAACTAAACTACGCGATTGGGAAATGCGTAATAAGATAGTGAAACGTCAACCACGCACTTTGCAAAATACAGACTGGTGAAACGAGCGAAAGCTACGAAGATAAATAATGGTTTCAAGAATTTACAAACTAAATAGTTAGTTTAGACGTATAAGATTGGAGTATGAAGTCAAAAGCGTGTTTTAGAAATGGCGGAACGTGATACAAACCTGTGTATTATTCGCCTGATAAGTGCACAAAGTGAAATGTTACCGTACTAATAATAGAACACCATTGCGAGTGCCATACACATTCAGAAAACAACGTTTGTTGTCAAGGCCAACCAGTGGCCAGTATTGTGCGGACGCAAACATCGGAGGTTTAAAGTTTCAGGGGATCACACACTCGGATTTACTACAGCTATCCGGAGCAAAACAATGGGTCATCAATTACAGCCCCGGAAAACGGTAACGTGTAATTTGACGGTTAAATAAAAATATGTTACGCTAATAAAAACTGAACAGAGAGAATGTTGGACGTGGAGAAAACGGACTTGTTTCCTAACATTTAGCACAATGGTAGAATAAGTTAGGGTGGAGAGACGAAGGCGTATACAGCAGTGCAATCAAAGAACAGGAAAAATGTGAGTAGAGTATATCCAGCTTACATGCAAAGTTTCAATAGTCGTTGCCGAGGGTAAAGCATTGATCGATACCGAAGCATATGTGTTACAATACGGTCGGGTGTTTACCGACAATTACCGCAACATATATATTGCTTTTACCGGACTTGGGGGTTAGTCAGACTGAAGGTAGTGAGATAGAGCTTCAGAAAGACGTCTGTTGTCCGATGCGATTAAACTGCGTATAGAACAATTAAAATGGTGTACATCGTATTTACCTGTTTAACTTATCTAACTTTCTTAATTTCTTTTCTGGTATATCTATTGAAAGAGAACGTAATTGTGTTATTACGTCCGAGTGTAGAAAGTAAATCTCTTTTCGTTCGTGTGTTTATCAGGGCCACTTAGTCAGAGACCACTCATTTTCTCCTTGCGTAGTCAGCTTCAGTATGAGCTATTTCTTAATATTCATCGAGAATGGTAAACTTCATAAAATCAACAATTATATAAAACGTTTACTAGTTTTATACAAGTGAAGAGGCAGCACCAGACCATCTGTTGGTATACATTCGTTTGCCTTCGACAGGTAGCGGAAGCGATGACTTCGCTAGGTAAATACATTATGTTGTGCATCTGTCTCATTAACATTACATCCTACGCATTGGTACGCAACTGATGGCAAGAAATAGCGCCAAAGATAACTTTATACACCATTGTAGTTATATTATATATATAGCAAATATATGCTCCCTCCGGTCGCATTTTTCTAGGCTACCGCGTCAGAAATGAACGCTCACCCGTCAACAGATGGAGCCCCAGTCATATTTTTTGGGTGGCTAGACATTGACTTTCTTTGTTTCCGACCAAGAATATTTATAATTAACAATAAAGAAAAAAACTTCGATACCACCCCAATTTGTTATACCCCCACATTAATAGAACAATTTTAGTTAAAAAATAAAATAAACAAAAACAATTTATTTGCCCGACCCCCATTTGTTTACCGTCGCCCATACATAGAAATATTTTAGTTAAGAAAATAAATTGTTGACCCCCCCAATTCTTTATTATCTCCCATACTTAGTTAAATTTTCAGTTATAAAAAGAAAAAAAAATGTTTCCGCCAAAAAATTGTTCACCCTCCCCAAATTTGTTGACTCCTTAACACTCCAATTATTTTCCCCTCCATCATACATAGTAATATTTCACAGTTAAAAACAGAAGGAAAAAGAACTTGTATCCCCCCAAAAAAAGAAATGTGACCCTCCTCCATACATCAGAATATTTTTAGTTAAAAAAAATGACCCCCTGACATTTTTACCCCTCCCCATACATAGTAAAGAAAATAAAAAAATAGGAGTCGCCTCGGTCATATCAAAGAACTCATGTTTAAATATGCTATGTCATATAAAATAACCAGTTACCAGAACATGTTATCCTTCCAAAATGGTTCCCCATTTCGTAATAGCCAAGATAGTTGTTATTTAACTTCAATTCACGACAACACACCTTGTCTTTACAACGTAATGAACATTAAGTATGATATATGAAAAAATCCTATCACACTGACGTCACTTCCGGAAGTATGAGTCAGTAATTCATTATTCCTATTTAGTAATGACAGGGATATGCATGGCTATACTTTAATTTACAATTAAACACCTTGTCTTAACAACGTAATGCAAATATAGAATGATAATGTTAAAAATATCTCACTATTACGTCACTTCCGGAAGGACCGGAATGATGAGTCAGCAATTATTTTTCCAAAATGGTAACCCATTTACTAATGGCTGAGGTATACCTTGCTTTACTTAAATTAACAACAACACAGCTTGTCTTTGCAACGTAATGAAAATAAAGAATGTTAATGTGAAAAAAGTCTCTCACAATGAAGTCACTTCCGAAAGGACCGGAGGGATGAGTCAGCAATTTATGTGTTTCCAAAATGGCCAGTCATTTACTAATGACTGGGATATGCCTGGCTTAACTTCAATTTACAACAAAAAACCTTGTCTTAACAACGTAATGAACATAAAGAATGGGAATGTGAAAATAATTCTCTAACAATAACATACCTTCCGGAAAAACCGGTAAAATGAGTCAGCTATTTATTTTTCCAAAATGGTATCCTATTTACTAATGGCAGCCATGTACATTGTCTTAACAACGTAATGAAAACAAAGGATGATAATGTGCAAAAATCGTCTCAAAATGACGTACGTTCCAAACAGTATTTGCCACTCAAAGTATGGTTTGAAAAACACGCCGGTGATTTAATGAAATGTGTTTAATTAATTGTATGAATCATTTTTAATAACATCACCTTAGTGGAAAATATTGGAAATACATTTGATGATAGCAGTTATAAGTATATATTTTAAATATGAATGTATTAGAAATTCAAAAGAAATTAATTCCGTAAATTGTAAAACCTGGCTGATGTCTGAGCGTGTTTTTGTAACAGTATATAAGGAAGTGTAAGCAGTATTAGTTTAAGCAAAATTTGTCTGAGTTTTACTCGGTCTCTATTTTGGTATTTTGTTTTTATTTTGTTCTTTGTGTTATTGTCTATGCTCCACTCTAATTCCTCCCCCGTTGGGGGGGGGGGAGCTCCTCGTTGGTAGAGCTTTGTCTCTTCGGCCCCCTTTTGGGGGTATCTTTCTTGTCGCCTCCCTTGGCCATTAATCAATTTTAAAGGTGTTCTACTTTTTTCAGGAAGGTTCTGTTCTCCTTTTCGGCTGGCAGACTTCCACTGAACAGTTAGAGTCACATCGAACAGACGTTTAGTGGATTTCGAATCGGCGGGCCTGAATTGGTTTTCTAGAACGAGAGGGGAGGAGCAGACAGAGTTCTGTTGAAATAGCCGAACTCGGGGATCAATCTCCATACTTGTATGGAGGCTGGTCTGCGCTAAATATGCAAAAGTCCAGGTTGTTCTGCTTCGCTCAACCTGGGCTCCAGCACTCGGGCGCCTGTTTAGACCCCGAAAGCTGGAGTGAGCAAAATGTCCCTGCACGGGGGTGCTGCCTTAGGTGGCACTCCGACTAGTTCTGCTTCAGTCCCCCGCAGCAAAGTTAGCTCAGCTCTTAGGGGTGGTCCAGGAGGGTGAGATGCTATCGTCACCGTCCCTGCCGTAATGCTTCCCAGAAGACGGGCTTTAACTGTCAGCCCCCTTCGGGAGGGAGGTACGCCCCCCCAAGGGATGAGGAATGCAGGTCGTTGGGCTGCAAGAAGAGCAGGCCACCCACCTTGACCAGATGCCACCGGCGGCCAGCTTCTAAGACAAGGAGGATGTTAAACGCAAACTTTTACAAGACTTGCGACTCAGCTGTAGCAGTAGCAACGACAGTCTCGCCGGCAGTGGCAATCATCTGTACAGCAGCAGGGACGACTCCTTCCCGACGCTTGGCAGCAGACCTTCTCGGCCAATAGTCAAAAAGGGGGGTGATACTACTACGTTGAAGAGGAGAAAAGGAGCAGTTCGTGTCGCCAGCACATAAGGGAGAGTGACGAAACTAAATTCACCGCAGGTGTTGTCTCAATCCGACTGGCCGTCCCTCCTTCTTACTCAGAAGACACCAGCAGCGTCGTTAGACAAATCAATCCCGGCCGGTACGAGAACGCCTAAACCAGCAACTCCCGTTTCAACGTCTCCAGCGAAGACGGTAGCAGCATGGGGGCCCCAGTCACATACACTTATTTTGCTCTACTTTCAAGGACCTGACGGACGGAAACATAATTAAACCGGCCCCAGGTTCTGTGGAGAGCTAAAAAAGCGCATACTAACGTTCGTATTGTCTGACGCAAAAACAAAAGGACTGACTAGGGTCCCCAATGAAAAAATGGCCAAACTCCTTGGGGTTTTGAAGATCCCTGCAAAATACTTCTGCCAAAAGGGATTTGCTTCATGGGATTACTGCTCCCAACAGCGGAGATCGCCACACATCTGGCGAAATCAGACTTTGTACACGCCGGCATCAAAATTAAACCGGAGTACCTGAGCCGCAGGAGAACTACAATCTACGTTCTCGGCGTCCCCTGCTATATCAGCTCCAAGCATGTGGGGTCTGTCATGAGCCAGTATGGGGACGTCGAATCTATCATCCAGTGTCGAGGCCCCCATAACCTAATGGTAGGGGACTACAAGATCGCAATGTGCTTTGACCGGGCCGGCTTCAAAGCCATTCCACCGCGGCTCAAATACGAATCTTAGACACCGTCCATCATTGTCGAAGGTAGACGACCCATCTGTTGGCACTGTGAGCAGTCGGGGCATATGGCTAACGACTGCCCGACCAGAGCCCCCAACAAGCCGCCGGCTGCTCAGGCCGGGATAACCAAAGTGACCCCAGCAGCCTCTTTCAACGCAGACTCCAGTAGCTGCACCGACAGACGAGGGGTGGAACACTGTAGTCAGCAAAACACTACAAACACCAGTTCCTTTCTCTCCGATAAATTGATGCGTCCCCCGAGTGCCCGAAGAGTGCAGTCTCCCACTAAGTCGTCAGGTACCAAGCTACCCACCAATAAACTTCAGCCTTCCCTAGCCGTGCCGTCTACTTCTTCCGATGCGGGAGAAAACCTCAAACGGAAGATTCCGGTCACCCCTACTTCGCCCGACTCCGAGGGGGAAGCGAACAAAAATGTGATGGCGACCGACTGCTCTGGCAAACAAGTTAAAAAACAACACAGAACACTGAGAAAAGTCCAAAAGACTGGGACCCTAACCCCTACACCTGTTAAAACAGAGATGACTATATCTGCTGTTCAGTCCCCAATGCCCCAATCCTCACCTCCTTTAACTGAACAGAACACCCCTCGCCCGTTTTGATTCCCATCCTCCAGTCAAAAAAGAAGAGCCACAGCAGGAAGTATTCGTCGATGCCAGATCAGCTTCCTCCTCTCCTTCTTTGTTGTCGAGAACCGAGAGAACCCGAAAACTCCCTTTTCTTCCTGGTGACCGGATTTGTGAGGTGGAGCCTGAAACATCAGCAGTGAGCTTATCGGCGCGGGTAGTATAAACCATCCGACCGCTAGAGCTTCTTACTCGGGCTCGGGGTTTGTATATAGACAATCCACAAAACTTTCCCGACGTCCCCTTCGATACTACCTTTGTCCGTACTACCAGAGTGGGCCGGACAAAGGCGTTGTGGCACATGATCGAAGAAGCGGAGGGGGCAATCCCGGGTCTGAGGTTGGTGGAGGTAAAGCACGATTCCCTCAAGGAGCTGAGAACTATATGCACTGGGCGGGTTCTTATTTACGTCCACCCTTCGGGCACCGGCAGTATCGGTCATGCCTGCGGCATCTTAGTCCCTGATGACTTGAAGCCGTTCATCGACACTGAATAGAACAATGGACACGAACGTGTTTCTAGCTAGCCTGAATATCAGGGGCATGAGATCCCAAAGCCATGCTGCTCGCATTCTGAGGGATCTTATTGCCCGTAGCATAGATGTGACTGCGCTACAGGAGACTCACAACGTTTCGTACGGGAATTGCAGTGTGCTGAATCGACATTACGATGTCTTCTCAGCATACGCCAATTTTTGTAGTAGAGGGGTCTCCTAACTTGTGCGTCGTAACCTTTTCGCAAATGTAAGCGTTGTACACGCAGATGCAGAAAGCAGGTTGGTCGTGGCCGATGTTGCCGTTAGCAATAGTACATTCCGAGTCGTCGCGGTTTATGCGCCTAACATCATTCGGGAGAGGTTTTCCTTTGTTCGGCGGTTGAAGGTGTTCCTTGTTGGTTCGGAGCGTTTAGTACTAATGGGTGATTGGAATGCCATCCTTGATCCCAAAATAGACAGGGTGGGCGGGACTAGTGGGTTGGTGCGGTGTGAGAGCAGTATGTCTGACCTGATGGCCTCGTACGATCTTGTCGACAGATTTCGTCTCGATCATCCGGGGCGGGAAATGTACACGTGGAACTCTAGTGGCACATCCTTTGCAAGTACCTACTTGGATAGGATGCTAGTTAGAAGAGGCGACGTATATGTTTTATCTTGTCCCACGTTCAAATGGTTAGGTCAATCGAACCACAAACTAGTCATTCCCGTCTGAAGTTAGCAAATAGGCCTAGCCTAGCCGGGTACTGGAAGTTAAATACCTCTTTACTGGAGGTGCGTGAATTCCAGGAAATGCTAGAACATTTTCTACAGCGAGGCTTAGTTGGGGCGGTTACAGGGAGTAGGTGGTGGGTTAACCCCAAGTCTAAGGTTAGAGACTTTGTGTCCGATATGGCCAGCGCCTCGCATTAGATAAGGGTAAGACAGAAAAGTGTTTAGAAAGTAAGCTGACCCGGGCCGTGGCGGGGGGGGGACTCCCTGACCATAGAACTAGTTAAAGGGGACCTAAAACGCGCGGCTTACGAGCGGTGTGAAGGTCAAATAATTAGGGTTAGTTTAGATAAAGTGTACAACGAAGCCGTGAATTATGACGTTTGAGAACGTAGCGCCGTAGTCCGTCGTAGATCGGAGAAATACATTCGGGAAGCAAAAACCTGGAAGGCCGAGCTCTGGTATCGACGCGTGAGATTTGTGAGGGGGTTCGGCTGCATTTTTCCGAACATTTTACGAAGCTGTTCAGACTTCGGGTTGAGGTGTTTGACAGCTATTTGGCCGGCTCGCCCGCCTGGAGGCGGCTCGAGCGGCTAGCTGTGATGGTCCGGTTACAGAGCGTGAGGTCCTTGCCGCGCTGAAGCAGGCTGGCTACAACAAATCACCAGGAATCGATGGTCTTCTTTATGAATTCTATTTGAGGATGTCGCACATGTTCGTCCATCTCCTGACGAATGTATTCAACCACATATTTGAACTGGGTTCCATCCCCGGTCAAATCACCAGGGGCGTAATTACATTACTGAAGAAGAAGGATGGGCATGGTGTGGGGGCTATGATTACAGGCCCATAAGTCTGCTTAACACACACTTAAAGATTTTGGCCAAAGTTCTTGCGAATCGTTTGCAGATTGTTATCACTGGTTTGATCCAACTTTAGCAGACCTATGTTGTGAAGGGGTGATCGATTAAAAACAATTTGCACTTGATGCTCATGATATTAGAGGGATTAGAAGACGACACTGAAGCCGCGCTGATCAATGTAGATCAGTCCAACGCGTTTGATAGGGTTGATCATCGTTTTCTGGGGTCTGTTCTAGAAGCCGCCGGTTTTACACCGGACTTCTGCAAATGGATCTCCGTTTTGTATCGCGAGCCGACGGCAGTGGTGCAAGTAAACGGGATGCGATCGGAGTCGTTCGTTGTCACGCAGTTGGTGTGTCAGGGTTGTCCGCTGTCGCCTTTGCTCTACGTCTTTGAATTGGAGCCTGTTCTCCGTCAACTCAGGGACGGGGCGACGAGACCAGCCCTTCGCGGAATTGCTCTGCCTGGTGGTGCGCGAGGCAGCGTTTCCGCGTTTTCCGATGATGTCACTGTGTGTGTGTGTGTGTCGACCTTACGAGACATATCCACTGTGATTAAGGCACTCAAACAGTACGAACATGTGACAGGGGCCGTAGTAAATTTCAGCAAATCCAATGGCCTAAAGTTGGCAGCATTGGGTCGTTTCAACTGGACAAATGGCCCGGTCCGGATCCTCGTCGTGTGGTTCGGTCCCGGTCTCCAGCTTGATTAGGACTGGTCGGAAGTACAGTCTAAGGTCGAAGCGTCTGTTAGGAATTGGCTTCGAAGGGGGCTTTCCCTTATGGGTTGAGCTGAGGCGTGCGCCACTTACGTCTTTCCGCTCATCATCTACCGCTTGGCTGTACTACCCCTGCCTGACGACCGCTTGGCGGCTTTTACGCGTTTGCTCTTTTCACTTTTTGTGGCAAGACATAAAGCCGCTTGTCCGAAGGCAGGTCTGCACTCAACGTCTGTGTGAGGGGGATTAGGAATGCCTGACTTGGCAAGTCATCGACATGCCGATAGATTGTCATTCCTGAGTTGTACTCTGATGGAAGAAACTGCGTGGGTCCCTGCGGTTGAGAAGGCTTTTCTCAACCTCATCCCCAACAACTTGATCGAAGGCCGACGTAGACCAAGAAGACAGACGCGGTTCTTCGCCGAATGCCGAGTTGCGCTCAGATTGCTGCCGGGGTCCAGTGATCTTGCACGGCCTAGAAAGACACTTTATAGGGAGTTAGTGAAGGGAACTGCTTCTGATCCGCTGGGTGAGCGGCTGGGATGGTCGGAGGAGGAGATCCGCTCTCAGTTGTGTTGAGCGCCAGGGCGAGGGTATCTCAATAATTTTCTCTGACCTGGCGATTGGTTAGGAATGCTCTCCCCTCTCAATTGCAGCCTTCACAGAGCATAAGTAGTGATTAGTCCATATTGTGTTTGCTGCGAGGACGACGAAGAAGAATTGTCTGAGCACGCCTTCTTCATTTGCAGCAAGCTTTGTGAGTTTTGGAAATATGTCAACGAGGTGACGGCTCGCATCGTACCCGATCAGCTGGGTCGACTGGATGTAGCATCTGTAATCTACAATGTGGTTCCTTTGTGGACCACGGAGAAACGAATGACGTTTCTCACGATCCTAGCCGTAGCTAGACTAGTAGTGTGGGTTTCACGCTTAGAGATAGGTCACGGGGGTGCGTCGCTTTCTGATCACGATTTTATTTTGCATTTTAAACATCAGCTTAACATCACAATAATGTCTGATAGGACGAGATTGCATGCCTCGCAGTTTAGAAGAAGGTGGATACACACCGCTAGCTTATGTGTAGTTGGTCGAACTAGATTTGAGTTGGTGTTCCTTGCCTAGGCATGGCGTGCGCCGTCTTTAAGTCGAACAAGTTTTGAAAAAGACAAGCTTGACAAGAAGCTTGACTTCAAAGTCC
This sequence comes from Sepiola atlantica, assembly GCA_963556195.1. Lineage (NCBI taxonomy): Eukaryota > Metazoa > Mollusca > Cephalopoda > Sepiida > Sepiolidae > Sepiola > Sepiola atlantica. The sequence goes on from OY744526.1 coordinate 143,648,649, forward strand.
TTAGCTAAAGGTATAAATGAGCCCTGCCCCTATATTTATTTTCTGGTATTAATACTCTTTCACGATGCCCGTTCCCAAGATGTATTCTTATCCCTGGCCCAACCCAACTTTCTCATCCTGAAAGATGCCAACTGTCTATTAAATCACCCCCCCCCACTTTTCTTTTATCTATTAGGTAAATCCTCAATCGAACTTCGGAACTATCTTTCTTGTTTTCAGTTTACACTGAAAAACAGAGAGCAGTTGACATTTAGACTCCTCCCACCCCCATGTTGGCCATCTTTTAAATTACAATTGTAAATTTCAGATCCATAAATAGTTTAAGTAAAATTATTTACACGTGTTCGAATCGCAGTCTCGTCTTGGAATTTCTTTTGACTTTATTTACATGTTTACGGCGGCAGTTGTAGTACAATATATATAAGCTGGCAGACTAAGTAAATAGTAATAGTACTCTGTGGAGTCTCGGCTTCAGATACATATATTTCGAGATCCAACACGATTTGTGGTTGTTGTCGATCACTCTACGCCGTTTAATGTGAATACTCGCCGACTTGGTATTCACAAAGTTAAATTCCTCCAAACATTCTAAGCTGATTTCTGTTGGTCAACTGGTAACACTCCTGACTGCGAACCAGCGGCGATTTGTGATCGGAGTTCGCGCCCGTTAACCGTCGCGAATAAGCGTCTTGGCGTAAGCATGACACATCGATGTCTTTAGATAATAAATAATTAATATATATATATATATATATATATATATACATTGCGTTGAATGTATTATATAGACAGGACCATTCTAGCGGCAATATAATCGTAGCATCCATCACGTACCATATAAAATACTTGTGAAAAATTCGATGATGTTTTATATAGCCCTCCTGCCATCACGATCTCAAACATAAGAGTACGTATTATATACTGTGCAATGTGCATTGAAGTTAAGTGTATTTTCTCCCTGATTTAGAAGGTGACCTCGACGTATTACTTAAACATATGTAAAACGATGTGCATGAATGCAAACCGAATTTACTCATGTGCACAGGCCTCTCTTGGTGTTAATACCATGTTAGTTAGTATTTTATACATGCATACATAGTTTACCTGTTTAATAATCCCTTTTTTATTTTAACACTTTTCTGATAGTCTATTATTTATTAAAATAAAAAATGTAATAAATGTAGGTTTAACGAACGTTCCTGATTTTTCGTCGAATCCTCCTCATAGGGTAAAAACAAATAAACTAAAAGCTTTACAAGAAAAGAGAAGTCGTTGACAATGTAAATTAAGCAACGCTGAATGACATCACATAACAGAATCGCATTACGTAAAGAATTTTGTTTTTTACCACTGATGTCATATGTGATATTATTAATTCTAAATTGTTGTGTTTTCATACAGAAAGCTTCCAGTGTTGTTTACTTAAAAAAATAGTTTCGGAATGTATACTTTTAGTGTTATGAACTAGAATTTGTTTTACATCAGAGGGAATGCATTTATGTGTTTGGATATGTTCGTAAATCGAACTAGAGTTCACCAGATGCATAGCTAATCGATGGGTAGGGTAGTGTTAGTAAAACCTATGCAGCTGTTAACTTTAATATCATTATGGTAGTGTTATCCTTCAAAATATGTCTTTTTTGTGTTGGCAGGAGTTGTGTTTACTATACAATTTTGGGTTTTAATTTTCCTATAGTGAATAATGAGTTTAACTGTATTGTCATTGCCCATTGGGTATATGTAGATGTGTATGATAGTTTTCATAGCTATTTCTTCTAACCTGGATCCGTCAAATAAATTAATATATATATATATATATATATATATATCATAGATAACAATGGAACATAATGTAAATATATATATGAATATATATATATATATATTAAAATAAATTATCTTGCATTACAATATATGAAATATTTTTACTATTTATTCCGTCTGTTGATATATAAGATAGTTAAAATAATTCGGCTTTAAAACGACGATGTCTTATTTCAGTAGCAAATTAAAAAAATGAACATGAATGTTTTACTAAATCTCTAATATGCAATTTACCAAATCGTAACTTTGAAAATTTAATTTCTCTTAAAATTAACAGTTTAAAATGAAATATAAAATTATTTGCGACCCCTCACATTTCCAGAAAATGTTAGTCGGTACTCTAATAAGTAAGACTATAATCTATGACAATGACCCTATACATCCTAAACGATGTAAGCTATGTTTTAGCGTGTTACATGAAATAAACCTTATTTTCCTAATTGCAATACATTTTCCAACATAGAACGGGCATTATAAACAAGACTGCTATTTTCAATATATAGTACTCAACTGGTGTAATTAGTGACGATATCTCGATATTCTAAACATTTAAGTTATAAACTAGATAACGACAATGTTTCTATGTCTGAGCACTGACATGACATATACATGTTTGAATTACGCTGATTTATGCTGAATAGCCGTAGTTCTATTCGCCAATTAATAATAAATATTAATATAAACAATCAGGACGAGTAAGTAGAGAAGACAAGGTCAAATAACGAGCGTATTAATAGTATGTTTGAAAGAAAACACAATACACACCCCTGCTATAAGAATATTGCCGCTAATAACATTTGCTGTAATGTTTTCCAATATTTGGTAAAAGAAATAAAATCGCATACACATTATGTGTTTAACTTTGTTCTTGAAACTTACAGATATTTACTAAATGCTTTCATTAATGAGTAACTATCAGTTTGCTTGTAAAAAGCGATTCTTCGTTTTAGAATTCTCAGTTCAAATCACGATGCTCTAGGGACGCAGACTGATACAAAATGTTAGAGATATGCAATGCTTTCCTAAAAATAAAGGATATCTGTATTTCCTTATTTATAAATAACTTTATTTCATTGTTTTATTAGCCTGCACGGTGTTTTAAAATTTGAAATTATCGTTTTTTTCTTACACTTCGGCCTGTTGTTTAAATGTTGTAGCATGAGTAACTTTCTTTAAACTAACTCTTACACCATTTATATGACACGTATAAACTAACTCGCTTGTGATCGGCATGTTATTTCAAACGGCTACACCAACTCGTTTATCATCAGATTTGGAATATTCATATTAAACACTATTTTCCACAATTTCAGATTCAGTCGTGATAGTTTACTATTTGAAAACAATATATCAATCACTTTAATCAGTTAGAAAAGATACTACGATAACACATACGAATTCAATGGAAAACAAATATTGAACATAATTATTCTGATATAGTGTAGACACCTTTTTTTATATTTCTGCTTTGTTGAGACTATTTGGGGAAACAGTATCATTTTTAAGAAATGCATTTCGAGCGGCAATGATAATTTTAAATCTAAACAAAAAATATAGACGAAACCAGGTCATCATTGATGGTGTACACGGAAGTATCTACATCATATCATATTTTAACGAATATGGCTAAGAAGTCTTATTCTCATATAAATATACTAGGTTCAAATTGAAACATATACTGAATTTAAAACATTTTAATTGAAAACGACTCAACTCGACGAAGATAAATTTGGAAAGATACAATGTAAATAAAAAAGAAACAATCTCAATTTAAAATGGGTTCACAAGAAATGGGCACACGCATACTGTGTAATTACAATTAGTGTGTATGTAAATGTGTAGTCTTAAATGGCTAACGTACGAAACAAAGAATAAAATAATCGAATACGGCATAATAAAGAAAATAGTTTGATTGCACTATGTAGCTTGAAGAACTATTAAGAATATACTATCAAGAAAGTGTGGTAAACATCATACGTTTGAATAATTTGACTGTTCAAGCATTTCAGATAATATAGTGGGTTTGCATGCCCCAGGATGGTAAACAAATCAATACTAAGAGCAATAGCGCACGGTAGGTTTTTAAGCAAACAATACATGTGTTGTTTCGAATAACCGTTATAGGTAAGGTGCCATCTCTAATTTTACAAGGTATGTGTTGTCGGGCTCTACTATTGAATCTCAACGTTGCCATTTCTACGTCCAGCACTGCAACAATATCTGAAAAGATGAAGTACATCATTCTCATGGAAGGATGGTGGCATATATTTTTGAAATTAAATCGATGGAGTGTTTGTATAGAAAACAACATGCAGATTCGCAGCAACATAGCAATTGCCAACTGTTCAGCTGGTTTCCATTGCCGATTCTTTCGCACACTCTTAACCAATGTAAACGAATACACATCCGAATATTTAATTTTAATTCAGAAAACAATAGTTATTTTCTTTTTGATGACTGACCAAATCACATCAACAGTATAGTTATTATTAGACAAAGTATTCCTTATGTTGTTTATAAATTCGTTCAATTTTGATTCTGAACAATTCATAAGGGCTCTGTGTTTGACTTTCGTTTATTATGACAAAATGAACACCAGCGGATATATAGTCCTGTGAAATCAGGGGTACGGTATATTGGTGTAAGCGCACTCGAATGGGGTAAACAATGTATCGAAGAAACGCTCAAGTGAAATGTCTATCTCCATCAAAAGTATATTTAAATGCGAGATGCATGCTATTAAACCATGATAATCGTTTATTTGCTACCTTTTGATTATTCAAAAGGCAGAATCTTCTGTCTACATATCGAACGTGGACAAAAAGGTAAATGGTTAATAATTTCTTTCTTATGAAATCCCACAAGAAATATTCACAAGTATCAGTCCAGGACTGATCCCATAGATAAATAGGCCATTTGCCTTTACGTTACATCCTTAAAACTTAATTCAACGGAAGCAGTAGCAAAATTAAACAACTGACAGAATAAGCTTTCAGAAATAGGAGGCGACAATAACTGGCTACGACTTACAAACTAGACACATATATATATATATATATATATATATATATATATATATATTGTTTCCAACATAGGAACAGACGTAAACAGGTTACTAATATCGCAAGAAGATATCTGTATACGCAAGTTAAGACTTTTGAATATTAATTAGGAAATACAATGAATATATTAAACAGTATTTATAACAGTGCGTAAATACTGACTGCACAATGTTCTGAATCTATGTAAGGGCCTTCTGCTGAGATAACCATACTATAGACATAATGGGCCTTACTAGGATATTCGCTTTGTAAATGTTGAGTAATTCATGAGCCTATACAGACATACCGGCTCATCTCACTGGTTATACTGGAAGGAAATATTATGTTTTTCATCCATTTAGTAAATTGTTTGTAGAAAATTAGTGAAATAAGCTTTTGAATCAGAAGTGGCTACACGTTCTAATTTGACATTTTTCTCGTGTAGTTTTATATCATCATCATGTTGTCAATTTGGTACAAAAACCCATGACCATTTATTATGTCAAGTTATTGTTAATGACTTATAATTTCCTGAAGCTTTCATGAATGCTAAATGTTATTTTCGAAATGTAAACTCATATGCCCTTCATGCTGGCGATCAACATTTTTTCTAGAAAAAAATGTTTATATATATATATATATATATATATATATATATATATATATATATATATATATATGTATATATATATATACAGATGTCAAAGAAATAAAAAAAACATGGATGAGGGCTGCCCGCTTTATTCATTATTTCGACCTAGATGAGTCTCATCAGATGCGTAAATAGGCACATATCGAAACTGAATGATTATCTAGTAACGAAATGTGACTGTTTACGCGTCGGATGAGACTCATCGACGTCAAAATAATTCATAATGCGGACACCCCTGATGTGTGTTTTATGTTTATTCTTTAAATTTATTTCAACCGTAAGCTCTTTTGCCGTGATTCACATAAAAACTATTCAACTGTGCACGCACACGATTTATATATATATATATATATATATATATATATATATATATATATATATATATATATATATATATATATATAAATATATATATATATATATATATATATAAATATATATATATATATATAAATATATATATATATAAATATATGTTAATATATATATATATATATATATATATATATATATATATATATATATAGAGAGAGAGAGAGAGAGAGAGAGAGACATTAAACAATGCAGTGTTGCATCGTATTGTCTTACTTTTACCGTCCACTTGGTCAGTGTTGTTTCCCTATCTACTCATAAGGATTGCCCCAGTTCTGTTCACAGGCGGTTCAGTGTTTTTTAACTGAAGCAAAGGAATTTGTGAACCGGAATTTAGAGTCTCAGAAGGCGTATGTCCATGTTAGTATAAAATGGCTATTTGCTGGCCGTGTTATTCATAACTGTAGGCTATTCACTCTCTGACAGGTTGTTAGCCGTTAGACACCGCTGAAAAACATTATCCTTTACTGCAGTTGTAGACAGTTTTCTTCACATTCATGAAGCAGATAGCGGACATCAATGATGGACTTTTTGTCCTATACTCGGTTAAGTTCTTCCAATCCCGGGTCTGAAAGTGGCTATGCTAGTGATGTCATAAAGGTATTAAGGCGTGTACACTCCAGACAAACTTTGATCAACGGACAGCTGGATTTCAATTCTGATTCAAACATAACTAGAATAGTTTGCAGCAGAATAAGCCGGCCGGCCGATCAATCGAGAACCGTTCATGACGTGATTCCTCTCAAAAATACTATTTTTCCTAAGAATGTTACCAAAGTATTTAAAGTGAGCTAAAAAGTTTAACCAAAAATAGCGTTTTATAAAAGTGTATATTGTGCTGTTGTCTTTCTAACGTGTTTTATGCACTATAAATACTTAGCATGATTATTTAAAATATACTTATTACTATCGATCCCTACTAAAACGCCTGTGTTTTTCATGAATTAAATAATCAGCATCATTTATAGTATCAATAAGTTTACATTAACACAATCACATATTTCGGAATATTTACCACTATGTTATGAGTAGAAACACTAACGATATTTTTAAAAGAAATATAAGAAGGGTAGTTCTGCTGTGTTTGACTTTATATCAACATTTAACATATGCTTGTAATGATATACTCAAATTCATATAAATGCAGTACTACTCGCACTCGTTACAATTCATATAAAGGATTAGCGGAACCGATATCGATTGTGTGGGTGTACATGATTTGCTGACGTAGTTTTACTCGGAACCGATTTTCCCAATTTGAGATTATTTTATACATAGGAATCAACAAGAACTCTAAACTCGAAAAGAAACAAAAAACATCCGAATAACTTGTCAAAAAAATAGAAACGTAGCTTTAATAAGTAAGACCATTGTGTCTTACAAAATTCTAGTAGGAAACATTATTAATGTCATTATACCTACAAATTTGATTAGGATATTGCAAAATAAATGGTTGCTTATCAATAGCTCCGGACCAAATAGTGAAGAGTTCATTTAAGATAAAGGTAATCTATTATTCGTTTCTAAATGGACTTTATTTTCTTGTTTCCGCGCGCTGATTTAGATAAGTATTCGTCTCTCTCTTTAATCATTTTTGTATTAAATTATATTTCTCATGAAGTTGGTGCTTCTTACAAAATGCACGGGTGTACATACATCTAGTTTTTCGAATATATAAATGCATATATATATATATATATATATATATATATATATATATATATATATAACATGTATATATATATATGTGTGTGTATGTGTGTAATATATAGGTGTATGTATATGTATAAAGAAATATATTATATGTATATTTCCCATGAAAAAAAACTCATCAATGCAAACTGATTAAGACAGAGAAACTTTCGTTGCACTTATTTTCATTATATATATATATATATATATATATATATATATATATATATAGGCATATATATACATATATATATATATACACATATATACATTTATACATATATATATATACATATATATATATATATATATATATATATATATATATATATATATATATATATATATATGATTATAGACTCTCCTGTCGATTACGAAATATTAGGTTCCAACAACTTTCAATTGTGCTTAGATCGTGCATGACACCTCAGTCTGTCAAGAGACCTGCAAGGAAACCCGCAGGCAGTGCAAAGGTGTGAGTGATAGGATGCAAGGTGTGGAACACTCTCACAAGCGTTTCGCCTCACTCTGACAGTTCTGATATTATCCACACAGGTTTCGTTGAATCTCTCCAGTCCAATGCAACAAGCTGCTCGCCATGTCTTTCTGTCTTGTGTACAGTATTCAAAGTTGTGTGAGGTACTCCAATTGCCGTCAGCGCATCTTTCAATTTATTTTTGTACATCAGCAAGGGTCGACCAACATTTCTGTTACCACACACTAATGACTGTACATCAGTGATTTTGCTATCCTCCCTTCGTCCATTCTTGCTACATGACAATGCCATCGCAATTGAGACTGGAACAAGAAAGTTCCAATTCCACCAATATTGCATCTGTGGAAAAGATCGATGTTAGCGACTTTGTCCTTCAAACGTAGTCCGGATATGATCCTAAGGCAGCTCCTGTTGAACACATCCAATTAACGAATGTGATGCTAGTAAGGCGTTCACGCCTCACATCCATAGAGAAGACCCGGGAATATTACAGCCCTATAGACATTGATTTTTGTCTTTAACTTAATGCCTCTGCTACTCCAAAGACGATGTGTCAGCTTGCCGAAGGAATTTACTGCTTTTGCAATTCGGTTTACGATTTCATCATCAAGTGAAGCAGCAGAATTATCTTTGCTACCAAGGAAGGTAAAGTTTTTTATATAGTTTATTGGTCTTCCATTCACTTCGAGATTTTCTAATGGAAATTCATGAACATGCTGATTTTGTTTCACTTCTTGAACTTGTTTAGTTGAAAGGCGTCGTGGATGGATCACCTTAGTCTTCTTTAAACTGATTGTTAAAAAAAAAACGTTACATGCATGTGAATATGTTGTAAAATATATATAATTTTGTAAACTATATAGACAGGTATATATATATATATATATATATATATATATATATATATATATATATATATATACATAAATAGACATACACATATATAGACATACATATATATAGACATGTGTATGTATATATATATATATATATATATATATATATATATATATATATATATATATATATAGTGGGGAAAACACACACAATATATATTTTTTACCGGTTTCGTTCGTGGCGAACGTCTTCAGAAAATGAAAATATGGAAATACTTTCATTTTGAAGGCACACACATAAGATGAGGGAAGGATGATCTGATTGGACCATATGTGAAGACATAAAGTGGTGTTGGAATATGATAAGTAGGTTACATATTCTTCTATGGGTTTTATTCTTATGTTTATATTTTTGTATTTATTTACTGTCTTTTACTATAACACCTAATGAGCTTGTCATTTTTGCACACATTTTGTCCACCGCGACATTTCATTGTCATTGATTATCGTGTATCTTACATATATATATATATAGCGTGATATTCATTTTTCCATCTTAGCGTCTGTCAGAAACATCGGTGACCATAGAATCACAGAATCAATCCTCATCTCCAGATTAAACCCCTCACTCAATCAGCGGCACGAGCTCCACTCACCATTCATTCTATAATATCTACCCCTCATCAACCGACCAACCCTCATATCTAACACTCAACAGACTCCGTTTCCACCACTTCACTCATTATTTTTTTCCTATAATAAATCACCACACACCCACACAATCAAATAGGATCCTTCTCATATGAACTTCCATCCTGATACACTTTAAACCACACACCAAAAACCAATATCAACACACTCTTCTAACCCACCAAAATAAGTCACCCCATAACCTAGCATTATTAATTAATTACTCCAAACAGATATAAAATGTACACAAATAACATGCAAATATTAAATATATAAATAATAAAATAAATTAAAAAAGTAAATAATGATAATAAAAAAATATGTAAACAAGATGCAAATGAAGAACATATAAATAAACAATTAAACAAACAATAATACATAAATATGTGTACATATATATATATATATATATATGTATATATGTATGTATGTATGTGTATATATGTTTTATTTATATATATATATATATATATATATATATATACTAATATTGTTATACAGATTTCCACCTAAAAAAACTAGAGTTATTCCCCTTTATATTATAGTAAATATATCAAGTTAATTCGATAAACTAATTTGCCGAAACTCACAATTAGTAACACTTTTTAAATAGATGATAATCGATAAGTTTGATAGATCCAGAATATTTAAAATGAGAGATTAATTACTTTACTTTATATTAAAATTCTTAAAATACGAAAGGAAGATAAAAAAATAAAAAATTTGAAGATAAAACACACTGAAATAAAAGTAAATAATCAAATATAAACTTAATAAAAAAAATTAAAAAGATTATGAATAAAAAAATAATAAAAATATATATATATAGTATTAAAACTAACAGTTTATCGAGCACCATACACTTAACCAACATTACAAAAATATTTTTGAACACCAAATTATATATGTAACATAACCTCTAAATAAAATTTACTTTACATTTCCTGCGAGTTTTCGGTTTTCGCTGCGGTCTACATCTGGCAGCCATTTTGTTTTGTAGAAGTCTCTACACAGTCGGAGAAAAGAAACAAAAAATTCTTCTGGTTTAATTATTTTTGACAAAGAGATGTATTTTCCCGAAATGAAATAGTGATTTGTAATCACCCGGACATGACTCGAACAGCTAAAAACACTCTTGATGTTATGTAAGATTTTAGAAAAAAAGGAAAAATAAATAGTAAGTCATATTTCGTACTCGATTTATTGTTATTTTTTTGTTCCTTACAACTTGCATTATATGTATATATATATATATATATATATATATATATATATATATATATATATATATATATATATATAAGTATACATATGTTGTCAATTTTTTTTATTCTAAAAGCGTGAATCTGCGCCCAACATCGACTAAACTCTACCTATTATGACGTATTTTACAACTCGGCGTGTGTTTTCCCCTCTACTCTGATTCGACCTCTCGGCATTTATACCATCAACATGAGTAAATTTAATAGGTAGCATGTGGTGTTCTCATTTATTAGTAAAGACAGACAAATAAAGGAATTACTGACTTTTTGAACAGATACAAGTTCATTATTTATGTATTTTGATAGATCAGTGTGTATTTGTATAGAAAATGTAATACCTTTTATAACCAGCATCACCAATAAGAACAACGACATCAAATTCCGTACAACAATTATCTTATATACTCAATTATTAAAAATAATACGTTTAAAATATTCAAAAGTAATGTTTGTAATCGTCTATGTGTAAATAAATTCACGCGAAAACTTTAGCGGAATTCGTGATTAGAGTTTCACACTAATTAAACAGAAGTTAAACATTTAAATGAGAAATGTGTTATTAGTTAATCATTTTATTGAATATTATTACTGATAGTAATGATATAAAAACACTATTGCGAAAATATAACTACATCGGAAAACCTAATGCCAAATTATGCTACAAAATATCTGTTTAAATAAAACATAGCTTTCATTGTATTTAGTACGTTCTTTTATCAGTATATATAGCGTATTTGAGAATATTTTGTGTTATTATTGCTCTAAATGTTCCTAATATATTCATATAAAAATATACTCGGTAGTATTGCAAGAACGCTTCACTTCCTAATTAATCATCATTGAATATATATTCTAGACAACAGGGTGAAGAACATTGCTAGATATATGTTGTTACTTAAACTATTTGAGAGGCTCTATAAAAAAAACGTATCATACATAACACAGTAATAAACACACTACATTTAAAACTGTTTCTATATTTATTTCTAAAGATTAGGATGAACATTTTAATAAGGGAGTGTTTTTACCAACATTTATTGACTTTGTTGAATTATTATTTTTTAATCGATATTAATTATAGTGGACTGAATGTAACAAATTGTCTTACAGTGAATCTGATGTGCTCTGTAAATATTTAATGAAAATAAGTGTGTATACCAACATAGGATTTTTTCATATGTCAATTTTTTTCATGATATGTTTTTATTGTTTTCTACAAAAATCGAAATGCATTCTATTTAATTTGATTTAGTAAGTAAAATATGCGGGTTACCAATCTATTTAAAAAAACGAAAAAAACATTATATTTAAAAAAATGAATTGAGTGACTAATTTCGAAAGAACTGGTTTGTAAAAAAATGGTAGATATACTCAATACACTTTCCGAAACTGTCTATTTTTAGTACACATTATAAACAATATTACATAATCAAATATACCGAGTTTAATTCGAACCAGAAACATTTGCATTTTCCAGCGGAGATCGGTAGGTGTCAAACTGTCAATATTTTCCTGTAAGAGGGAATGATTAGATGGTCATAATAATAAATTTGTGATGTGGCTGAGAAAGGTGTGAAACTAATGAGTGGCTTTGCAACTCAGATCACACGTGACCCAGAGCAAAGAAGCTGCTTACTACAAGTTGTGGAGTAACACAGGAAAAAAATTTGCCAGTTTGAAAAAAAGTCACATTGAACAAGTGATAATACATGTATTAGTAACATCCTATATGACAGTTTCTCATGCAATATATGTGTCAGAGCAGTGCTATCATACTACCAAACTGATTTGTTGTAGTGTCCCAGCTGTTTGTGCAATAAAACTAGTTAAAATTTACACAGGTGTTTATGTGTTTTATTGTGCTTCCTACCACATGCAAGAAAATTGTATTAGCTTTCATTTGGTACCACTTTCAATGCTATAGCATCAACCTCTGGAAAGCTACAATGAAAATAAGGACATAATATCCCATATTTTGCAGCGTTTTTGAAAAACGTCAACAATAAAATTACATGGCTATTGAGGCAGGCCTAGCCAAGGTCCAAGATCACAATAACTGGTATATTTACCTAATTTAGACCTTGGAGAATGGGAATAATAGCAGTTTCCATATGTTTGAAGAAAAAGGTCAATTTTGTAAGAGGTCTATTGCCTAGTTCATGTTGCGTGTAGTCGAAGAAGATTGCTTAGTTCATGTTGCGCGTAGTCGAAGAAGATTGCCTAGTTCATGTTGCGTGTAGTCGAAGAAGATTCCCTAGCTCATGTTGCGTGTAGTCGAAGAAGATTCCCTAGCTCACGTTGCGTGAAGTCGAATAAGATTGCCTAGTTCATGTTGCGTGTAGTCGAATACGATTTCCTAGTTCATGTTGCGTGAAGTCGACGAAGATTACCTAGTTAATGTTGCATGTAGTTTAAGAAGATTGTCTGGTTAATGTTGCGGGTAGTCGAAAAAGATCTGGTGGGAGAGTGACAATTCCTTCAGTTTCCAGTATGTATTACTGAATTAAGAAATAAATATATGAAATAGATAAAGATGCACACCCACAACTTACAAACAGATCAGTATCTTCTAGTGTATTTAAATGCTTACGAATTATAGGAGTGTACTGCTCCTGAGGATATTTGTTTACGTATCATTAGTATAAAGATTAATCGTAAATAACAGTAAACGGGACTTGCATGCACCGCGCTCTACTGATATTCAATCTATACCAAACAAGATAGGATATTTTTAACACTGCACCATATAACATATTTTGTTTATTATGCCAGTCAGTTATTAAATATAAAATGTAATCATTGTATGAAAATCAGTTTTAAAATAACTGTCTAGAAATAAATACGGAGAGGAACGAAATAAGTTGATAAAATATGTATTTGTATGCTTACATAGTCATGATTATCTACTTAGTTATATATCTAAATTACCTACTTTGCTAAAGTAAACACAGTTGAGCGCATGTGTTGTTCAAGGTTTATTAAAACAAATCTCAGTTGTGTATGACGCCTGAATACTGGTGACAAACCAGTTTATATAGATGTGGTTGTGCATCAACATATAAACGCGTGAAACGATGTCAGCTCTATTTCAAACATTAGCATTACAAATCTATAAACGTACGAAGTTACCCCGCCTACATAGACGTGTGTAAACGAATATGATGAAAAGATAATAATGAAAAGAAGGGTTTAGATGAAAATATGTGGCTATTTATTTTCATCGAAATTGCTCCATATATGATATCACTTGATGTTAGAACTAATATGAGTATTGCAAACACAGAGGATGCCTATTGCCCTTAGTCTTGTAAATACCAATGTTATAGGTAGAAGGAAATAGTTTGCAGGAATGAAGTTTTACAAGCCGGCGGAATATTACAAAGATGTATAAAAACAGCGAATTGATGAATACACCAAGACTAACGAGTCAAACAAGGTGGAACAAAAGGAACAACATATACATCACATACTTATGAAAAAACACATCCCATAATAGTATTTATATGAAATTAAAAAGATCGAGGGAGCGTCGCATTGACTGATGACATATTTTGAAATATTTTTGTGGTAGATAGAAAGACAGACCTACTGAGCGCATGCTAAGTGTGCATCATAAAATAATACTAACTTTAACGCTCATCAACCAGCTTTCTTTTCAACTACGCTTCTAGACATCCTAACACTATTTCAAGCAAGAACTTGAGAAAACAACCAGCCTACGACGTTTAAATAGACAGAGAATCTCATGAAAATCTGTGGATGTATCAAAAATGATAACACTCAAAACTGACAACATATGGCGTATTCTTTCTCTCCGTTTAAATAAACTTCTATCGACATGATTTGTTCTCCTATACAATCCATGGACACTTTGGAGTAACAATATAAGTTGTTCAGAAAAAAAGGTTTCATAGATATCCGATATCTTCTTTGAACAGATTAACGCTCACGTTATGTCTAAATGAAACCACTTGTATTGTATGATGATTTTTTTATATCAACTTAACGCTTGTAAGTTCCCACTTCCTTCATAGCTGACCACACAAAACTTTCTCTAACAATAGTAGACATTTTGTAAGTATTAAATACTTTGTGCCAGTGCGAAGATATAAAAATCGGATAAGTGCTTGCATAAAACGCCAGTCAAAGAAGATAATAATAAATAAATATAATACGCATATAAAACTAAACAAATAGTAATAATAATGGCGCAGAACGCAAAAAGTTTAATCGACGATACATGGGAACAAATGAGAGAATAAGAATGCGCAGATTTCGAATAGAGTGAAAGAAATTAATAGGATAAGCGATGAAGGTATTCTAGAGAATTCGATATTAAGTAAAAAAGAAAAAAAAACGTAACACAGACAATCATAAGAGTATTAAAGAATATGGATAGTAATGGTCGGCCGGTTCATCGTTTTCCTTTTTTATCTACAGATTGGACTTCGACTGTTATAAACGCAGGAGGAAATGCATTTGGCGGTTAAAGGGAAAAAAGGATATGTGCAATTTATCCGTCAGGTAAATGAAAGCATTTTCACATTGCGCCCGGTAGATCTAAAGGAAAAAAAAGTATTATATATATTGAGATATAAGTACACGGATGTCGAACCAGAAACTCTACAAGTAAGTAACACTGTGAACAAACTTAAATTTGAGTGGAAAACCCGTCACAGTTTAATGGATTGCTCTTCGTCGTTCTTTTAAGTAATGATTGATTGTTATATTGATAAAAGTGATGGAATCCTAATACACCGGCGACCGGATATATATATATATATATATATATATATATTATATCACATATATATATATATTATATCATATATATATATATATATATATATTATATCATATATATATATATATATATATTATATCATATATATATATATATTATATCATATATATATATATATATATATATATATATTATATCATATATATATATGTATATATATATTATATCATATATATATGTATATATATATACATATATTATATCATATATCTATATATATTATATATACATATATATATATTATATATATATTATATATATATTATATATATATATTATATATATTATATATATACCATTTAAAATTACAATATAAATATATATACGTATATATATATAATTGAAAATTACAACATACATATATATATATATATATATAAATATATATTATTTTTTTTTAACATACCTCTCTCCAAACATGGCAGGCCGCAACTGTAAACGTAAGGGACGACTCATAGTTAAGGTGTAGGTTTTGTGTGTCATCCTAAGCTGGGAGCTATGCAACGATATGTCTGTGTTCATTAGTTTTAAATCTCTGCGTGTCGTTACATTCGAGGAAGCAGGGAGCAGAGATGGAATATCAAGGCCGGCAGAGTAGAAGGCAGCTGGGGGCCTCCACAGTTAATTGATGCGAGTTAGCTGAGTGTTGAGTTGCTCTAGTGTATTTACATCGTGGGGGTGGGGGAACAAACGACATAGGTATAGTAAATGTAATTCTCTGAACAAAACAGTATTTCACCACTTTTATGTTTATTTACAAAGATTACATGCAAGTAAACCTAATGTATCGAACCAATGTTCAAACATGAAACAATACATATTTATTTTAGAAAATGTCTAATAGAAAAACCCCGAAGAACGATGGGTGTTTACATGAAATTCTTATTCTGGAATATTCTGTTGTTTTAGTCTACTTAAGTTGTATAACCTGTAATGAAAAAAATGAAAATGTTTTTTTATTTTAAAATGAGAGGTTGTTCCTAATACATCTCACTAAAAAAAAAAAACTTTTAAAATCCATAAGAAAAGATTGGTTCTGATCTCCAACATATAATGTATATATATATATATATATATATATATATAGTGTATATTTGTGTAATTATTTTTATTGGTGATTGCAACATTCGTTGTTGTTTTTGCTTTCTACTATTTCGATTGTCTCACTTCCTAAGTAATTAAGATGCAGAAAATTGCATTATTAGTCGCCTTTACATTTATAGGACGTATTTTTCGTAAATATATATATTTTTATTTATTTTATACGTACATAAAAGTAATCCATGGACAGGTGTTTCTAGCTCACAACCGTAATATGCAAGGATCGAACCTTCGATGATAATTTTAATAGTCCAGCGTTTTACTATCGGACCAGCCGCCCTGTCTAGAAATATGCACGATTTGTATCACCTAAATATTCAGTGTATTTTGTTTAATTATTTTTATTTGTGATTGCAGCGTTCGTTGTTATGTTTGCTTACTACTATTTCGATAATCTCACATCATAAGTAATTAAGATGCAGAAAATTGGTAAAACGCTGGACTATAGAAATCAATATCGAAGGTTCGATCCTTGTCTACGTTAGCCATGCTGATGGCGGATGTGAGCAAGAAACAAGTGTCCACGGATTACTTTTATGCACGTATAAAATAAATAAAACTATATATATTCACGAAAAATTATTCTTATGGAATTAAGTGCGACTAATAATGCAATTTTCTTCATCTTAATCACTTAAGAAGTTATACAATCGAAATAGTAGTGTGCAAAAAACCCCAATGAACACTGCAATCACCAATAAAAATAATTACACAAAAATGCACTAAATATTTAGGTTATAAACATCGTACATATTTCTAGACGGTCGTCTGGTCCGATGGTTTAACGCTGGACTATATACATCAACATCGGAGGTTCGATCTTTGTCTACGTAAGCCAGAAATGATTACTTTTCTAGGCGTATGAAATAAAATGATTGATAAATACATATATATATATATACATATATATATATATATATGTATATATATATATACATATATATATATATTATACACATCAATATGATATATATATATATATATATATATACATATATGTATATATATATATATATAAATGATCGACATAAATCTATGTATATAATATATATATGTATATTTGTATGTGTGTAATCCATATATATATAATATCTTTCTCTCTATATATATGTATATATACATGATCGATATATATATATATATATATTTATATATATATATATTCGATATATATATAATATATGTATATATATACATATATATATGATCGATATACATATATACAAGATCGATATATATATATATATATGATCAATATATATATATATATATATATATATATATATATAAATATGTAGGTTATAAACATCATACATATTTTTAGACGGTCCTCTGGCCCGATGGTTAAACGCTGGACAATATACATCAACATCGAAGGTTCGATAGCCAAAAATGATTACTTTTATAGGCGTATCAAATAAAATGATTGATATATACATATATGTATATATATATATATATGATCAACATAAATCTATGTATATAATATATATATGTGTATGTGTGTAATCTATATATATATAATATCTCTCTCTATATATATGTGTATATATATATGATCGATATATATATATATATATATTCGATATATATATAATATAATTATATATATATACATATATATATGATCGATACATATATATATACAAGATCGATATATATATATATATGATCAATATATATATATATATATATATTTATATTATATATACACATGATCGAGATATACATATTATTTTTATATATATAATCGATATATACATATATGATCTCTCTCTCTCTATATATATATATACATATATAACACATCTTCTATATAAAACTAAATGGGTGTATGTTTGTTTGTGTGTGTATGTGTTTGTGGTTGTGTGTCTCTTATAGAAAACAGAATATAGATAAAATCTAAAAGTGTATTCTGATGTAAAATTCACAGAGTAAGTTGATGGGCGAAGTTCGAAACCCACCCCTTACAAGTATAGTGATCTGATTTCATCGGGGGGGGGGTCGTTTTCAGTTATTTTTCATTATATTTCATAGTCATTAGAAAAGTCTGAGTCATATTTTGCTTTTATTACGTAATACTTTGTGATATCTTTTAAATTTATGTAACGTTTTTTTGCGTCAATTCCATCTACATTGAGGGGGGTAATATAGTATGCGACGGTCCTCCACTAGACGTCACTACCCGCTACTCTGTACGTACACAAATACATGCACATGTACATTTTATAATATCATATATAAGAAAAATATTCGGCGTTGTACGGCAAATTATACTTCAAGTACATTAAATAATCTATGGTTTAGAGGGTATCTAAGGAAGAACGATATGTCACGTTTAAAAACACAATTTAGTTTTTGTTTTAAAGGTTAGAGAATATAGATTACATATAAACGTGCATTCTTATGTAAAATTCACACAGTAAGATAATGGTAGTATTCCCTAATCTCTAATCGTACTCATTAGGGGTCGATGCAGCAGATTTAATCAGGGGGGGGGTCGTTTTCTGTTATTTTTATCATATTTTATAGTAATTTGAAAATCCTGAGTCATATTCTAATTTAATTTCGTCATAATTTGAAATAACTTTTATTTTATTTTACGTTTCTTAGCGCCAGGAACGCGCCTCTACATTTTTAGTTCTTTGGTATTGTTTTTAAAATAAGCGACGAACGCTACTAAAACTATATTTTACTAAAGAACATCATAGGAAATTACAACATGGCCGCCAGCAATTAAGTCGTTGCATTCAAATTGTATTTAAAAGTCTGTAAAAAATAAAATATAATTTATTTCAGGAAAAAAAATACATAATACGTATAATCACTTTCATCCAAAATATTGTGTAAAATCAACGGAAATAAGCCAGATATTCAAGTAATTGTGACTTGTATGTTACTACGATTGTAAACCAAACACTAAAAGTTGCCGAATTACAACTTGAAGGACCACGCTTTTCACATGGTCAGCTTTATGTAGGAGCATCACGTGTGGGAGCAAAAACAAATCTGTTTGTGTATGCACATCAGAATGAAAAAAAAAACATTGTTATGAAGAGATGTTCAATCTTAATGCAACATGAGTTTTTTTTATTATTATTAACAGATTGCATTTCATATTTCATTAAACTTTATTTCGAGTTTTGAAACTTTCCATATCAGTGTCAATCTTTAGATTATAAATTAATTGTTTTCATAAACAGTATATGAGCATTATTTAATTTTATTCACTTGTGTATTTGGTTTTTTAAACGTGAAGCATGTTTTAAAAAATGTACACTAAAATAAAATAAAATATATTGCAATTATCCTCTGAAGGAGTAAAGCTGTAATACATGTGATAAAAAATTAAATAATGTAATCGACACTTATGTTTTTGTGATGTTTAGTTAAAGAAAAGGAGCTTACAAAAGTTATTTACATTACCTTGTTGTATTCGTCTTGGAAAACCATGTATACCCACCTACCTGCACATAGAACGATCCTATGTTAGCCTTACTATGGAGCTATGCGAGTGTTATCTAGTTTTTCATGAGTGCAATAGCTCTACTTATGCAAATATTAGGTGATAGTATTTTTTTTAGGTATAAAAGCAAGTTATGTGAGAAAAGTTATCAAAGTGATTACTTAATGTGCCAACCAATTGAGTATACAACCAGTGTTTTTTTATTCTGCACTAGGACAGTTTAGGTCACTTATGAAAAATGCCTTTCAGGTGCTACTGCAGTTTACAACACCTATGAAAAACGCTTTTAAAACTATTGACTTCATCAAGATTACGTATATTCGTAATATGTTACAATAGAGTTGCGTAAGAAATAAGGTATTGACGGGACCATTTGTTCTACTTGGTGTTGTCCGGGATCAATAATTTTCAGATTAAGCATTACATTTGGAAACTGGTAGGCATTACATCTCTTCGGACTATTGCCTTCATCAGCATCATTTATCTTCCTCATATTCTGAAATAGGGGGGTCAGAAAGTAGGTATAGACAAGCTATTGGTTCTACTCGGCATTGTTCGAGATCAATAATCATTATTAACATTATTTAACTTAATACTTGGATTTTACCGATACTTTTCGCAGTTCTATGAAGGCCTCCTTACTAACATTACATTATGTAAAGAAAAACGGAGACAGATAAAAAAGACAGTTAGGTAGAGGGAGAGAGAGGAACGGAGATAGAAGGTTTAACATACAAATGTTACACACATTATTTAACTTCTATTTTGTTATGTCTCAGTGCAATTAATGTAATTTTACACTATCAGATTTAAAGCAGATGGTCTCGGGGGAAAATGAATTACATTATCATTACTTTTTGATACATTTAAACAAAAAAACACATGGGAAAGGGGGATAGAGGGTTGAAGAAAAGAGGGAAACAATGGGGACCAGGGAAAGAGAGACGGCAAGAGAATGAAGAGATATTAACATGTGTATATAATGATGTTACATACACTCTTTAATCTCTACTACTCTGATTTCCATCGCCACGGGCAACGGCGAGTAGCCCTGCTAGTATATAGATATACATATATATATACATATATATATATATGTATGTCGATCATATATATATATATATATATATATATATATATATATATATGTGTATATATATATATATATATATATATATATATATATACATATATATATACAGTACGCCAAAAATTAAGCAACACAAATGAAATCTTCTGAATCTAAATAAAATTATATATTATTTTTTTTCGGAAAATTTCACTGAATATACACATTATTTAGTTGGACTTTACCGAGATTTCCACATTAATTAACATACTATTTTAAAAGTTATCCACCATTTTACAGAGTTTAAGTGCCCAAAATTAAGGAACAAAATATCATTTTTTAACTAAATCACATCAACAAAAAACAAAGGAGATTTAATAGTTGGTATCTACCTTTGTTATCAATAACTGCTGCGAATCTCCGTCGGCAAGATTTCACTAATAATTGGGTCACATTTATCTTGGCCCATTCATCTTTCGATTTCAGCCACAAGTATTCGATGTTTTCCGGATTCTTTGCCATACAATTCTGTCCTAGAGTCTTCCATACATTTTCTATAGGGTTGATGTCAAGACTCTGAGGAGGCCAGTACATTACCTCTACTTTTTGATGAGCCAGAAAATTCATGACCAGCTTTGCCTCATGGCAGGCATCATTACTCTGCATAACAACATGCTTTTCAATACCAGAATTGTGCAATACTGGCAAAACATACTGTTCTAAAAAATGTGTGTATACATTGCATTTACTCTAGTATTTAAGCATACAAGTGGTGATGTACCCTGCCATGATATAAAGCCGAAAACTATCACACTACCTCCAGCAAATATAACAGTTTTTTTATGCAGCTATGATCCACACTTTTGTGTTTTACTTCCTCTTACAAATTGTTTTCCATCACTGCCAAATATATTAAATTTCGATTTGTCACTGAAATACACTTTTTTCCAAATTGTTTCTGACCATATAACCTGTTTTTGTTGCGAACGCCAATCTATGTGCTTGCTGTTTTTACGTATTAGCAGCTATTTTCGATGAGATCTTGCAAAAAGACATATTTCGTGCAACCTTCTGCACACAGTTTGTAGTGAAACATTCGTGTTTAGTAAGTTAGCCAGTTGTAAGCACACGGTGGTTGATCACTAGGCGTTTTATAATTATGCCCCCTTTTGCCGTGGTCTTTCATGGTCTTCCAATTTTCCTTGTGTTATTTAACCTTTCAGTTACTTTATAGAATTTAAGAACTCGACTTACCACACTTTTTGAACGTGTCATACGTTTTCCTATTTTTTATATATTAAACTTATACTTTCTTAATTTGTCGATTTCTGCTTAATCGCTTAAATCAGTTTTATTTCTTTTTGACATGATTGATATTGCGTGACTGCAGCAGTGATGATCATTAAAGTTTTAAATATCAATTGTCATCATTTCATACAAAAAACTACTGTGTTATACTTTAAATAATTATTATTCCTTAATGTTCCTTAATTTTCGACACAGAAAATATGTAATATTCTATTTCATATTCATTTGATGTGTAACTTTTTCATAAATGTTATTGGAACTCAAAAGTTTGTATATTATACACTACAACAATGTGATGTTTGGGAAACGCATGATTAACTGAGACATACATCATTATAAATACTGGCTGTTAATTAATATGTGAAATGGTTTGATTATTGTTCGTTTCATGCTTAATCACATATTTTTTCGGTAGATATTCCTAATAATTATTTACAAAAAATAATTAATTCATTAGAATATCTCCTTCTGAAGATACTATACAAAACTTTGTGGGGCATTGGATTATAATACACTTGTAAAGTATGTAACTTTACTTTTTTATTATTGTATTCTTACCACTCTCTCTCTCCCTTTTTCTCTTTGGATCTATCTCTCTTTTTCTCTTAATCTCTATATAGTTGTCTCGCTTTCTCTCTCTCTCTCGCTATATATATATATATATATATATATGTATATATATATATATATATATATATATATATATATATATATATATATATATATATATATATATATATATATATATATAGTCTAAAGAAGCTTTGAGTCATTTTTTTAAAAAAAATGTAAAATGCAGTTAAATTCCCAGACCAACTAACTAAATCCAAGATATTGCAGATTAACATTCGTTGGAAAATTAATAAATGAAAAGATATAAGTAAAAAAAAAAAAAAAAAAAAAAAAAAAGAGGGGGGGGGGTAATTATCTAAGAGTAAAACAAAAACAGGAGACCTTAAGCGTCTAATATTAATACGGGGATCATCAGCTGTTTACCATGTAACTGTTTCGGAGATTTAAAAACAGGACAGTTATAATATTCATGGCTCTCCAATGGTACTGATTATACGACCATTTGCCCAATAATCAAGTGTCGAAATAATTCAGCTTAACATACCAGTAATATATACATAAATCAATAATAATAATGATAAAATAATAATAATAATAATAATAATAATAATAATAATAATAATAGTAATAATAATAATAATAATAATATATTACTTTTAAGACTACCGTATGATATAGTAATTTGTGTATCAAGTTACGAAAAATAAAATAAATGCTCAATATCACAAGAATGTTCGATTATCCGTTGACTCACCGTAAGATGACAGACGAAGAAAAAGCTCAGAAGAAATAAACATATATATATATATATATATATATATATATGTGTGTGTGGGGGTGGGTGTGTGTGTGTGTGTGTGTGGGTGTGTGTGTGTGGGTGGGTGTGGGTGTGTGTGTGCATGTAAAATATTGACAACGGGACAGGGGAAAGATGATGTCAGAAAAAAAACTATTCCGTGTTTAAGACTTGTGGTACTTCTATTCCACTTAGAGAGGTTATTTTGTTTCACATATGTGCATTTACTATATCTTTTAGATTTGTTTTCGCATGCATTTTTGGCTTGAGCGTTAGTTTAATAGATCTCCTTACCATAAGAAATGTTGATAAATCGAAACTTGATTTAAGTATCATGAGTCTCTAATGTAGGGTCTTATTGAGATATATGCGTACAGCTATATCATGAGCAGTTTTGAGTATATGTTGAATGGTGTGTCACCCTTGAGTGGTAAACTTAATTGCCATCGCTATATCCTTAATTCATGATACATGTTGTTTTTCTTGACGCGAACGACAATTACTATAATACATTTTGTCCGACGTTTTACTGTAATTCTTAACAATTAAGAAGCGATTTGTTCGGGTTTAGAAAAAGCGGCTCATCATATTCACATTAGCCATAATCTATACCTAAGTGTTTACCGATCGCTTTATTTTTAAATTGCATATCAAAGTGTTATATTACATGTAAAATCGAACACATATCATTACGTTTAAAAATAATATCTAATCAAGACATTCTTGAATTTAGCATGCACTTTGCATTCATTTTTCAGTATGTTTTTAATAGACCAAATCGTTGTTAACCATGATGTTTCCTCACACTAAAGATTAAATAAGAACTTGTTGGTTTGATACCAGCTTTTGTATAGAGCACCGTTTCTTACAAGACAGAATATACATTGCCCTTGGATCTTAAAAGTTACCGGGTAACTCTAACTCTATCCGTATAAATTAATCTGAAATAAATGTGTATAATACCACGTTTTGTAAATGCCTGATAACAGTATAGGGACATTAGGTCCCTTTAACGTTTCATTTTTTTTAAAAATTGTATGTGGCTGGGAATATTAAGATAATACTCTACTATTTTGTTTAAATGGGTTCTGTTGTTTTCATGTAAATAGTATATTTCGTTCTTCTGAGCATATATAACATTCCGCTTGAAACATCTGTGTGTGATATATTTGGTGTAGTATTTCTTCCTGCAGCGATTAAATATTTTTCTATAATTGTGCAATGTGTTATATCTTGGTTAATAAAATAATGCCTAGTGTGATAAAGATCTGGTGTCCAGTTACCCGCGGATATTCTTATGCATTTTCTAGTCGTCGGTGTCGTCCTTAGATGTATAGTTGTGTTGTATGCATCGTTGTTTACCTTAACGTTTAATTAAGTTGATGGCAATGATTCACAATACAATTGAATTGTTTGGTGTATTTTTCGATGGTTTCGGTTTCGTCTAATAACATGTTAAGTGTGTGATTATCCCACTCCTTATTACCTAACAATATGCATTAGTTATATTCACTATTCTTCTAGTAAATACATCTGTAGTGAGTTGCAAGTGCAAGAATGTCTGCCTATCAATTTTAAGAAAGCACCTCCGACGTTGATGTTAGATAGTTTGCAATATAGCACAGTTAAAAGCGTTAGTGCTGTTTTTATTAAAATTACCTGTTTTCGCGATGTTCAAAATAGATTAAGTTTTGCGTATAAGCACTGGGCCTCTTCGCATAATCACAAACTGGAGTTGAATATTTCTTTTAAAAGAATAGGTAATTGATTTTTGTGATTATGCCTTTCGCTATATTCTTTATTTTGTACTCTGAGTGTGTAGTTTTAGTGCAAATACGTGCTCTTATTTTACCTTGGTAAACCGTTTACATGTATTACTTTTAACGTTTATTGAGATCACTAAGACATCTATTTCATTAGAGTTGGCGAAATAATTGACTGTCTACCCAAAGTATGGGAATGCCCAATCTAGGTGTGTGAATGCTCGACACAAACCGCGTCCCGCTATTAGGGACACTTATTACACATTTTATCAAATGTTCTCATAGAGACGTCGAAAGTTCCATGTGTCTTCGGTATCCATTTCTCTGTATTGATGTAAATAATTGATTAACGGCATACGTATATCTATTTTGTCTGTTTTTTTATGTTTCAGAAGCATTTAACGGTTGCTAAAGCGCGTTCACAGAAATAGTATATGTGTATTACTGAATCGTGTTAACTAAACAAGTTTTTATTATCTTAGAAGCGTGCGTACATTTGCTTTGGTTATCAATAACATTTCTCTATTTCTCTCTCTCTCTGTTTCTCTCTCTCTCTCTCTTACTATATATATATATATATATATATATATATATATATATATATATATATATATAATGATCGTTAGAAAAACTATTTGCAAATAAAAACTATCACTTTTAGGAAATTAGAACTTCGCCTGATATAATGACGGCAGGTAATTCTGATAAACCATACTTATAGCCTCTAACACGATATCTAGAAACAAGTCAGCATTTATATACATAGAGAGTCGAAGATCGATTAATTTATATAATGTCGGCTAATAAGATTCTATCAGTGAATCTATTTCGTTGACAATCGATATCAACACCGACGGCATATTGCCATCTTATTAAATAAAACAGGTGGAAATAAATGCCTACACACTTATCATGATTCATTGTCTGAATTCTATACAGAATTCTATTCATCAGCCAAAGTAAATGTTTGCCAAGAAGATTTTCATTATATCTTATGAAGTGCCTTGGGAAGCAGAGTCATTTTGATGTCAAACAAGACGCCACTTCACACAATTGTAATATTTCTTCAAGCTTGTTGCTTTTTATAGTATTCTTTGGAATTTGTTTAAAGTCTATTACATTCAATGTATGCACAGAAGCACTCCGCCTATTGAATTCCATTTCAGAGGTTTCTTCAAAATATTCTTTATATATAAACTAAATTTCAATTAATACGATGCTAAGTAGTGCTATGAACGATAGGTATATGCCTGAAACACACACAAACACACACACCCACACACACCCCCACACACATATATATATATATATATATATATATATATATATATATATATATATATATATATATATATATGAAAAGTTCGAATGCAAAACACAATGAACGCTTTTTTATAAGTTACGAAAAATGTTGCATTTCAACAGTCGACCACATTCTTAAATCATGTTTCACATGTGTGATTCAAAAAATTTGTTTTCAGGTAAAATAAGATTTTAGTCGAGGGCAAGATGTAGTGTCTTATTGTTTAACGTCTCAATTAAAGTAAATTGGGTATACCGTTTTTTACATTGTCATTCTTCATATATATATATATATATATATATATATATATATATATATATATATAAATATATATATATATAGATATATATATACGTATATATACATATATACGGGTATACATATATATGTATATATATATATATATATATATGTATGTATGTATATATGTATGTATATACATATGTGTATATGTATATATATATATATATATATATATATATATATATATATATATATATACGCGTATATTCCGTTAGCGTCTTCTTTTTTACTTCATTGTCGAAGTCTCATGGCGTAGTCGAAGACTGGCGAGTTCGTCGGGTGTTATTGAAGAGATTGTTTTTTGTTCAAATGTCCGATATTTGTAGTGAAAAGCGTTGGCGTAGCCGAAGACTACATTTTAACTTTTTAGCAGATGTTTGTTTACTATCAATTCATAGTGTGTAGAGGTGTCCCGTTTGACAGTGTACTGAGGCAGTGTTCCAAATGAGTTGTTGTTATTCTGTCCGCTATCTATTTCTCATTCAGTTCGGTCAAAGGCTATGTTCTTATTCTTAAAGCGATATGTCTTCTCTGTGGAAATAACATAATTACCCTAGTTGACCCCTTTCGCCGACGAAAATTATTGGCTTAGCCTTCTGTCTATGGCATGAAGAGTAGAAACATTATTTGGTGTATCGTGCGATGATGTAGTAATTCCAGTTTTGTTTGTAAATATGTTTATGTTAGCTTTGTAAACGTGAAAGCGGAAACAATCAAATAGCATTTGTTCCGCTAATGAATCACTTTAGAAAATAATTACAATCATCATAAGATTGTCAAACAGCTATGTATCTTTCTTAAGCAGATTATACTCCTCGCTAATTGTTGGGAACCCACCGCTTATTTCATTTTTACATGTGTATAGCGGCCAGCAGTAACATTGCCCCCTTTTAGTTGACGTAATTCCAGAGAGTAGCATGCCTTCATCAAGTTAGCAACTTGTAGGTTTACATCTTTTGCCAACAAAATGGTAATCATATGGCCCAGTTTGTCAATTCTTTATTCCACACATTCTGATGCTGTCTCCAACATGCTTTTCATGAGCAAGAGATGTGTAGTATCAGAATGGACTTTAAAAATAACACATTACCTTTGGAAGTGAACAATTTAAAAACATATTAAATATGTATTTGACCATGTTCAATGGATTAGTGTGTTTTTTATTGTGGGACGAAGAAAAATTACAGGTGTTTGCTGATATAGCAGTAAAGCAATTAGAAAGTCAACAGCTAACGTTTAGTTGTGGTCGTTTGACGACAATACATGACGAAGAAAGTGTAAGATAAGATAATAGGTATTGTTATCAATTGAGTTTTCCTTCACTCATTGGAATGCCCTTAATATATATATATATATATATATATATATACATATAGATAGATAGATAGATAGATAGATAGATAGATAGATATATATATAATTATTCATAAATATTGTATTCTAATCAACCAATATACACATGTGTTTCATCAGTATCAGTGAAAACAATCCATGCATGTCACCGGATTCGAACACTAATACGGGCATCAGATTTGGCTCAGTTGTTAGAGCGTGTGTTGATCTGTGCATCATGTATTGGCGTAGAAATACGGCAGCAAATTAACACCTAAATAGTACATTTTGCGGCCATTACGCTATAAATAAGAACGGGTGGTCAACTTATTTTAAGTGCCTACTCTAACGAGATCCTTAGATAATCATTAAAACCTTATATTTTAAAATTCACTCAAATACACATCAGTATTGCAGGAGAGAATCTTCTGCCGGTCACACAATTCGAACGACAATACCTGAGTTCTTTTTACCAAGTAATTGGAGCGGAAACCGATGTGTCCACCACACATTTCCATACGTCTAAACGGCAAATTCAGCAGTCATATCAGCAGGCAATCAACATAATATAATAGGTAGAACCTAGAGTCTTTGCATTACGATATTAATGATGACATGTTGTCTACTTGCTAAAAGTTCTCAATCTTATTATTTGTGAATTCAGAGGCCATATCAGCAGGGCGTCAAGAGAACGCAATAGACATGCTTACTGTATGGCTATAAATAACGGTTCGTTTTCAATTTACTAAATGTACTTAATCTCGCGAGAGTTTTAACTAAGTATTTATAAATAATATTTTCAAATTCATCCACATGCACATGAGTTATATGCCAAACTTATTACATATATGAGTCTAGAGATACATTTTCATGATGATGAGCGGGTCGTGATTGAAATATACCACGATGCAGTTTTTGTTTTATTAGTATGCATTCAATCTTTAATTATTTAAACGACCTGTGTTTTTCATCGGGACTAACAGAGTACTGGAAAAACAGAATAAGGCCGCTAATGTGTCGGGTAGTTATATACAAAGTAGTGGGTAGGAATATGTCATTTAAGTGAGGAGCACAGTAGAAAAAGTCGT
The DNA here is from genome assembly GCA_963556195.1 of Sepiola atlantica. Lineage (NCBI taxonomy): Eukaryota > Metazoa > Mollusca > Cephalopoda > Sepiida > Sepiolidae > Sepiola > Sepiola atlantica. Next base: position 143,678,420 of record OY744526.1, read on the forward strand.
CAAAATCGTGTTTACATGTATTTAGACCTGTTATTTAAAAAACAAAACAGTATTTGATGATTATCTTATTGGCGTATAATTATCCGGAATAAGATATTTGCGAGACTATTAGCGACCAGTAACGCTGAAGTTCTGAGTACTTACATCATGTTGTAAACGAAACAAAAACTATTTTAATAGAAGTTCTTTATTTTGTTATGTGCACAGTATTAGTAAACAACAGTATTTTAGGTTGTTGTAGTAAAATGTGTGTTTGCTGTGTATGTTTCATTGGGATAACCAGAGATTGGAGCTTTGTAGATCACCTACTACTAAAATAACAAGAGCAAATATGTAGGGCAAAACACGTCTCTTCCGTTTGAAAGAGGCTGCAAGAAAAAAAAAAAAAGCATCACCCACTACACTGCAAAGCATACTGTGTACTCTGTAAAGAAAACGCAAGTGATCATAGTGCCCCCTTCTCTGGATATGGCAACAGTATTACACCTTAGGCTGATCTAATGTATGTAAACACTTACATGAGAAGTGAAATACGTTTTTAGCGGTACAATGATCCCACTATTTTCTAGACATCTTAGCAATAGATATTATGTATATATTCCATTAAATATGTCGATTAAAGGTTAACCCTAGAACTTATCCACCTCAAGACGAGCTCCTTTTATTTCAAGTAGTGCACATTTAAGATTCTAGCGTAATGAGATGAGTTCAGTTTTAGATTCATTAATTGCAACAATCTATGTTTCCTCATTAAACGACGTTCTCCAAATCGGAAGAGAGAGAGAGAGAGAGAGAGATAAAGAGAGAAAGGAGATAAAGAGGGCGATATTCTAAAATATATTTATTATTTATGTTTTGCGAAGGTCTCCCGTAGATGAATGTGCCATCTGCATAGATATCACCTAATGATCTTAATATGTTATTGGGAGATCATTGATGTATATTAAGAAAATCTGTTTGGCCCAGCAGTAATCATTAAGGAACGCCAACGTTGATCAAATGTGTTTCAGTCTTCTGACTATGAACAATTAATTTGATAAACTGACCAGGTAGAAATATATGTACGGGTTCGGACACCTTTTTAGATAATTGGTAAGCTTGTATAACAGAGCTTTGTGCCAAACTATATAAAATACTTTTGAAGAAGAATGAACTCAATATTTTTGTCACTGATTAGATTGTTTTTGCTGACGTTGATGACAACTTATATATAGATCACAGATCAACACACCTTATTCTTGATGCAGAGAACCGATCTAAACTATATTCAAAATGAGTGTAAAACAGATGAAGTGTTGCTAGGTTATGCTTTTTCCCGTTTAAGCAACGACTGAACCCTGTTTTAAACGTATGGGCGTGTTCCGTTCAGAACTTCTTGATTACTATGATGGGAATGATGTCAGTGTAAGTTGACCTGATGGCGTCTAAGTTATTGATAAGTTTTACAACATAGCGGGCATATATACGGATGTCACCTAGAATGTGTTCAGATATAAGGGCTAATACATGTGATTCACGGCCCTTTTCGCAAAGGGTAACATTTGATGGAAGGGCTTTGTATAAATATTGGCTTTATTAGATATTGAAAATGTAATTTAAGGTCCATTGATGACAATTTGAATATAAATATTTTGGTCAGAACCCTGTTTGTTATTCGCTAAACTAGTGGGCGCTTTGAATTTTCTCGGTCACTCTCGATTAAACGGGTTTGGAATAAGACTATTCCCCGTTTTGTATTACCTGTTTCACTTGTTGCTGGTAGTTTTAAATGTATCTATTACTTTGCCCGCAATTGAAATACTTATAATGGGATAGAGAGCGATGGGCAGACGGTGTAAAAGAGGTGGATAACTAAGGGATAGCATAGCTTTTACAATACCGGCTGTGGTATATGCCACTAATTATCTGACAGGATTAGATCAGTGTAATCCATAATACACTTTTCACTTTTCACACGTGATGTCTGAATTTAAATTCAATGATTTCCTGTACTCCGAGTGATCATTCACTCTAAATCACAGTATATCGTTAGCATATCTACAGTTGGCTACAAGTGGCTGTTTATTCATCCAAAGATCGCATGCACTTATACAACTTCACAGGACAAAACAGGGGTCGCTTTATTTATCGGGCTTTAACATTTAAAATATGTTATTATAATTTGACGTTCCGTTAAAGTACACGATATGATATCTGCAAATGTTAATGCTTTGTGTAAATTAAATACATTTCAGTAATACATTTTGTAGTTTTCTCATTCGTCTATTTTTCATCTGGTAAGTTGATAAAATGCAGATGTCATATTACTTCTTCCTTCTGGTTAGCATGTATTGTAAACCGACAACTTTATGTATGGAAATATATATTAAAACCGATAAGTATTATTATTTTATGAATACATATCAGGAAACAAACATGATATTTGAAAGGGTTCTTAATCCACAGAATATATAGAATGATACTTACAAGTTTATTAACGAATTTAGAAACTGTATTTTTTATATATAATATTAAAACGAAACAATAGCTAAATACGTCAGGGATAGAATAATCAATAGTATATTTTTCTGATTGTTTAGGGAAATGAGAAATATTTTATAGGATTTCGTTTTAAATCGCTTTAATATTGTTAGCAGTTGCGAGGATTATTCTCCATGTGTATTTTATATGAACATACATTTATTGTCATGCACCTCCGCACACTATTATTAACAGATCTGCATTTTTATCAACACATTATAACTTGAAAATGTATGCATTATACAGTTATACCGAATATGTTTTGACACATTAAGACACATTGAATTACATTAAAAAAAAACATGAAATAGGAAGAAAAATACACTTGAATTGTATGATAAAGTTTTATCAAATATTGAAACATAATCAATAAAATAGGAATTACAGAGATAGGTTTTCAACAAATGTATAGCGTCACATTAATTTATTCAAGTGTGTAATGTTTTGTTATAAGACATATTCTACGTAAACATAAAACACCTGAATGTCTATTTGAATTATACTTAATATGCCTCTATTAAGGTAAGATTTAGTTCATCTTCATTGTGAATTTGCGATAGATATCACTTTTGGGAACTATATTTAAAATATCCACAGGGCGACACATGTAAAATAGATAAAAAACATTCAACATGTATCAGTATAATAAAGAGGCCAGAGCAGCAGTCGCATGACATGTAAAAGTATAATACAGATTTATCTTTTTTAGCGTAGTAATTGATGAACAAAATATCTGTAATCGGATAGTATTCATTACTAAGAACGCACAAAAGAAGATGTATTGCTTCGTTGTGCATGCAATGCTGACTAATTTATTGAATAAGCACATTTAATAATAATTTTAAAGAGTTGATAAAAACAACTAAAATAAAACATGGGCTACTCCAACTCTGCATTTCGACAACCATACTATTATCGATTAAAATTAAAAGTGGCAGATACCATTTTAAAATGTTAATTCTCAGAAGCGGATGTCTATGCTCACTTTTCTATTTAAACAGATAACACATAATAATCATGGATGTTCTATTTCGAAAATAATTTTTTTTTTCGAAATGTTTTTATTATGATGTTGTTAACATTTAAAGTTAATTGCACATCATATTTTGAACATGATTTGTAAAATAATAATGTTGAATGTTAATATAAAACCACCTAAGCCTAACATGCGTAGTTCTGCTTGAAAATTTAAAATATAACTTTTTAAGTAAATTTTGAAAACTCGAAGCAAACATTATATGTCATCATTTAAAAAATTATAGGAAACAATTAATTTGTATTTTATTTTACATAACTCTTGTTTTAAATTGTATTATGTTTATAAATCGTTGACAGACAAAATTGCTAATAATTTGGTTACTGTTTCGCTGTAAAATTGTAGTTTTTATTAATTTAAAATAATATCTGTTTATTACAAAACACTAAACATAACGTGACCAATATGATTCGTTTTAATGACTAAAAGCAGAACCATAGTAATACACTTACAATTATTTGAGTTACTCGACAAAATTATTGTAAATGCATTTCAAATAAAAATGTGTATACCCTTTTCTGTGAATCATTAGCTTAAAACAATACATAAAGTAAGTCCATAATTAAAAAAATTAGAGTAAAATAACATTCATTTATTTGTGAAACATCAATTCTGTAAATCATTAAATATTGACTGACAAGAAAAACTGGTGGTTAACTGAAAACATCCAAATAGTTACATGGAGTTTATGTAAAAACTTATTTAACACCTAAGTAAATAAGATATTACTTACTGATAACCTGTATTATTGCACTGCAGGAGTCTATTATAGTAACTAGCTAGTCGAGCTTGAGTCTGCACATTTTCTTATAGTGGTATGTTTTATTCTTTTGGCTGACGAATTGATGGTATTATAATTATGTAATATTTGATGACAGAGTCAGATCTATTTGCATGAATAAATGCTTAGGTCTAGTAGGAAATAGCGGTTTCATGTATGAAAACAGTCTCAGGGGAAGTGGTATGTCATCTAAGATAGGCCACAATTTTACAGGACAGTTGTTTACCTTAAACTTAATCCTGGAGTGAGTAAACATTTTCTCGGTCAAATGTTCTAATAAAGACTGACACTGAATTTACATGTAATCATCCTTTCCTATATCGTGTCTATGATAATAAACTTGAACACTCGCAAAACATGCATAACCTGCTATAGTAACGTGTGTTCTACAGAGCCGGTTCCTCTCCTTTTAAGTGTATCTTACAAATGTCTTGAATAATATTGCAACATTGATAGCTGTTGAGTTGCCTGTGTGATGCTAATTTTAAAAAAAAACATTGGCGCTTAAAACGACCCCAAAATTATCGAACTATAGGTTCCTGATATGTTCTTTACTCAACTCTGTGGATCATTTATAACTCTAACAATTATTAACAACAACTTAACAATACTCATGTTTTATGTGACGAAATGTGGATTTAAGAACATTCCTTTATACTGCATATATACTAACGGTCATATATTAACATATATACATAACACTAGATAAGTCTGACGAAGTTGAGGTTCTAGTGTTATGAGGCCGCACGGCTTTTTAGATAATCTCGCTTGAGTGTGTTCGCAGTAAAATGAACGTGTAATACATTGGTTGACGAAAGGTGAATATACTCACATCTTTCGTAGTTAGAATAAAACGTTACATGTCTTTTGTTAATGTGTTATATCCAAACAACACCGTATTATATGGGCGTGTTCCATAGATCGATACGTTGACAGATTATTCATGGTATTCATAAACGACATCACCGACGCTATCCTGTGTAGAATTAGTTTATTTGCTGAGAACACACTCTGTTACCGATTGGATAGCAACTCAACTACTTACGCATTACATTTATGCATTAGAATAACCTGTAGGGAACTATATTATTTCGATGTTTACCTTTTTGGTGTTTGCTGAACAGGTCTGAAAGATGCTTTCCATGGAAGTTTGTATATATTGTAGTTTTCTCTTTTTGCTACTTGCATCTGTGCATGTAAGAAATGCATTTTCTAAATATACGTGGAGGGTATTGTGTTAGAACAAAAATAGGTATTTCTATATTTTCATTTCGTTCTGAAATACGGAAATTCCTATCGAATTGTAGCAACCATACTAAGTGTGTACATAGTTTAATGACAAGTTTAACAAGTCAAGTTTAATTAGTCAGTCAGATCGTACCCGTTTGTTGAAAACTGAAACAACATAAACACAAGTAAACATATGATTTAAACATTACTGAATTTTTACTAATACCTGCTCCATCTTTATTTTAATATAAAATTTAAAAAATTACATTTAAATTCCGAACATAATATAGATATTGCCGTCATTTATATTTTTTGGGTGAAGTTGGACTAACTCTTTAAATTATTAGGATGATTTTGGTTAAACTGTAATAAGTGAGCATTACTCATATTGTAATAAAATGCACTATTTATCAACTATTTTGTATTAGATAAACATAAATATTTTCTGAATTTGAAATTAGTCATGTTCAATCAGTAATAGTTATACTGGTTAGTGAGACAAAGGGCAGGCACATAAAGGCTAGTTATACGATTACACAATTTTCCGATATAGTTTAAATAACGGAAAGAACACGTTTCTCATTTTAAAATTGTCGGAAAATATATCTATAGTAATAACAAGATCAGACCAAGTTTAATGGGCCGTTGTATTAAATCATTATTTTTACGTCGACATAATATTTGTCAAATCGACTGACACTTACAAATGCTTTTAATTAAGCTGTGTTTAAAATCACGATTCAGCAGCTTTCTTGGAACACACATGAGCACATACTTTTGTAAGTTGGTTAAAATGTTGTCCTTCCTTTTCATGTAAGAACTGAGATGAAACGGTCCAGATAGATCGGTAAAAATTAATATAGGTAACATAAAATCTGTAAGGCGGAATGCAGATGAAAACACATGTTGTCACTGTTGTTCTCATCACAGCCTGAAGTTACAAAATACATCTTCGGAATTTTTCAGAGAATCACTGTATGTTTGAAGACACTTTTAGGTTCTCAATCTTATTTAAATACGTGTTTATTTCATGTAGAGATACAAGTATTATATCACACAAAACATCAGCCTCTATCCGATTCTTGGAAAACTTTTACAAAAGGCTCGCGGTAGTTTGATCAACACCCGGTGAGAATGTAACAGGAGTACATAGATAGCTTATTAAGATTAGTAACTTCTGCAATCACATAAGAATTACGGTGAATTAAAACAATTCTAAAAGAAGTTCACTTTAAATATTACTCCCTCTTTGAATAAGGATATACATATTTATTTACGTGTAGTTTTTTATTCACTTTAACAGGATCAAAGATAATACTATATAGTGATTTGTATGTAAAAAAACACTGGTATAAATATAACCATCATGTTGACGGAATATCCATGCGTATTCAACCATACGTAGTATCATTTTAACATTATAATAAATTAGATATTTAAAAAGTGTTATTTTCAAAAATCACATACACACATATGCATGTATATATATATATATATATATATATATATATATATATATATATATATATATATATATGTGTGTGTGTGTGGGGGTGGGGGTGTGTGCGTGTGTAATCTCAGCTATGTATTGCACTATATGTATATTAGCTACCAGAAGATAAGCTAATGTCTATCTACTATACAATATACGTAAGGTGAAATGAAACTTATATTTCTGACAAGTAGATGTTTCGTTCTTCTCTATCACACCTATTTATACACGTACATGATTACACATGGATATCACCATTTAATGTAATAGAGTCTGGAATATTGTTCAATTAATTCATTACGACTGATACAAAATATTCATTAGTTTGACAATTTACTGTGCTATGAATAATTTCAACTCGCTTACGACTTATCTCTTCATTCCCATCACGTACGTGAATATTCGAATACGATTTAATTTCGCGTCTCGGCACTAACGATCACTTTGATACAGTTTGGTCACAATTGCCTGTTAGAATAATCCGTGCCGTGTAAACATTTATATGTCTACTAACGGGATACAGTGTACATTCACTGGTTGCCTCATTGTTTGTAATACCCATTTTGAAAGCAACATAATAAGTGTCATACGATCTTGTTAATCAAAATCCACTTCACTCATATAATTCATATACTAGCAGTTTATTCACTGTTATATCATTTGTTATTATATTACCTTTAAATTCGTGCATACATTTTTAAATTAGAGGATTCAATTCAACAGTAACAACACTATTAAAAATAACAACAATATAATTAGTATCGTGTGTTTTGTTTTTTAACCATTCACATTTTGAAATAAATTTTCATCTAATAAGTATTTAAATTATTTAAACCTGAAGAACATCGTTTATCAAATTGAACTAGTATAACTATAGAAAAGCTTTATAAACACCCAAATCAACGGTGGGTATTGATAAGCTTACACCCATTTAATTAAACGTTTGAGAAAATGGAAGCACAATGATGATAATAATATAGATAATGGGTGTAAAAGTAAACAGATCAATAGCAAATCTTATTATTGTGGGTAAGATTAATTAAAACCAACAAGGACCAACTGGTGCGTATTTTCTCAATTGATGCACAGGCATAACCAGATTTAAAGATCTACACCTTGCGAAATATAAACGTATTACAGTTAATATATATATATATATATATATACATATATATATATATGTCTGACTTATTAACTCATCACTCGATTATTATACATGGTGTACCTCTCTATTTAAGGCTAATGTATGCTTTTTCAGGTTATTTTTGTTTTCATGCAAGAAGCATCAACAGCGAGGGGATGTGTTTTACGAAGCAGATGGATGTGAAATTGAGGAATTGCCCATTAAATTTTTTTCGATCAAAATAATGTAATCGACTGTAATTATAAAGAAAATAATTGAAGAGATAATGTTTACAATTATAATATGTAAAGTATTGCCTACCTAATATCTATATATAAATAAAATATGTGATGTTCGGACACTCATAACAAAATATGTTTACCTCTCTTTTACCCCTTACACGTAAAAGTAAATAAAATAAAATGCAGTTAACATTACCAAATCTTACACATTATTGCTGTGTAACACATTTAAAATACGCAGTTAATAATTTAATGAGTGAATGATACACATAAATATGTAAACACATACACGTATCAAAATGTATAGTGATATATATATATATATATATATATATATATATATACATGTATATATATATATATATATATATATATATATATATATATATATATATATACTCATTTATTTACATTCATTTATATCCCGGTAGAGTTGAACAATGTTTATGCCCACTTAACTCTTGTCTCTCAGCTATTAGGGACGGACACCGGTTTTTCACCATTTGACCTGTATTTTCCACCCTTGTTTTCCCATTCTACCACCACCTACTCACACTTACAGAGACACTCCCCCAGTACACTCACGTAGACCGAGGGATCGAAGCTGAACATTTTGTTCTCTTAATAAAACGTTTATTTTATATAATCGAAATTGATATTCCTACACGTTAAATTATAGAAAATAAAGTAAACATATATATCAAGATATATACCGTTCACATTGATTGTTATACATACACACACACATATATATATATATTGGTATATATATATATATTTGTATATATATATATATATTTGTATATATATATATATATATATATATATATATATATATATATATATATATATATATATGTCTGTGTGTATGTGTATCTATTTGTAGCGTCAACATTATTAGAGGAAACTATAGACGCTTAACTGTATTTTCAATTATCTTAATTAATTACTTCGCAAAACTCATCTTAATTCAATGTTGTTTTCGACCTCATTTTCAAGCACAGATGGCGATTCACCAGCTGTTGAATTCTTTGTTCGATTCTTGAAAAGCAATTTAGCTGTCCGTATGGTATCGTACAAAACAAACGTGTCAGACCAGAAGAAGTGTGTCTCGGCATTGCTATTAACAAATTGAGATTTGTCAGAGCACATGAAAGTTTATATAAAATACCCGATGTGTGTCCTTACATCATAACGATGATTTCGTTTTGTTTTCCATCATTTTCAATATATAAGTATGCCTATTTGTATCTAAATATATCATACAGCATTCAATGTAATAATAATAAACACTATTATAATATATATCACGGCATTACCCAAGGTTCAGTTTTATTTCGACCCTTAAAACTGATTGTGTTACAGCGTCTCAAATGTTATTCACAAGAGATAGTCGATTGTATGAGAAAATAACAAATATGTTGAAGGATACACGCTTATACACACGTCGGCAAACAATGTGCATATATTCAACTTAAGTAAGTAATATTGATCATGATCTAATACTTAAGTGTGTTTCTATTGTTTTTCTAGTGTCTCTGAAAGTCCATGGCCGGCTATGATTCTGTAATAAGAATGACTTATCTTGTATAGATTCTATTATCTGCGCGAACAGTTCGCTGGGGTGGTATACCTCTAATGACGTCGCCTTTAAACTTCTTTAAACTCATAAAATACAAAATAAATATACACATATAAATGATTGTACAAGGCATTACACTGGAATGTATCGTAAGTACCGATTTACTTGAATCATCATTCGAACATTTGAATATTAGTCTAGTACAATGTCGTTTGAACTGCTCTAATTTCTCAAGATAGAGAAAAGATAAGACACATTACAGAATTGATAACTTTGTTACGTATTTGTATTCACATGGCGCACATCAATACATATGATGAATTAGTGAGTGTGTGCATGTGATGACACCTTAGAATTAAGCATGAAATAAGGGTTAAAATAGCCTCAGTCATAGCATAAACCCAACCCAGTAAATAAAGCGAATTCTTCCTGTAATCAAAACAATATGCCCCTATGACATATTTTCCTAGCATTATTATAAATCTTGTACACACTAAACGATAATCATACTAAATAAATATATGATTAACATAATAAATTCAATATGTTGATATGTAAAATAGTTTATAGGTATTTAAACACAGAAGTGGGGGCAAATAACGCGCGCTTCATATCATGCCGTTTAAATAACGATCCGCAACTCTATAACGTAGTTATTACTCATGCCCAAACCTTCCCGAAAAATATTTTTTTTTTATGTTATAACAGTTGTGAATCAAGTTGATGAAGTTGTTATATGTGTTACTATTGTACTATATTTCCGAGAGCGCATACACATTTCTAAACTTGAATCGACCTCAAAAACGCATATTGCAACTTTATAGGGGTGTGCTTAATTACCAGCTGTGTAGCCAGATGATTGTTTACATTAGTGTAAAAGCTGTACATGTCGATATTGTCAGTGAAACAGGGAGCATGGATGGCGTTCATAATATTGGCAGCTACAGGAAATAAACTATTTGGGTGGAATACCCTCCATAGTATAATATATGGAATTTAGCTGATTGTCGGGTTGCATGAGTGTATTCACGTCGAAGGGGAACCAGCGAAGCAAGTTTTTTAAAACACAACTAATTTAAGTATTTGTAAACTCAGCACAAGGGCGCACTCTTGTAGATACAGCTTTATTGATAGCGAGAGACTATTAGATTGATATTATTTTTGGACTTTATCTAAGACCGAAAACTTAAGCGCAGATGTGGCAACACTATTCCATGCCTCGGCAGAGGGTATTTTTTATATACAGATGGCACTAAAAATGTGAGACGTTTTCTAGCACGGTAGATGGAACCGTCTTTCCTTTCAGCAGCCTTGGCAATGCTTTCTAGATATTTCTTCTAATGTATGCTATCTGTGAAAGTAATACCGAATCGTTTGACCGTTGGACTTTCAGGCAGTGTGTTATTTCGCATAACAATCAGTGGTGGAAGAGGCGTATTGTAGTTGTTGAAGGAAAAGGGCGTTTTTCTTAGTAATATCACATATTTACATCCATATATGGCCTCATCCTACTACAGACTGGGTCACTTTCGAATAATTTAGCGATGACTTTAGATATGTGCGCCTTTGTTTCACACACAGGGCAACACAAGGTGATCAGGAAGGTCATATATGAAAATCAGGAAAAATAACAGGCCAACGTCTTATATTGTTCTGTTTTGTTTTATTTTACTGTCCGTGTTTTGTACACTAAAAAAAGACAATTTATATAGTCGGTGATGTTGTAAAGTATACTAATCCCACAAATAAAAAACGTTGAAATAGAGTTAGCACGAATGTAAAATAATGTGTTATGTGTAAACGTCCGAGCGTGTGTACACGTAAAACTAGTTCGTCAAGTTATCTTGTTCTTTGTGGCACAGGTTCGAATCCTTGCATTTTGATTGTATGTTTTTTATAGTCTGCCTCTTGCATTCACTTGCTTGTTTGTTAAACCAATATCAACAACCAAAAAGCAGAATAATACATACGCATCTGTGGGAGGTTGATTCCAATATTAAAATAAGTTACTATGTAACTGTATATGGCTACCTTTATGAAACAGGGATAAATAATCACTAGTTAATAACAAGGTAATACCAAATTGTCTGTATAGCTTGGGAGATACATCATTTGCACGATTTTTGTGTTCAGCGTGTTGGCCAACTGGTGTTCGACTCCTTTCTACGCGTTTAATATTTCATAATATGGGGTGTCATTTATAATATTGTACGTGCGTTATTTTTAATTATGTATATTATTTGTTTATTTCTTTCCCGCACTTATGTTACCCATATTATTAGTAGCCCTAACACATTTTTTTTCAAAATAACTAGCAATACGAAACAGATTTACTCGTCAAATAACTCTTCAACAGTTACAATTAAAGTTATACTCAATCATATACACAACATACACTTTAATAAGATGCATTTATTTCTCTTATTTATAGTACAAGTGCGACGCCACGGTTTATCGACTGACTTAACCTTACTCGAAATGAAGCAATACACAAATTTATATTAGTGTTAGCAGAATTTAAAGATGCTTAAGCATGGATAAGATTTCACACATAGTCTGTGCATACACTACAATGGGGAATGATGAATTTCTCATCAACACGAATGTTGCAAACAATATTTAACTAAACTCAGTGCAAGATGTAATCCTATGGATTGCATATAATCATGACGAAGCTATGCATTAGTTTAAGAATCATATAAAGTATTAAATTAGATAATTGGCATACACATATATGTGCCTGATTGCAAAGTGTCACATGTACATTTTGAGAGAGCTACATTGAGGACATCAATTACAAGTATCTTAGATGTGCAAGAAGCGTACACATTTCTCTTGAAGAGGTTGTCACTATGGTATTATACTGCAGAGAAGTAAATATGATATAATTAAAGTTGTGTTCAATTGAGAAAATATGTTACTATTAATTATAGTCTAAGTAATATCTCAATATACAGAGATTAATTAACGCAATAAAAACAAGTCTATTTTAAGATGCTACTTAATTAATAACTTGATAACTCCGAGAAAAAACAAGATCACTGTAATAACAGTGAGAAATAGAATCATTAATATTTCACTGGTAGTGTCCAATATCAACGATTCATGGACTGGCCTTAACTCTGATTCTTATTTACTAGACATCGTGCATGCGTGTCTAATTCTCTATGGTGGAACATCTGTGTACACCTTTCTATTTTATGTTTTAATTAAATTTCAATTAGAAAAATGGACAATACCCACGAAATGGAAAAACTTTCCAACATAAAGTGGATACTCGTTGGTTGTTTTAATGCTACATTTTCACACGACCAGATTATGTTTCATGAATTGACCGTTAACATTTTTTAAAAGGTATGTCTCACAAGGAGATAACGTTGAATGTCGAAAATATAAATATTTATTAATACGTCTATGCACATATTTTAACATACAGGTTCATAAAAAGATGTGTTCCACAGTATTGATTATGGGATTATTATACGCAAATGTTAGATTGTAAAATGCGTACTTTATATCGAAACTTATTGTTTTATTTCATATGAATCAATGTTGTATTTGATATCTATAAACTGTTGATGTTGATCAATTTGGTTGTTTAACAATGCGAATATTTCATGTGTCGACACAGAAATCCATAAAATATGATTGTTCTAGTGAGTGTTTATTATATAAATATACGTAGAAGCATTATACCTATTCCATTTATTGTATGAAATATATTTAAAGAGAATTAAACCAACACATCACTATTAACTGTATAGACACATCCACGATACTCTTTTATAGTGAAATTATCAGATCTCTTGAACATCAAAATATGTTATTCACGTTACAGTATTAGCAGCGCTGCACCACTATACAACTTCTCATGTGAATCAGCTTGAAACAATAACATTACCTTCTTACATTTCTAAAGCTACATTACATCAATCATACCATCGATTTATTATGAAATCTTTTTCAAAATAAGAGTAAATTATCTTATATGTATATGCTAAATTTATTTCTTTATATTACATTGTCGAATAAGTTCATGTAATTATAATTCTACGTTAATTAAGTTGACAAACAAAACTACAAATTACAATGTTCGCAATATAGTCGATTTGAGCACTTCTTTACGAGTGTTATAGAAACGTTAAAGTCTATGTTTTTTTCTAGTTTCACTTAATTACTCCTTACACTAATTAACCAATCATATTCCATTGACACTATTCTTAATTATGCAATCATTGAACATTCATATTTATATTGTACTAGTAAATCTGCTACGTTTCTATTATTTGAAAGTAAAATAAGTGTAGGACGAATACATCTATGTTCAACCAAATACGTTATCTTACATATTCACCGACATAGTTTACCGTGTATTATATATTATGGTGTAGGGTTGCGTTTCCGCCGATACCTATATCTAAAACATCATATAATTGCTAAACTAATGAATGAAAAATATGCATTACATGGTAATTGAGCTATTTGAACAGCAGTGGCGCTGGCATAATGATGGTATTTATACATTTCTAATTTCGTATTAGTTATGTTTAAAAGATATACAAAGTTAATGAAATAATTGGGTATGCAGTGTTTTAGTGGCAGATAAACTTCATAAAGTCAGTTAAGTGATAGCTACATACTATCAACTGGAAAGATTACGTAACAGCTTCCACTAATGATGTAGAGATAGATTAGCTTATTCTTGATAATGGCGGATATGTTTCCAAAGGAATCGTTACCTATGTTTACTAAATGCATTCGTATATGCTATGAACTAGAGATACAGAATAGTCTGTATCGCAATCATGAACACACTTGTTTGAAACATTAGTGTGAAGGCCTGCCTTTCTTGCCACCTGCATTACATGAAACGCAGACTTTGAATGCCGATACAAGACTGTCATTTAATTTCATTAGAGAAGACAACAACTTCCAAAGAATCGTAGCTAAATAGTATGTCTTTAATTTATATAAGAACCAACAACAAGATACTGAGTTGACAAGTTTGGCAAATACCTAGGCTTTCTAATTACAAATTTGAAATTAAATTATTATCGAAAATATAAAACGGAGGAATTTGACATGAAAATGAATTTGAAAAAAAAAATTACAAGAAACTATGAAATAAATCTACTAATGTTTGTTGGTAACGGTCATTATATGACCAATATAAAACAAGTATATCGATAACAGTATTTCTTAGGCGAGGTCTTACAACCCTTAGCTTAAGATAGATAAGAACTCTAGTATAATTGCTCCAGTCACTGTTAGATTTACTTTCGAAGCCATGAACGCGATTTCAACAAACAAATTTCAACTATACTCATGTTCCCATCCACCATTAACATTAGTTTAGAAAGTAATAATATATCAGATAGAAGCATTCCTACAATCATAATTAAAATGTAATACTCCTTTTAGAATGTGTCTAGTCAAGTATCTGTCTAGTTTGACGATTTGAAACGTAAACTTCTATCGATTTGTTTAGCATTGGCCATAGACTACTACTATAAATTCGATAACGCCAATATAATAAAATAAGATCCCCATATTCGCTTAAAATAACTACAATTACCTCCAACTGATATATATATATATATATATATATATATATATATATATATATATATATATATATATATATATATATATATATATATGTCTGTATGTTATTCTATTTACCAGGCAATCCATAGTACATGATGTTGAGGGTACACTATTGACTATAAGGGGAATCCCTCACGACATCAACATAGTGATACGTATAGAGATTCAAATACTAAAAGTAGCCATTATAAAAGAACATGATGTTATAATTGTAATATTATCATCCAAACCATGGTAAACAATAGAAAAGCGCAAATCAACCAATATAATGATAATATAAATAGCTTAACGGACCGTATCACCATAATTAATATATGATAATATAGATAAGGGAAGGTCTTTGACATCAGAATCGAGTACTACTAAACACAGTCTATGTTTAAGTCGCTATATATTAAACTAATTGATATAAGATATGTTTATTGTAAAAGGTTATGTAAATGAACCGCATAAGTATAGTAGCCTTTCCAATAAAACCACTATCAGAATGTTCTAAACTTGGAACACAGATTAATGCGTTTACACCTAACGAAACACAATCTAGCCGCGAAAAACAATAGCTCAGTTTATCTTTGTGACTGTAATGCCATACATGTGTGACCGTAGAGTGGCTTATGTAAGATTAAGAATGTTGTTTATAAATTTACGGTAATACTAAACAATATTCTAACATTAATAATTATAGTAACCCTTATTGTCACCGTTATACACATTATACTGATATTAACAATGGTAGTTACATTTTAACATCAATGAAATAAGTCGACACAACCGACCTACTACGGTTAGTCTTACTAAAAAAGAGTGTTCACATATGTTCAACTGCAACCGGCTTAATCATGGCAGCTCTTGAAACAAACACACACAGACATGTGCATATATATATATATATATATATATATATATATATACACATGAAATAAAACTAACCTATCTGAAACACTTATCTAGATGCCTATGTCTGCGATCTTAAAAATAAAAATATTAGCTTCAGAACTATAATGCCAATTGATTAAAAAATAGGTTCGCATAAACCCTTAGGCAAATACTGTTCTAAAGGTGTCCCAGAGGCATCCATAGGCATAATCATTAAATATAAGAGTATTCTATTAAATAAAAAATATATAATCTAATCTAATTGGGTACATAAATGTGGTGCAAGTACCAATATTTAAAACGATATATATATATATATATATATATATATATATATATATATATATATATATAGTTTTTAATATACGATATAGCGTATGGACATTGTCTGGATATACTGGTGTGATCTATCTGGTATATTGTTTTAACTTTCAGTAATTATTTAATAGCCTACTCTCTGAATTGCAATACTGTATGATAATGTCCCATTGGGAATGAGCGTATCTGTTGTAAATCGTTGATTTGACTTGCGCGAATTGACGCGGTGTGGACTGGCAATCGAGTACAGAATGGGGCTTGTTCTAACAGTCAAAAATCACAGACGTGAAAGCGTAACCGTGTTACAAGACCCCGGATCAGGGTGCACCTTTGAGAGGCTATGTAACGGCACAGGCCCTTGCGTCGGAAACAGAGGGATCCGTGACGTCACTCGTTCTTCGTGAGAAGCGAGTTTCATCAGTCTTTATTTTGGAGGCGAACTTATCAGACATGAGTTTGATGTAGTCAGCAATTTGATTTAAGGGGAAGTATTCCCTAATAAAATACAAGCGAGAGATACCCTCCTCTCTCAATGAATGATTACGAGAATGTTGGTTAAGTAACCACAATAAAGTAGTACTTGTCTCTCTCTCTCGACCTAGTGAATATCTCCCATTTTATTTGATAACTAACGTTAGAAATAAAAACTGAAGGTGAATTGTTTTTTCTTCAGAGTCCGACCCGATCATGGGGCTTTTGTTGTAGACAACGGAGCGCGTGAGTCACGGCAGGAAGGAAGGAATAACAAATTCATCTACTAGACGACGCACCCCTCTAGTCGGCTAGAGAGACATCTAAGGTATGCAAACAATATATGAACTATGTGATTTATGATGTTTTAAAGGTGACGAGTATTAAGTGTGAACTGGGACGGCCTTTTCAGGGGAGAGTATAACAAACGGGAAAAGCCACAGCCCTTTCAGGGACTAGTGTACGAAACGCGTGCCGCCGTGTTCCATGCTGGAGTAGAGGTGCTATGCAACACTAAGTCACATGTATCTTCATTTGTTTATAGGAACTATATTTTATTAATTAAATTAAGACTTATAATAATCATCTTTCTGACTTCTTTGCAAGTATATATTTATATAATTCTTTTAATACAATTAAGATCGCTTCGCTTCATGAATTTTTGTCTAGTGTATCAGATCGTCAATACTGATGTCGACAACTGTGTAACTGCTAACCAATACACTCTTTAATGCCTTGTATTATGCACTTTTTGACCTTACATATATCACAATCCGTTCATACTACTTTTCTTGAAATCACCTTATTCCGTTATTTTATTATAGAAATAAAATAGTATGCAATTTAATTGTTTATTCAATTTTTATTGAATGTTCATCATGACAGTTTTAAAAAGGTTTAATGATAACTAATCAACGTTTCATTAATTCAATGTTCTTATAATATGTCTTAATAATTGTCTGCTGTAGATAAGCCTTGATGGTAAAGCTATGCTTAATCTTTTACTGTACCCCTTTTAAATGTATGATTTTTATATTTTTGCATTTTTATTTTAAAAGTTATAAATCTTCTACTTTGAATGTGATGTTGAGTTGATTGTATATTTTCTTAATGTCATATATGTGTGGTTGATGTATTTTATTATCATATTTTTTTTTTTTATTTTGTTATTTTTAATTTATTTTTAATTATTTGTATTTATTATTTCATTTTCATTTCATATGATGTATTAATATAGTATATTAATAACAATATACACACATATGTGTGTATAGTTGGGGGGGGGCTTGAGCCTAATACATGTATATATTTGTGTGTGTGTCTAAATGTATTGAA
Organism: Sepiola atlantica; assembly: GCA_963556195.1. Taxonomy (NCBI): domain Eukaryota; kingdom Metazoa; phylum Mollusca; class Cephalopoda; order Sepiida; family Sepiolidae; genus Sepiola; species Sepiola atlantica. The sequence goes on from OY744526.1 coordinate 143,697,033, forward strand.
TAAGCGTTCGCCAAATAACGCTAGATGTATGCATTACCTATATGAGTATTTAAATATTTTGCTGAGTTTTAATTTTTGTTTTTAATTGCTTCTTATTTGAAGAAGCCGCTATATATTTAAATAAGCTTGTTTTAAATTGGCGACTTTTAAAGTACTTGCCCACACCTTATTGGGAACATATTATGTAGTTATTTACACAAGATTTACTTTTGAGCTTAGAAGTTCGTGTATTTCCGAAATCGGAGACGATGGCTTTAACATTGAAATGGAGGTAATATTCTGAGTTACTACTTTTATTATAACATTTTCCGATGATAATTGATGTGTAAGCATTTAACAAATGTCGTTAAATGTTTTTTGAATGTGTCGATATATATTATTTATTTATTTTTTATAATTATCATATTTTTTGGTAATTACTTTTTTTCATGTTGTTTCTTTGCTTTTGTATAATTATTAAGTTTTATTTTTTTCTATTTTCCTATTACTTATACTTGTACTTAATTTCTTTTTCTTTTATGGCTCTCTGTATATATATATATATATATATATATATATATATATATATATATATATATATATATATATATATGTGTGTGTGTGTGTGTGTATACGGTGTATTCCTCTAGTTATCTTAATTATTATTTTACTTGTTTTATAAGTGTGCGTGATGTTGTTCTTATGATTTAAATTATATTTTCAAGTTATATGTTTTCTTAGTATATTTCTCTATACTCTACTATATACTGTGTAACTTTTTATCATTTGAACTTTTCATTAATTATAACTTGATTCAATTTTCTTTTAATATATGTTGTCATCTTTTATTTATTACTAGCAGGGTTACCCGGAGTTGCTCGGGGTCATAAAAAACAAATAATTGAAAGAAAGTCTCGTGTGTAACATCTTTATATTCGGACTTCTATTTCTCTCCCTCTCTCTATAGTAGTCTCTTTATATTTCTACCTTTCCTTTCCCTGGTCAGCCCATTTCGCCGCTACTTTCAGCCTTCGCCTCTGGCGAAAGTTGTAATTTCCTAACCATTCCTCTTCCGTTGTCTATAAAAAGTACTACCTCTGTCTGCGCCTTCTATATAGGTACTAATCTCCGCCCCGGTGTGCATACTATATATATATATATATATGTATATATATATATATGTAACGATACATACTATATATGCATCTATTACCGCGCCCCGGTGCGCATACTATATACGTAGCAATCTCAGTGTGCATACTATACACGTACTTATCGCCTCTAAGGTGTGCATACTATATACGCACCATATACATATGTATTACAGCCTCAGTCAGCATAGCATATACGTACCTATCGCTGCCCCGGTGCTAATACTAAATACGTATCTATCGCAGCCCTGGTACGAATGCTAAATACGTACCTATCGCCGTCCCGGTGCACATACTATACACGTACCATTCGCAGTCCTAGTGCGTATGCAGTAACCGTACCTATTGCCGCCCCGGTACGCATGCTATATACGTACATACTGCTACCCCGTTGCACATGCTAAATATGCACCTAACGCCGACCCGGTACACATGCTAAATACGTACCTATCGCCGCGCCTGGAGCGCATGCTAAATACGTAGCTTTCCTCGTCCTGGTGCACATGCTATATATGCACCTATCACCGCCCCAGTGTGCATACTATATATGTACATATATGTGCACGGTGCACATTCTATACACGTTCCTATCGCCGCCCTGGTGCGCATACTATACACGTACTTATCGCCACTCCGGTGCAATACTATATATATACCTATCGCCCCCTCGTGCACATACTATATACGTATCTATCGCCGCCTAAGTGTGCATACAATATACGTAATTATCAGCGTTGCACGGGGATCACTCTTCTCCAGTCGCCCTCCTTCACTTCATTGGACACTACACCCGTTGCCCTCGGCCAAAGCTGTCTCGTGTTATTAATTAATACCAAGGAGGACCAACGATACCCATATACTCATAATTTGTTTTGAATGTAATTTTTTCATATTTTGTACAAGTAAATAATTCAAAGTTTAGTATTTGTTCTGATGGATGCTATAACCCTTAGACTCGTAACGACTTTACTTACTAATTAAGTGTTTAAATCAGACTATCATTTAATTTGTTTACATTACTTATGTGTAATAAGTATCTCATTATTTGAGAAACTTTTCCTAGGGCCTATCTTTTTCTCTTGTACGAATGCTTCCGTTTACTCGAAATTCCCGCCTCAAGTCCCTTAACTATGTCGTTAAAATTCGCCTGGAGCGCCCCTTCTTAAATAGGGTCTGAGGCGATCACACCGGCGAATGCCGACACGTTCCCTATTAAGTTTGGCTTGAGGCGGACCCACCGACCAATGCTGACGCTTTCCCCTTAAATTTCGCCTGAGGCGCTCATAACCCGCGAATGCCGTACCCCTCCTCCTTAAGTTTGGCCTGAGGCGCTCACACCGGCGAATGTTCACACTCTTCCCTCACTCTCCATTCAAATTTGATCTGAAGCGATCACACCAGCGAATCCCGCCATACTCCGGTCAAGTTTGGCCTGAGGCACTCACACCGTCGAATGTCGACACTTTCCCATCAAGTTTGGCCTGAGGCGCCCCCACGCGCTAATGCTGACTCTCTCCTCTCAAAAGATACTCCACTACCTGGGAGAAGAGTATCATGATAACAGCCAAAATAACTTCCTTACGGTCGTCAATTTTTGCTAGGCTGCGGCGTCAGAAATTAAAGCTAACCCGTACCGCCTCTCCCTCCCAAAAATGGGTTATCTTCCCCCACACGGATAAATATTTTTAGTTTTAACAATAAAATAAAAAAGAAAAATGTGTGCCCCCTCCCAATTTATTTTAAATCCTCAACCATACAAAAATGTTGGACCTCCTCCAATTTTTTTTACCCTTCCCCATACATAGAAATATTTTTAGTTTAAAAAAGAACAAACACACAAAATATTGCCCCCAACATTGTTTTATACTTCCCCGTACATATAATTATTTTTAATTGAAAAGAAAAAAAAATGTGTGACCCCCACCATTTTGTTGTTACCCTCCCCCATACATAAACGTATTTTTAGTTAACAAAAGGAAAAAATAGCTAGGCGCCTCGGTCATATCAAAGAACTCGTGATTAAATATTCTACTGAAAGCGCTTACGTCATATTAAAGAACCAGTGTTGTTATTTTTCAAAATAGTTACCCATTTAGTAATGGCCGAGATATTTCTGGCTTAACTTCAATTTACAACAAAACGCCTTGCTTTAACAACGTAATGACAATAAAGTATAATAATGTGAAAAACTCCTCTCACAATGACGTCACTTCCGGAAGGATGGGTCAGCAATTTATTTTTATAAAATTGTCACCCACTTCGTAATGGCCGGGATATGCGTTGCTTAGCTTTAATTTTCAAGAACCCACCTTGTCTTTACAACGTAATAAAAATGAAGTATAATAATGTGAAAAAACTCCTCTATTAATGACGTCACTTCTGGAATGATGAGTCAGCAATTTATCTTCATAAACTGGTCACACATTTACCATTATCCGGGATATTCCTTACTTAACTTCAATTTGCAATTTGGCGACACTTCCGGAAGGATGAGACAGCAATTTATTTTCCAAAATAGTCACCCATTTAGTAATGACCGGGATAATGAGGAGGTAATGCCTGGTATCATGAAAATAGAACCGGCGTAGGGAGGGAGGAATCGATATTGATTAAGAAAGGAATGTTGAAATGGTCGGAGTGAAAGGGAAAGAAGAAAGCGACGAATAAGGGTTGTAGTCGGAGTTAATTTCTTCCCGGCACTTCCTTTCTCTGACGTCATTTCTTGTTTATCAGGACTTGCATTATTTCTTAAATTATTCATGATATCATTGATTTGTTCTCAAATAAGTACTAACTGACGTTGGAAAATCGAGAAATACCCCCCCCCCCCATGTTAGAGAAAAGTGTTCAGTTACAGCCTTGGGCTAGCCGGTTCGAATGATGTCAAACATGTCACGGTTTGTTGGGTACATTCGGAGGAGAAGCTTTACATACATACATACATACATACATACATACATACATACATACATACATACATACATACATACATACATACATACATACATACATACACACATGTATGGGGTTTATATGATATATTTAATTCATTGTTTAATTTAACATGATACTTATAAAGTTTTGTTTTATCATACTTAATTGTATTTATATAATGTTTCATGTTGTATTACTTATAATTGTATTTCTAATGTTACTAGTATATAGTATTTTCTACACTATTCTCTATAAATATTTTCTGTAATTTGTATATTTGCATTTTAAATGTTCTGTTCTTATTTACTTAATCTTATTGTAGGCTATTGAATTATATTTTCATTGTTATTTATTTTTAGCATAAGTATTATTATTATCAGTATTCCATATTATAAGTATCGTATTAATTAATTAATATATACATATACATATATATATATATATATATATATATACATATACATATATATATATATATATCAATACGTATATATGATATATATATGTATATATATATATGTATATATGTATAGTATATATATATAACTGTATACAGATATATGTATATATCTATGCATATATATATATATATGTATGCGGTATATATATGTGTGTATATGTATATAATAATATATGTGTATAAATATATGTGTATATATGTATATATATATATATATATATATACATATATATATATATATATATATAGTAAGTAACCTAGTAACCTAGCTCTACTTACGTATCGAGCACTGTTGAAGTAAATACTGAAAACTGATACATAAAAAATTATATCTCCTTATAATATTTTATGTGGATACATGAAGTACTAATATAAAAAAATGAATTGAAGAGACTTACAGACGACACGTAAGGGCAAAGCGCCCAGTGAATTCAATCTACTTCTCAAACGAGAAGGAACACACTATAACACGTAAATAGCATGCGTAAGTGTGTATTTTACGTAACCAGAAGAAACTGACACAATATTATAGTACACTTGGATAATTACATTTTTAAATTATCTAGTATAATTCGATTGCGCACGTGTTTACTCAGTTGTCAATCACTTTTTACTTAACCAAGTATAAGTCAAAAAGACACGGTGGCAGGCTGATCCGAGAATGTCGATTATGTCTTAAACCACATTGAAAACGTCCTGCAAATACAAAAGCATATATATATATATATATATATATATATATATATATATATATATATATATATATATATATATGCGTGTGTGCAAAATGTATAATCCGTTTTGTAGAACACTTTGTTGACTAGTATTCTATCTTACTAGCGTTTAATATTTGTATAATATTTATATTTTTACACGGAGATCTGTATTTTATAGATATTTGTATTCTTATTTTATTTTCATGATTGTATTTTTAATTTGTTTATATATGTGTAAAATATTAATAAACTTATAATTTGTGATTTTTTATTTTGTCAGAGTTTGTTATGTTTTAGTAGTCAGTATTAATGTTCGTAATCATATTTTCCTATGTCACTGTCAATTCTAATAATAGAGTGTGCATGGTAGTTAAAGAAATGATGATCTATAGGCAGAGTAGAGATCGGTGAAAACACATGTGTAATATCCGGTATGTGGGAGGTGTATTATAAAGGCGGTACCCAGTTTCACTGGGTTTTTTTTGGGATGTGCACTTCATCAGTAAATAATTATGAGTTGGCCATGCATAAATTACGTATCATCCTTATATTCTCAAAAATGCCAACACGAATGTGTGAGTGTATGGTAGGGCACGAGGTAATCCGTTTTTAAAAAGAAGGTAGTGCGATGAACCTGCGTTGGTTATATGCTTCTGCAAATATTTTACAATGCTACCCTTCTTGTCACATTGTACGTTTTCACTCTATAAGTACGGTGGCATAGTTGTGAGTTGGATATTCGGTAATTTGGAAGGATGGACCATTCAAATGTCTGGTAGTTTTTGTCTGTCTTTTGAATAGTTTTTGATTACGGTTCTTGTAGGTGGAGACCAATTGGATGTCTAAGAATAACGAATGATGAAGCAGACGCTTGAAATGATGTGTTTTGAAACCACTTTTTATATTCAGATGATCTGTGGTTGATACGAAATTACATTTGGAATAACATAGTAAAATTATTAGTATTTATAATGTTACCTAGTTGTAGCTTATTAGTTTTATATGTAGAAGATTTCAGTTTGCGCATATCCTATCTGGCTATTACTGTAGTTAATGCCACTTTTTTGAAGACTAATTTCCTATAACCCTTGGTGTATATTATTCAATATTTGATGATACTGAATCATAAGTGGTTTGGTGTTAAACTGTAGATGTTTATGAAGGTTCGTATTGTTAATTTCTACAAAATGGACATATTCAGCATGCGATAATAACGGCCTCCGCATCTACATACTAGAAAAGTGTCGTAATAAAGTTCTAATTTTAAAATGATTGCTTATCTATTTACTTAATTTATCGAACGTTGTAAATTATATGAAGTATTTTTAATACATAAAGGTAATTTTTCTCATGGCACTAAACATCGCCTTAACTTGTATTTCGATGGTTAATTTGACACTAACTTGTTTAAAATGTTTAGTAGATTCCAAATACAAACGTTACCCTCACACACTAACACCAACACACACACACAATCACACCCACACACACATATATATATATATATATATATATATATATATATATATATATGTACATATATACTCGTATCATATACAGATATACATGTATATTTATATATATATACTTACAAAAATATATATATACATATATAAATGTATATATATATATATATACATAAATATATATATATATACATATATATATATATATAAATATATATATATATATATATAAATATATATATATTAATGTTAATAAATAACTAAAACCA
>OY744526.1:143709007-143721507 GCA_963556195.1 Sepiola atlantica
GATGTAAATATGGCATAAAACAATTGTAGAGTTAATAGATGTGTTATTCTTACATATTTATTGAATTTCTGTCATTTATCTTCATAATTATGGCATCACACATATTTAGTTTTAATTATTTTACTATAGCTTCAATAGTTTAGCCTCACATATATATATATATATATATACATATATATATATATATATATATATATATATATATATATATATTAAAATTAATAACTAAAAGGTAACTTTTAGAGAATTGGACCTTCTTGTGAGGTGATCCATCCTCCAAGGATTTTGGACTCGGGTGGAATCGTCGTCGTTCGATTTTCACACAGATTCTTCTGGAGTTACTAATACATTTTAACCCTATGCTATTTGGATTTCGTTTTTGGTGACTTCCATTTACATTGAACCATACCCGTTTGAACTTTAAAACTTTTTAAAATACTTGTTCAAATTTCGAACATTGACTGTCTTCATCTGTAAACTTATCAATCATTACCTTCTCTGATAAAAAGATTGTAATCTTTAAAAACACTGTTTGAAGGTATAAAAGAGAAGAATAAGAAATAGTTGTATTCACTAAATGCTCCTTGTTCTGAACAGTTGAAGATATTGATCTGTTTTCCTTTTGCAGGTCTGATTAGTTTTCATTTAGTCATCATATATATACATATATATATATGTATATATATATATATATATATATATATATATATATATATATATATATATATATGGGTGTGTATATATATATATATATATATATATATATTATATATATATATATGCTTGTTATAATCTTAAACACTATTTTATATGAATGGCTACTGTATTTTCTCAACTATATAAATAATGCTATGCTAGATAATTCTCTTCTTTCTACCTCGTTTGTACAATTCTAGTAACAGAACTAAGCTGCAAAAACATCGCCCTATCAGTCTCTGTCCGCTCTTGACTAAACTATTCACCATCAGGTATCAATACAGCGATAGTCGACCCCGTATTTCATGCTTAATACTTTGTAACAAATTGTGCGCATTTAAGCTATCCCATTTTACTGTGGATAACCTAATTTATTTCAGAACGCATTTACCATACACTGAAAGATTCTGGTAAAGCTATTTCTGTAGTGCTTGATATATTCAAATATAGTCTTGTTTGAACGAATTCTTGTGAGAATTAGTTCGTACAATATCACGGGATGAATATTTAAGAGGATGAGGATTTTCTTAAACTAAACGACATGTTCAGGTTAGTCTCGATCGTTGTACATATAAACAACATGAGATTATTGTGGATGTTCTCCAAGGGTTAATCCGTTGCACATGATTATTATTACACTCTATACACAAGCACTCTGCTGCACTTCTGACCGACATAGTGTCTTTGCTGACGACAACAACGTGCTAGTATTGACCTGTAGGATAAACGAAAACACGGATATGCAAGTAAATAGCTGAATTTATAATAACAAAATTTCTACTCTCTAGTAAAATAGCGACATGAGTCGATGGTAACTTATCAGCGCATAATAAGAAGCTCAATTCTCTTTAACGATTAGAAGAACACTTTTCAACCACGGATTGCCGTTTCATATAGCATTCTGTCAGACAGTTGCTCAGCTTCACTACTCGACATAATATTCACTTATAACATGAAGTAGAACAATTACATATAAGTAATTCCCCATGGATCAAGTTATGCTTGTTCTACCGAACTATAGCACGTATTACACATGCCAGTAGCCTATATATCAACGAAGCCGCTATTCATCAGTACATAGAATAGTGGGAGTATGTCTGTCCTAGGGCAGAAACAATTAGGCTCTCCTAATTAGACACGCCCCGAAAAATAGCTTCTAATCTATTAAGTGTCACACTCTGAAGCCAACTCCAACCTCTGCTGGATCGCACTAATATTGCTCAACTGTGATTGTTTTACTAGTATTTGAGTGAGTTTGCTCTAACCAATACCACCGATCAACCCGTCACTGAACATAATTCTTACCGTTAACTCTACAGGTCCTTAAATATCGGATATATTTCTACTCTTATATCTTTATTCACCGACTTCTTAGTCTTTTGCATTCTCTCAATTACTCCTACGCCCTTTAGTGAACCAACATGCAGAGTATTAAATAATGTGAGCAAGCATATCGCGGCACATCTCCTAACTTACACCGGCTCTAATTCACAGTGGCCCCGTACGTCTCAAAATCATTGATTTTTTGTTGAGACGGAAAAAAAGCTGAGTCTTGACAGGATATAAACGAAACAAGCCATTGTGTACCTCAATCGACAATTAAATTCAAGTCAACTTCTTCATCAGCCGCATTTATCGAATTATCAGAGGAAGATAGGCGAGTAATTACATTAAAATTGAGATTGGTATCATCAGCATATTGGCACATTTTCTGAATAATTTTATTCGGTAGATAATCCATGTTGATGGAAAACAGTGTTGGTCCTTGAAGAAATCCTTTAGTAGCATTAGTATTTATATGAACACAGATTTAAGACATCGTCTAAAGTTACTCGCAAGCTTTAATAAAAATAAAGATTTCATTATGTTAAAAACTCAACTACCAATACCATAACCTTGAAGTGTGCGTAAGACCACAATGCCCCACTCTACTGAACGCCTTCGAAATGTCGTGTTCAATGACTCTACCCTCTCCTAACGTTGTCATAAACTGCAAGATCTGTTAAGTTACAACAGTAAAAAGATCAACAGTTTAACGAATTCCACGAACGTCATATTGAACATCACTAAATACACCGATACTTTCCAGAAAATGAACAAGTTTGCCGTTGAATTACGTTTCAAAATATTCGGTAATAACAGAGAGGTAATGAAGAAGACGATACTTAGTTGGGTCAGACCGATGACCGGCGTGTTTACTTATAAAGACAACAGAATACTTCTTTCCATTAAGAAGGGAAACAAGACTGAACCAACAAGTGACGAGTCAGTCGGTTTTTTCGTGGAGATCATTCTGAACGCGTATTGGAAAGCGAACAACAGAAAAAAAGAGTGCTGGATTTTCTTTCATGTTGATTTGAACGAGTTTTTTTGTCATACAGTTGAGAGAGACGGTTTTTCTTCTGGCCATTTTGACTTGATTTGGCGACATCTCTGTTTAAAGGTTATTTCGTTATTTTTTCTCTACAAGCTATTTCGGCCTTAACATGCCAACAGGCAATTTGATATTCCAGAATTTAGTAGAACTACTACTCACCTACCGATAGTGGAATGGATCGAACAGGTAGAACTTGTTTGTGAAGTATGTGAGTTTCACGAAGTAGCACGAGTTATTCCCTTGCAGCTAAGAGGGGGCGCTTTTGGTAGGTAAGGGACAGAGGACAGATGTAAATCGAGTCAAGCAGGCGCTAATGACTGCATTTGCCACCGATTCATTGGTCGCGTATGAGGACTTCACGACGCGACGGCTACTACCTCGAGAGACTGTTGACATGTTTTGTGCTGAGCTTCGAAGACGTGCCCTACTTGTTGGGGAGACACTTCCAGAAAAATGGATGGTATGCGCCTTTGTAGCAGGACTGCTGAGCCACGTAAGGCAATATCTCCGGGCGTCGTCGAGAATGGATGACATGAGTCTAGGGCAGATATTAACAAGAGCACGGGCCATCATGGCGGACGACAAGGAATTAGTTGCGGCAGCTATACAACCGGTTCCATTTAAAGCTAATCAAACATCACTCACTGTGCCGGCTAGTAGAATCATTATGTGCTATAAATGCTCTGGAGCCAATCACTTCGCATGGAACTGCCAATATCAGTCTGGTGAAGGGCTTACTGGCCCCAAATATAAATCACGAGGAAATATACAATCTTATAGATGTCACAGCATAGGACACATTGCATCTGAGTATCCGGGATACGAAAAAGGAGGCGAGATATCAGTACCGGTCTCTCCTCAGTCAATTTAGGAAAAGCGTTCCCTACCGTTCGAAGTGTGGATCGATGGAAAGAAACGCAGAGCACTGGTAGACTCTGGATATTCCCGGTCTATAGCAACTAGTTCAATATGTAGTCCTCGGAATGTTCAGAGATCGAACATTATGACCGCTGACGGTAGAACTATTAATAGTCATGGCGTTAGGACCACTTCGTTGGCAATCACCGATATGAGCCCTGTAATGGTCGATGTCTTCGTCGTATACATTCGGCTGTTAGGTTTCGACATGTTACTTGGGATGGGTGTTATTAGGACATTCGGTTCGGCTAGCATTGACCGGTCTAGCGAAGCCATTTTTTACAAAATGGGTTCACATGCTTGTGCTGCAATCACGGTCGAGGAACCCGATTTTTGACGAACAGGCAAAAGTGTGGACGGTGTCGTGGAAGTGGTCAGGTGATCAACCACCTGGTAAACTCAAAAACAGGGTGCCTGAATACTCAGTACCCGCTCAAATCCGTCAGGACAGTAGTGAGAGAGTGCAATGAGTGTCAATCGATCGATCCGCCGTCTGTGTGCTGGCCGAAGGGGCACTTGGATGTCAGTAGTACTTGGTATCGAGTGGGGTAGATATAACGCATTATCAGGGAAAGCACTTTCTGTCAATCATTGACTGTGAGCCTACACGGTTTACTATTTGGCGTTGTCTCAGACCGCAAAACGCAGCAAGCATCATGGACCAATTAGAAAATGTATTTTGCGAGCGGGGACCTCAAACTAAGATACTCCTGGATAATAACCCAGAATTCTGCAGCAAGAGTTTTAGTGACTTTATTAATGAGTTCGACTGCGATTTCGCTGTGCACATATACCATCAGGTAATGGTAATACAGAGCGGTGCCATCGAAGTGTGAAGCGGATTGCCGCATGAAAACTGTGTTCAGTGATGGAAGCAGTTTATTGGTACAATGCCACCCCGAATTACGATGTCTAACCCCTGAACGCTCCTGCTAACATGATCCATTATTAACACGGTCAGACTGAAGGGCATCGATATGATGTTCCTCGATGAGCCCGAACAGCAACACCTGTGTTACAAGGTGGGAGATCGTGTTTGGACGAGAAGTCCGAATGAACGGTGTACATCCCCTTATGCAGTTGGACGCGTTTCAGGTATGATTAGCCCACAGAATGTCCTCATTGATGGGATACCTCGACATGTAAGGGAGGTACGATCCGTTAGAGGCCCAACTACATCGGGAAGTGGAAGTGACAGTGATTCGTCTACTCGGAGTGTGCGAGTGACTATTATGAGCGGGGCAAATAGCCTCAGGCTTAGCACAGATGTATCGGATGATTCTTCTGCAGACGAGTCATCGAAGGTGGAAGTTGTGGTCGCATCACTGAGGAAAAGGCCAGACAGTCCAAAGCCTTGTACAAATGCATCTGATGCTCCCCCTACAGACGAGTTATCTGAGGAAGAAGTCGCTTCCGTATTACCGCTGAGAAGCACCAGACAAAAAAGACCTGAACCAGGTTGCCACATGTGTTATCATGAGATCAGAGGGGGTGTAAGAAAGGCGTCAGAAAGTGAAATAAGCGTTTTATTTGAAAATCCGGGCAGCTGTGTTCAAGAAAATCAGGTTGTTTTGCATGCGTCGGATTCTTTAATGTTGATTTGAACGACGAGAGACGTTTTTTCCCTGCCATTTAGACTTGATCTTGGCGACATCTTTGTTTAAAGATTATTTCGTTATTTTTTTTCTCTACATGTGATAAGTGGGTAAGCTTGGTAGGGCTCTTACTTTATTTTGCAGCAGCCTTTGCGATACCTATGTATTTTCCAATTCATGTTACCTGTGAATATAAGGCAGAGTGGTGTGAACGTTGAACTCTCAGTTAAGATGTTGTTTGTCATGGCGATCGGTGGTTGAATAGATTTCTTTGTAGTTGTTGATAGAATATAGCTTCATTTAAAGAGCATTACATTTTACCATCAATTTATGAGCTATTCTATTACAGACTGATATTCACTTTCTAAGAATTCGGTAATCGCCTCGGATATGGGCGCGTCTGTTCTACCAACATGACGAAAGTAAAGCGTGATGTCATCAGCAAATATACACATCCCCTGCAAAATGTTATGAGAGCTGTCTTTTATAAAAATCAGGAGTCATAACTGTTCAAGGATTGATCCCTGCAGGTCAATTGAATTTATGTCATGTTGTTTAGACGGACGGCAATCAAGGGCAATTTGGGTCTTTCTTTTGGATAGGAAGGATCTAATTATATTTCATATTCGTTCTGTAATACCATATTAATTCATATTTCATTAGAATACCTTCATGACACGCCTTGTAATATCATTTGAATATATATAGCGTAACCTACTTGCTAAACGTTTCTTGCCAATTTGATGGTATATGCGTTCCGACCGTCTGCATATCCTCAACCAATACTGATTTAGAATTAAGGAGGTGACAGCTAATTGCTAGATTGATTAGGATTCAAGGATTTTAGCAAAGACCAGTTGTAGACAGATGAAGCGACACTTCTGAGAGTCGGTTCTATCTCCAGAATTCCTTAAAATGGTATCACAGAGACAGTTTTCCAGCTATCAAAGAATCAAGATTCGAAAAGGAAGTTATTGAGTCTTGACAGGACATTGGCAAGTTCAGAAGAGTATTTGTTTATTACTATTACTGGTATGATAGGAGTCCTATATTGTGTGGAGGTGTCTACGTTGTATGATATCTCGAACATGAGATAAAGTGGTGTGCATATTCTCCAGTTATTCTTCAGTGTAAAATAGGACATTTCGGAAAGAGTAGTGTGAAAAGTCTACAATAGTGGATCAGGCGTAACGTTGGGCAATTTGTTCAACTATGTCAGATGTCGTATAAGCAACACAATTGTAGATTTTGCAAGGGAATTTTTAATTGCCCAGTGTAAACTGTGATTAAATCTGTGTTCTTGATATCTTTGTATACGCTCTTCTGGTTCTAACTATTATAGTTTTACAATGATTAAGTGAAACTATAAGTGTAGGTCTATGGAAGGTGAACTTAATTGTCGTAGTGAAATCTGCGTGTTAGCAATAGAAGCCGCAAGGTTCGAAGTGAACTATTGTGGAGTAGGGAGGCTTGATGTAGACATTTTGCGTACGCAACTTGTCAATCAATTCTTTCTTTGACCCATTCCATTAACTTATTTATAGATGTATCAGCACTGAGAGATATAGTAGAAATTCATTGCTCCTCTCTGATGTGATTATTGATAGATTCTCAGTAAGTTCTCTTTAAGTAACTTGTTGTTTTGTGCAATGACTTTCGGCTTTCGGATGAGAGTTTTCGGTGATATCAATCATCACCACAAGGTGATCAACTTATCCTAACAGAATATCGCATTCGTCACACACGCATCGGGCAGTGAGCTCAATAACAAGTTGAGAAGTTTGACCTTACTGGTCGACATGATCAGGTATGCGGGACAAGAAAGGTAAAGTTGGTGAGAGAGAATGTGGAATGGATAAAGTATACTAGCATATACCAGCTGCGCCCATACATTGGCATCCATAAATCCATGTATTTAGGCACTCGATTCAAGTTAGAGTTTGGCATATATGCTTTCAGAGACAATGGTTAGGAGTGTACAGTCCTGAGTTGGATACATCTGTAGTAATACATTAGCTTACAAACGCTGTGATATAAGGTAACCATCAATCACATGTAGGCTTGATCATCTGATTCTAGACTATGTCCCTTAGTCAAGAGGAGAGTCTTCTGAAATATTACTGATAGCCCGTGAATATATTTGTGAGAGCCCTTACGTTTTAATGGGTGTATTTACTGATGTTAACATCGTGTAAAGAGAGTTAGGAATGTATGTTTGGTGCACTTAGTTCTAGGATATCTTGAGAGTTTACTAAGAGATAGGGATCTACGTCAATGATGTCGGTTCAACGCCCCCGTATATGTTTGAATGCTAGCCTCAAGGGTGGAGACCGAGATGTTTCTATTGTTTAGCTGGTCTAGTTGTTTTTCTTCTTTACTATAAAGTGCGGCTATACTTGTACCCATGTAATTTATTTACGATAAAGTATTGCTTATTATTTGTACATGATATTAATTTGCGAAAACGTACGGATATTTTTGTATTGGGAAATCAATTAGTTTCATGTTAACAAGTTATTAAAAATTAAATGTGCACATAACATATTTACTACTATTAGAAATATTTAGAAAAATAATTTTATTTAAATTATGACGTGGTTAATCGGATACGTTCGTTTGATAATACGAATTTTACGATTCGTCTCGATATAACGAGAAAATTTTTTGCTATCGCTAATATAGAATAAACATAGAAAATCGATGTTTTCATTTGTTTTTTTTTTCATTTTCAATAGTTTTTATAAGAGAATCATTGACAACGAAATGAGCAAAACATCGGAACTGTAATGTGTCAACATAACAATCATGAACACCTAAAATAATGATCGAATACCGATAATCCAGGGACTTTTCGATTGATCTTCTAAAAACACAATATTCCCTTTGTATCGGTGAACACAAAAGCACCAGCTGCATAATAATGTCGATTAAGAGAATACATATGACATTTTTCGAACAAACAATACAAGATGTCTTCGAAGCAACGACCAGAAACTCATTCATCATCTTTAATAAGTTTACTTTGTCAGTCTCATACCTACAAGACAAACGACATTTGTGTTGCTTCTCTTTGGCGATAGTTGATTTTGACAAGTACTAATTTCGTAGACTGAAAGCAATGATGTACTTAAGCACCATACGTCGTATTTCTCAAACGTTATCCCTTTATTACTATATAAAAATAAAGTATGATATTTATAAAAACAATAAATGTAAATATATCAGAATATCTAACTATATAAGGTTACGTACACGAGTCTGAAACTGGCAGTTAAACGCATGTGTTCGTTTTACATGTAACTAATATTATGTGTCTATGTAAGATTTATAACGGTTTTGATTTGTATTATTATGATTAAGTTGAATCAATACTGATGTAGAGTAACCTGGTACCCGCTCCTGAGATTGGAGAATGAGATGCTCCAAGGGCGATGAAAGGGAGGCAACTATCACGACGAAACCTGGAGGCAATCATTCAAATCACCATTTGGACCGTGTACGACCCTCGACATATTTCTATTATATGTTAACCGACCTTTTCCAAAAGAGGTCTAATAAAGATCATAATATTGGCGACATAGGATTTCGATCCCAGAACTCACATTGAACGACGGAAAGAACGAAAAATCAGCGCGTTTGAATTTTGCGAAATACAACGACCGTATATTGTGACTTCGACACACCTTGGCTGGAACAAAAAATATTTTTTTAAAATAATTTCGTCAACTTATTTGTTTTTACTTCGGTTGAAGTCAAACGAAAGAGTTACAATTAGTAACTGGTAAATGATCTTTTTTTTTACGCCGAGTGAATTCGAACTCGCGACGTGAACATTACGGTATGTTGTGTTTGTTCCATATTTTTTGTTTTTTGGTATACTCATTGTATCGTGTATAGTTTAAAAAATGAACGAACTGGTCGAACGGACAAATACATTAGTGTCTTCTCAAATAGAACAGCGGAAGACGCAAATGGAACAACATAAAAGGCATCAAGATTTAAAAAATTAAATTCAATAAGAAATGTTAGACTTACGGAAACAGCAAGCAAACGAAAGGAAAGTGTTAGTTGAGGCTGTTGCAAAAGGTAGAATGATGGAACATTCAAATTATTTCACAGCCGAGGGTATTACAAATTAAATATCGGAAATCGTATATGACCCTGACAACGGAATAACTTTTCAAGCATATTTTCGACGGTTTGAAACAATTTTCAACAAACGGTGCGAATCTTGATCGGACGAACAAAAAGTTGGACTTCTATTACAGAAGCATGGTCCTAACGAGAGTACAACGCACACAACTTTACTATTGCCTAGAACACCTGACAAAGTATCGTTTGAGATGACAATAAAAACACTCACCATCATGTTTGGTGAGAGAAGCAGTAATTTTCATACGCGTTTTAGTTGTCTGAAGATTGTTAAGCAAAATGATGATGATGTTATTACGTATGCAGGAAAAGTAAACAAAGAGTGTGAACGTTTTCTCCTACACGAGTTAACAATTGACATGTTTAAAAGTCCTTGTGTTTGTTAAATGTTTGACAGATAGTAGAGATAAAGATAATCGTTCGAAAATATTGTCAAAAATGGAACAGAGTCTAGATATTACATTACAAAAAGCTACGGAAAAAGCTCAACAAATAATGAATCTGAAACATTACAATACTAAAATCGAGGAACAAGATATTTCACATAGTTCGCATATGAAAGAAGTTCGTAGGACACGTGCAAGTGAAAGAACATTTAAATCCCCAATGAAATTGCTATGCTACCGATGTGGTGAACCTCATTCTAAAAATGACTGTTTTTTTCCGAGATAAATATTGTTTTCGGTGTAAAAAAAAAATAAGCCACAAGAGTTCACACTGTAGAATAAAGCAGACCGAAAGAGGAATGTCGAACGGAAAAAGTAAAGTAAGAAGGGTTTTGACAAAGAAAGAAATCGAGAATGGTCAAAAAAGAAAATTCGTGCAAGTGAAAATAAATTGAGAGAAGGTACAGCTTTAACTGGATACTGGAAGTGATATCTCCATGATAAATGAAAAAAAGTGGGAAAGAATTACCAACCCCAGGTTAACCAAGACTGATAAAATAGCCTGTGCAGTTTCGGGAAGAAGGTTAAAGTTCAGTGGAGAATTTTTCTGTGAAGTATCGTTTCTAGGAAAAACTAAAAAATCTAAGGTTTATGTTTTACAAAATTCTTCTAACCTAATGGGAAGGGATTTAATTATCCTGTTCGATCTATTCGAGATTCCTATAAACTCATTTGTAATAGAATTTATGTTTCACCAGCTGGTAAAAATACAGTTAAGGATAAATTTATAAAGGACCTCAAAAATTAATTTCCTAGAGTTTTTTCAGGTGCTCTTCGTAATTGCACGAACACCGAAGTAACATTTGAAGTAAAAGAAAATGTCCAGCCTGTGTTAAAATAAAACGGAACGGGCCGTATGCCGCATTAGAAACCGTTAACCAGGAGTTACAAAGACTGGAAGAAATGGGTGTCATTTCTAAAATTGGTTATTCAGATTGGTCGTCACCAGTGTTTTTTGTGAAAAAGAAAAATCATAAAATACGTGTGTGCAGATTTTTCTACTGGTCTAAATTCCTGTTTAAAGGAACCTTCTTATGCTGGGCCGTCTCCGGGAGACGTGTTTGTTAAATTGAATGGAGGAAAGTTTTTTAGAAAAAATGATTCGTTGACGCATACATCCAAATAAGAGTTGATGAAGATTGTGCAACATTGTTAACAATAAACACCAATAAGGGGTTTCACAAATTCAATAGACTTATGTTTGGATTAAAAGTCGCGCCTAGCTTATTTCAACAGATCATGGACACAATGTTGGCTGATCTAGAGTTTGCAGTAGCATATTTGGACGATGTGCTGATTAAAAGCGAAAATACTAACGAGCATTTAGAGCACATAAGAGCGGTATTTCAAAAAATAGAAAAATACGGTTTCAAGTTAAGTTCAGAAAAATGCGATTTTTTTATGTCTGAAATTAAATGTTGAGGACTAATAATTGACGCAAAAGAAAGACGACCAGACCCGAAATAAGAAGAAGCTATAAAAATATGCCGATATCTAAAAATATTACAACGTTTCAAGCTTTGCTGGGTATTGCGAATTACTATGGAATATATATATAAAAAAATAGGCATGACTTGAGATCCCAATTGAACTATTTATTACAAAAAAGGTGTAAAATGGAATTGGACTCATAAATGTCAGCAAGCTTTCGAAAAAATAAAAGGTGTATCGACGTCGGTTTGAGCACTAACACATCATGACCCTAAACAAGAAATTATAGTCGCTTCTGACGCAAGTGATTATGGCATTACTGCGGTAATTCTTAATAAATTTTAAGATGGTAGTAAGAAACCAGTAGCCCATGTTTCCAGAACTTTGCTTCCGGCGGAAAAAAAAAATATTCGTAAATGTAAAAAGAGAGCCCTACGATTGGGTTTGCGTTAAAAATATGTCATACATGTATCCATGGTCGATCGTTTTTATTACGAACATACCATATACCACTATTATATATATACGGAGCAAAGAAGGGTATTCCCACACATACTGCAAATAGATTGAAGCGCTTGTGTACTGAATTATTAAATTATAATTTTAAAATTGAATTTTTGCGTTCGAAGAAAATAGGGCACGCAGATGGTCTTTCCAGATTAATCCCTCGAAGATCGGAACCACTAGAATACATAGTTATTACAGCCTTAAGGGATGACACGGATTTTAAGGAAGCATCATGCAATGCTATACGTGAATTACCTGTCACGTTAGATTAAATAAGAATCAAAGCTGGAAAAGACGATTTCATCAAAAAGATGAACGAAGTATTTTCAAAGAAGAAATATAAAACTTCAGGAAATTCGACGTCATATTCAATATGCG
>OY744526.1:143726507-143731507 GCA_963556195.1 Sepiola atlantica
ACATATTTCATCTTCGCATGTAATTCTTGTCACATTTCATTAACATCAGTTGTTCTTCCGATCGGTATTTTCCTATTCGTCTGACACAAAATATTTTGTAATCATAGACTGTATTAAGTAACTGTGCCAAAAAAATGAAAGAATAAAATGTACTGTAATTAAATTTTAAACAGAATTTCGTGCAACTCACTTTCTCTCTGCCTTTCTCTATCCCACCCAAATCGCTTCTCCCCGTTTCCAGCTGTCTTTTCATTTGTATCACCTGCAATCCACATATGCAAATCAGATGCCTCATACGAACACCTGCACCTATGAAGAGAAGCCCATTTTGAATCTTCATACACGACATGCGAACCCCTCCATTCTTTTACCTGATCATGAGTGTTCCTCTTTATTGCTACACTCCCCCCTAATCGTATGATCACACAAGTGACAGATGGTGGCTGGTCGCTGTACCTCTCTGTAGTGTGACATTATTTATTTCTCTCTTACACCAGATGTACATATCCGTAATTGGCAATTAAATTAACCAGCTTAACCAGGGACCGCTTGTCCTCCCCCTCACTTCCAGATGCAGAACCACTACTACTTGTATCGGAATCTGGGTATCCCCATTCAGTACTCTCTGGTGATGTGTTATCATTGCCGTCCATGCTAAACTGAGACGTGGGTGCACACCTCCTACATGTCGAGGCATGCCACTGAGGCCCACCGACTGTAGACTTATCACTCCAGTGACACGACTGGGTCTGAATTCTGACGGTTTTTTTGTGGATTTGTTTTTTACCCAAACCGTGGTCATCCTCTTTACAAATTGAAGAGATCGCATAGTGATTCGGATGGGGCACACCATTGACCCCGTCACTCTTATCTGGTATTAATACAACAAATTGTCAGGTGCTGATGATGCAGACACATCATCCTTGGTGGTAATGTTGTTCTAATACACAGCCTCCATAACAGGGCAGCTCTTTCACGCATCAATCCGCTCCGATGTCCTATGGCACTGTTCTGTATTACCATTTTCTGATAGTATGTATGCACAGCGTGGTCGGAAGTTTACACCCCACTTTAATTTAAAGAATATAAGCGAATCGACCCTGTTGTACTCTACTTTCGATGATACTCACATTTTCGTGCATTAAATTAATCGTAAATGTGAGTTAATTACGATAATAGAACAGTAATTCTCATCATAAATAACTTGTTAAATATTCGGTTTTAATTTTAAGTTAGCAGTTATTTCTTTACATATTCCAACTGAAAAAGCTTCCGAATGGCTGTGTTTTTAATTATTTTTTAGTATGTATATCATCCTTCTATATTTTTACACAAGAACGAGTTTAATGGCATATTCCATAACATAAGCTTCTCCATCTAGTCCGGTATGTAGGTTGTTCATCACAAACATTGTACATATGAATGTTTTTTTTAAATTTTATTTTATCTACACAACTAGCTCGTCTTACAATTTATTTTTCCGCAGAGACGAGTATACCGTTTTTTATAATTTATTTTAAAATTTGAAAAATATTATCGACAAAACTAAGTCGGATCAAAGTGTAATTAAATATTTTTATTCAATATCCTTTGTCGCAAAACTTTCCTTATATGTTCAACTTACTCACATTAAGTCATTAAAATAAAGCTTTTAACAATATAGTTTAAACACTTCAGCGTTTAATGGTCTGCCCCATGCGATTGTAGTTAAAACCCATTCTAATTTTATATAGACACCATTACACCTATTAAACTCCTCGCAACAACACACCCTTAAGAATGTACATTATGTATTTCTGTAGTTTATAAGATTTTGGTGGTGAATTTATTTTCATTTTGTTACGAATTTTACACTCAGATTTGCGTAAGTCATCTTTAATTTTGTGCAACACTAATAAAATATTTCAATCTTCTTGAAGCCTTAACACAGGTTAATTATATACTTGGTGTATCCTTATTCAATACTTGCTTTAGTGCAAACATAACCTACTTTAATTGCAAGCGCTTAAGTTCGACAATTTTAAATGATCGCAGTGTTTGTTTACTTTGCATGCGTAACTTGTGTGTTTTTTATTACGTTTCCTTTTCAAATTCATGTAACACAGCGATTAGCGAGCTTCACACCCAGATATTATACACCTCTTTTATCTAAGTTTGATTGTCCTGGCACAGAGATTCGTAATGCCGATATTATTGCTGTTCGAGAATCAATCGAGTAATATAGATAAAGGTGTCAAAATGACGACTATTAGATTAAACGTTAAATCAATATAAGCCGACGTCAGGACAAACATGTGAAAAACACACTTTGTTAAATCATAACACACACTTCTGAACATAAAATGTACCGTGACTCTCTTTACTTTTTTGATTCGTATTCTTCTTCGTATTCTATTACTCCTATTCTCTTGATATCTATTTCTCTTTTCATCACTGACTCTCTCAATCTCTCTCTCTTTCTCTCTCTCTCTCTCTCTCTCTCTCTCTCTCTCTCGTTTAGTCTACCGCGAATGTTTCAAAAGATTCAGGTGTTTTTCTTCGCGGCTATCACTTCGCGCCTCAACCAGCTCAATGAGTGTGTCGGGTAAATGTTTTCTTCAGCAGAAATGAAATATATTTGTTATATATAAAGTAATGTGTTGTTCGCTAATAACAAGCCTTTATTTCCAGAAACTGTTGGTCCCAGCACATACTTAATACTCGAAGTAGAATTAATGACGCACAATGAAACAGCTATGTACTAGACAAAATACCCAGTCGAGTATAATCAACTATTTTATTTAAGGCATGTTCCTGCTGTTGACACTTTGGTAGCACGATATCGTTCCTGGACGCTAACCATATATCTAGAAGGATATCACAGCGCAGAACCACTAAGTTACACGTTTGGCAAATGATGGTGTCACATTCATCAATTTCTACATTTTGTTTAAAAAGAGGCTGTAGTGATGAACAATTTAGTAATTATTAGTATCGCCTCCCCAAATGTAAGGGTAGTGTTCTTTTGTAGAAATTCATAATTGACGAGTTTAGTGTGGACAACCTTACTAAATTTTCTTAATAATACACGACACTTTTGAAAACCGGATTTATTCGCAAAATCCGTAACATAAACACGAATAAAAAACGTATAAAATACGAATTAAATGAAAATTTGGTTTTCAGGGTCGTAATTAAACTTATTGATAGCGCTAGAAATAGCGGTAAAATCTGACCCATTAAGAGCCAAATTACATATTTCGTATGTTGTTTTCTGTTCATGTTTCTTATAGAGAAACGTGTCCTCCAATAAGTATATCGGCTTTAATAGTGTTTCTTTACCTTTCTGTTCTTTTTCTATTTGTTTTATTTTAAATGTATTATTAACAAAGTGTCTCCTCTAAGCAATATGCTGCTTATGCTGGTGCCTAACACTTTCTAACAGAGCACTTTCGAATTCCACTATTTTTTCTAACTTACAATAGGCTACTGAATGTGTCGTGTATATTTTATAAACGGTCGTAGTTTTCCAAACTTAAGTATGATACTTAACTTCGAATCCATCTACAAAAAATAAGGTTGTTCACATTTGTTTTCGTGTTTCTAATAAAAATATAACAAACGAAGAGAATGTTGGGTGGTTTGCTTTATTTTGTTTCGTGTTCGAACGATTTAAATTTACACAGCTGGGCATAAAACATTGGTATCAAACTAAATAGCGTACCCGTTTAATGTTTAATGATAATTTCTCACATTGTAGTTTTATCTTGCAGAGTCAGCCTAGGTTTTGCTCTCAAAATCCAGTACGCCATTTAATTGCTTGTTTTAATAGTTGTACGTAAAGATTTTTCCGAACAGATCACCCAAGTATTTTCTTCAAAATAAAAATAACGATTGTAGTAAAGTGTATATTGTATTCAAGTATTCGTTGTCAGTGTTGTGTGCAAAATATATCCGGGTTATTTTGTGTCCGAATTGAACTTGAAGGGCTAGTAAAAATTAATAATACAGCATGGTATTTTTAAAAGAGTTTATTTACAGCAGTGCATGATACCATGTTGAAAAAATATTGTTCTAAGACTGCCTTAAGATTTCTTGTCCTCTTTACTTAGTATCTAAAAACACATTTTAGTTTAAAATACAATCACACAATTACACATTTTATAATATATATATGCATGTGCATACATATTGCATATTCGTGTGAATATATATATATATATATATATATATATATATATATTTATATATATTGGAGTTAAAAGATGACGATAAAAAAATTGTAAAGTTACAACATGTATTAGAAGAAGAAAAGTACAAAGCCAATTAATACATTGGTAAAGGTAACTTTTAAACAATACCTCTTGCCTTTGACCGTTAAAACGTCAAGACAAGCACTTATATTCTTGAAATTCTCTTCATATACCTCTAATCTACCCCCCCTATATACATTTATTAACGTCAGCAACAGATAAACTACTCCCTTCCCCCAACCATTAATATCGTACAGCGTGACGCTAACCGCTAAATCACCCATACCCTTGCCCTCATTTTGCTTGCTAATAAAAAAGAAAATGTAAATATTTATATTTACACAGTAGTATATACACGTATATTTGATATACGTATGTGTATATATGCATGTGTGTGTGTGGATATGTATATATATATATATATATATATATATATATATATATATATATATGTATATATATATATAAATGTATATCTATACATACCCACACACACACATATATATATATATATGTGTGTATATGTATATATATATGTATGTATATGTATATATATATATATATATATATATATATATATGTGTGTGAGTGTGGGTGGGTGTGTATACATCCCAGTCCACCCATCTCTGATTCCATACGTTCCTGCCGCATATGTTGCCCAACTCCCCTACCACCAACCACAGCTAATATTCCTATCCATCCCAGCGGGCAAATAAGTATGTTCCGACCGCCTACTAGCAAAACACCAAGTTCGAACTGGCTTAGAAA
>OY744526.1:143736507-143739007 GCA_963556195.1 Sepiola atlantica
ATGAAAAGCATTGACATATCTATATATAGACATTTTCGTATGATATTTCGAATAAAAAAAAAAATTACCTGTTGTCTTTCCATAGTGTAAAGTCATGCTGAACATGTAAAAAGCCTTGCATGTTTTACTTTCACCAAACACATTAATGAACAAAATATACCTTCCAAATTGGGTTCAACTTGAAAATTGTTTCTAAAAAGATAGCAGGTTGTGTACACTGCAGATGTGCATTGTTTTTTTTTTGTTACGAACAAAATATCACAAATGAAATAATGAGAACATGTGTATTTTTTAACAGAGTTGAAATATCAAGGAACACACATGAATCTCTAAGAAACAAAACAAACATGGCGTAGCTAATTTTATGAAAATACAGGGTCGTTCTTCATTGTATGTTTTTACAAATGTGTGACCCTGGACTATCAGTTGATTGATATGTGAAATATGTGCAATTATGCGTTCCCTGTCAGTTTCCAAGGGATAGCATGTATTAAAGAGTAAATGAATTTCATCCAATAGTCATGTGTTTATGAAAAAACAATTAATAATCTTATTTACGGAGATTTTTAACTCTTATAATAAGTGGCGCTATACACCACGGTATTTCGTTTTTTACAGATGTAAAGTAGTTCATAAATATATGAACATAAAACTCCATTATTTTTATTAGACTGAATGATGAGAAATTGCTACTCTGAACACACTTTTCACTTGATGCATGCATCTTTAATGAAGTCATCAGATATCACAAAACGAAGATGCCAAAAATGTGCCCGGTTCACCCAGGTTTACTGTGTAAACATAAGTTGTTTGTAATTTTTATTTCAAATACTGATTTCAGTTTTACCTTTCAATCATTCTGGGGGTATTGTATTAGCTTCACCGAATGATCAAGAAAATACGAACCAAAATGTATTATTTTTTCTATAACATAACGTATAGTAAATCAGAAGATACCGCTGACATAATCTAACTTTACCCTAAACCTAAACAAAGTTATACAGTTATTCAACATAAGAACTAGATTCGGTTTTCTCTGGGGAATCTGAACTGCTTACGTCACAACTGTACATACATGGATAAATATTCCTACAAAGCACAAACGATTGGAACCTGTACACAGAAAATGTATCCCTAAACATTAAATATGCGTACGTACTTCACTTTACTGTAGGAAACACACATCTCCTTCCTTCAAAAAATTAAAAAATATAAGCTGAGGCAGTACACACACACATCCAGCTTATTATACGTTACATGGTATTCTATAAGAATAGTGGTTCTCACTCTAATAGTTACAATATCTTATGTGTTGGTTAACCTCTTTTTACAGACATTTTAATACTTAATTCATTCTTGTATACACGCGGGTAACGCTGGGTCAAGCGTCCTGCGCGTATTTACATATTACTTTGAGTTTTTATTTCATGCAATATTATTTTGAAAACAGTCTTGGAAAATATCGTCTGCATAATAACCGTTGTGTTCACATTCTTGAGACGAATATAAACAATGGTATATAGTTTTAGTTCAAATAACAAAAAATTTATATTAAAAAAAACATATTCTTAATAATATTTGACACGTGTCCAATTGTGAGCTCAATGACGCTGTATAACAGGAGTGGGTGTGTTTGTGGAAATGTTTTAATTTTTCACATATGTTCGACTTCTAAAGTAAATGGGTGCCCTTTATATAATTCAGTCCGTCGTATTATTATAAGAACACAATATTGAATGTCACCGTATTTGCTCGTGTGTTTCTGATTACATACCATTTCTGTATTACACAATATATATAATGCCACTCTCTGATGCTTAACTAAATTTTAATTATATAAAAATAATACACTTATCCGCTGTTTTACAATGGATCGCGCGTTAGGAATAAGAAGGAATACACAGCTTTAATAGATTACTGGTGTGTGTAGTATAAGAGATGTCTGAATTTTGCGTGCAGACATTATGACTATCTTCTAATATTATAGGAAAGCCGAAGTAGAATCTCAAGTAATGAACGCATCGATGAAAACTCACGTTTAAATTCAATCAATAAACTAACAGAAATGGCAGGGTATTTTTAAATAATGATCGTTTTAATTAGTTTTTACTCCAATTTACATATAGGTGTCTGTTATGCAAAGAAACACAAACAAGATTACGCGTTCAATTTAAAAAAAAGATTTAATATGTTTCATGTTAGTACGATTGATTATTTTACAAGCATATTTTAATACATTCATTCTATCACAACGTAAAATGCAAAATACCTGAATAATGCGGTGTGTACTGTGGAAGACTGGTAAGTGTATCTTTCAAAACACTGAACACATGGGGGAATGCTATTTCTATTGATGGTTAAGTTGAGAGTAAGGGTATTAATATTGCAAAGTGGTGTAGCAAATTAATTTTCATATGCTAGGGCGTATTTGGACACATTAAATGCAGCAACACGTGATGTCATATATATATATGTATATGTATATATATATATATATATA
>OY744526.1:143741507-143811507 GCA_963556195.1 Sepiola atlantica
CAACATGGTTGCCGGAAAACAACGTTGAGTAGAAGAAGAAATCCTTTTAACAATGTCAAGGCCGTCAGAACCCAAGGGAGTTTCAAATAAATAGGGCAACGTGACGGGCCAATAAATTTACCACCATTAAATAAAGCAACTTTACGTGCAATGGTGCCTTTTATAGTATTGATGGGATATCCATTGGCAAGAAAAATATTAGTAATCTCACCAAGTTCTGCATCGAGTCGTGTTGGTGAACAAATCATAAGAGCTCGATGAGTGAGAGTACCAATAAGATCAACTTTTCTTTCTCTTGGGGCGAAGGAAAACCAATTTAGATAAAGGCCTGTAAATGTTGGTTTTCTATACACACAGGTTTCAAATGATAAACCAGATTTAGACACTAAACATCGAGGAATGGTAAGGAACCACAATCCTCGACCTCCATAGTGAATTGCAACGATGGATGCAAGTCACAAAGAAGAAGAAGAAACTGTTCAGCATCACTCCGAGAGGGAAAACAAGCAAAAGTGTCATCAACGTAACGTGTGTAGAAAGCCGGCTTGGTCACTTTGGAAAATAATTGGTTTTCCAAAAATCCAACGAAAATGTTGGCTTACGATGGACCAAGAGGGCTGCCCATGGATATACCATCAATTTGCCGATACATAATATTATTGAAACTGAAGGAAACTGATTTAGTAGCAAGTTCCATCAGTTCAACAAAAATTCGTTCAGGAAATTGTGGAGACTTTAAGGGGCCGCGGTAAAGATATTCTGCACATATACCAATGGTTTCATCCAAAGGTACATTGGTAAACAGACTACTAATGTCAAAGAAAGCCAAGAACTCGGTGTCCATTGAGAGAGATAAGTTGTGTATAGAAGACACAAATTGGAAGGAATCAGAGATACAATAGTCCGAATAAAAAGTAAGTACGGGCTTAAGAATATCAACTAACCATTTACCAAGTGCATGTTGTGCAGAACCCAACATTGATAGAATAGGCCGTAAAGGAACGTTAGGTTTATGAACCTTGGGTAAGCCGTACATTCTAGGCCTTTGAGAGCCGATAGGTCGTATTCCTTCATATATCTCTTTAGAAATAAACTTGCTTTTATAAAGTTGAAGAAGCCTTTTCTGGATTTTTATTTCCATACGAAAAGTGTCATCGTGGCTTAAACCACCCATCTTAAAAAATTTATTTTTATCATCCAAAATGTTACACATTTTGGAGATATAATCTACTTGGTTCAGGATTACAACGCCTGAACCTTTGTCTGGACGAGTGATATAAATATCAGAGTTCGACTTAAGTAATTTCGCAGTTTCAAAATGATGTTTCTGCCAAATACAATCGCTAGATTTAGTACGTATAGCAGAAAACCTCCGACCTAATTCACCCAACTGGATTTTAACGCTAGTTAATTCATATGTATATATATATATGCATATATATATATATGTATATATATGTATATATATGTATATATATATATATATATGTGTATACATATGTCGATATATATATATGTATACATATATATGTATATATATATATGTGTATATATGTATATATATGTATGTATATATGTATGTATATATATATGTGTGTATATATGTATGTATATATATGTATGTATATATATATATGTACGTATGCATATATATATATGTATATATATATGTATATATATGTATATATATATATATATATGTATGTATATATATATATATGTATGTGTATATATATGTGTATGTGTATATATATATGTGTATATGTATATATGCATATATATATATGTATGTGTATGTATATATGTATATATATGCGTATATGTATGTATGTATATTTATACATGTATATATGTATGTATATATGTAAATATGTATATATATATATATATGTATATATATATGTATATATATATGTATGTATATATATATATATATATATGTGTGTGTATGTATATATGTGTATATATGTATGTATATATATGTATATATATATGTGTATGTGTATATATATATATGTATGTATATATATGTATATATATGTATATGTATATATGTTGGCAAAATGGACATTTCCTGGAAATAAGCGTTGAGGGTAGCGTTGTAACTGTTGTGTAGCTAACTATATAATGGACACGTTTACCCAAAAAGGGCGAATCATATATTGCCCCTGCCTAACCTTTGATGTGCTCTAATTAAATGAAAAACATACACGTGATTAAGAATAAGAATCATGTTGTGAGATTCTTAGTTTGGATCGCCGATTTGACTAAAACAGTGTATATCTCATGTTATACAATAGTAGACAACCCATAGATTATGGTTGTAGAGATTACAGGGGCATCCCTGTTAGACATAAGTTATGGCACCTTCAGACACCTAGGAACTGTAATTAGCTGTATTCTAAACACCGTGTAATTATGACAATTCTATTAAGATAACAATGGTGTATTATTATTAAGAAAGCATACAGCTAACAAATATTACACGATTTGAAGAGAAATATATTTTATACTAAATCTGAGTTAATCAATATTATTTGTTATGGGATTGAGTTAAGTTGATAAGAAAATTAAGATTTACTTGGTCTAAGTAGAAATAATTCGCAATTTAATCATGAACTCACCCATTACGTACTAAGCTCTGCTATTACTGCCAATCTCTCTCACGGTTGATTGTTTGATGCCTCACTGATATTATATACATATTGTATTGCACCACCTTATGTCACATTAAATGTTTGCCACTCCATTATTTTTCTCTCACGTTCTCTCTGTCTCTTTCTCTCTCTTTCTCTCTCTCCCTCTCTCTTTCTCTCTCTCTCTATTTGTATGTCCCTCTCCCTCTCTTTGTAATTTAATCAAACTATACAACCGGATGTTGAACTAGACTATTATAAATAACAGGGGATATATTTGTTAATAGTATTAACAAATAACTTCAAAGCAGTTTAATCAGAAAGGAGATATTATAAGTGAAGAGAATATTGTGCAAACCGAGAGACTCATTTTTTTAATTTGTCTTTTTATTTTTGAACATTTTATTTGGCGTTGAATGCTCACTTTTTCTTGATTAAAACAGTTTAATTTATACTTGTCTCAATAAACATAAGTTTACATTTATATATATATAGATATAAAACTAGTTTTCGGAAACAGAATAGTGTCTGGTTGTATGATAGTGTTCAAGAAATAGTGAATCAATTGTATATATAAGATGAATACAGTATGAAGATTCAGTGAACATATCTACGAAATATTCCAGGGCAAGTATGTTGTTTGTATTTTTAATTTATTGGTGGTAAATCAAATAACACTTTTAATAATAAAATGTAGTTATCCACTAGACAACCTAATAGGTGTTTCATTTATAGTGAAGGAATACCACTTACTCTGTGTAAGCTAGCTGTGAAAAGTCTATTCATTTATGAAGACCTTACACTCTTAAAGTGTGCATTTATTGTGCTTTTGTGATTTATTATAGTCGGGTGGGATATCCTTTATAGATAAATTAATATGTAATGTGCTGGTTTTAAATTAATATGTAATTGGCAAAAATAAATTAAAACGGTTAAGGTAAATATAACTATGCTACTTATTTAGATCTCACTAATGATCTTGTATACGCATTCAAATTACAGACACACAAGTGCAGTTCTGACTAAGGCATTCCCAGTAAACGAGCGAAAATTACAAAATATATTTTAACAGAAACTCATTGATATCAACATGTTCTCTTAACGCTTACCATATAGTTTATCATGAAGCATATATCATTTTATTAATAATGTGTGCAGTCTAAAAAGCTGGATGTAAACCTAAGTAGGACTATATTTAGCATGACATCTTACTATACACTCCCCATCGTTTTTCTGCAGAGGGTTGAACATATCTTTCGTTAAACAGTTCTTTGAACAAGATCCACAATTTACTTATTTTCCAAATGTATTATTGGGCAAGGTTATCCTGCCGACGATATAGTTCAAGTGTACTTTTTCTAATTACATTTACATTTATATTATATCGATTACTTTTAACAAAAAACTTTTTAAATAATCTAATTTACCTGTGTTATGTTAGTTCTTCTATTCTGAAATAGCTAGCATTATCTAAGTGGTTCATATTCTTTAGATTGTGTCGTTTCGACTTTTCCCTTGTTTGTCTGGTGTAGTTCCACTTTCCCTTTTTTGTAATAACCAAATTGTCAAACATTGAGAATCGTCGTTGAGAATCGTCTAATATTCTAATTGGCATAATATCATCATCATAATAATAAATATAATACAAATAATACTAATTATCATCATCATCATCATCATTATTACTGTTATTATTATTATTATTATTATTATTATTATTATTGTTATTATTATTAGTATTACGTGTACTATATTAAAGGTTCTGACACAGGTAATCATCAGTGATTTATCACTGATAATCACAGTTCATGTCTCTTGAGTCTGAGTGACAGTGAGTTATCATCTTTCTGGTACTATGTACATCTTTCGATACCCCATGCAAATGACTGCGCTATCACACCATGCTTTCTTACTGGCAACGGGCTTTGATGTTCTAGGAGATTTTGGTGTCACAGTTCGATCCGGATTCTTCTATTACATGTTTAAAAGCCATGCATTGCAAATTAATACACTCTAATAACATGATATATTTACTGGTCTTACGTCAACATGTATTACACTCCAATGTGTGGATTTAAAAGTAGAGAATTGCCACAATTTATATACTATTTTAAGAAGAAACAATCCTTACACATGTAACGCAACATTGTTACATTTAAACCTCTTCAATTGTAATGTTTACGATATTCAAATTAACGACGTGAACTAACAATGAACGTCGAATATCAAACATTAAGCTATATAACATGTATACTTTTCACAATTGATCTGGAGTTTTGCGTTTAGGTTGCAAGTAATATATTTCTTGTAACATCTGATTCCTGGATATGTTGTTATTGCTTTTTAACTCATATACATTTCAGTTCGCAGGTGGTGTCTAAAGAAAGCCAGACTACCTAAGCAACTCTTCACACTACTTCCATTTAATTAAACCGACACCTGTGATAGAAACAAAGTTCGCTATTGGTTATGTTTGTTTTTATCAAACGGAATTTTGTTTTCCCTCGAGTAAAATCTTTCAATGAATTTTACTCCATTCCAACTCTTTATTTTTAATTAATCTTCTTTTCATTATATATTGTGGCATTTAGTGCAAATTCTATATACTTCACCGGCTATTTTGGTAGTCGAGGTTCAAGCAATATAAACTGGTGTCTATACAAAACGCATTTATTTAAAAAGGTAGTGTTTAAATTACAATGGTGGTGTACCTATTGCAACATGTTTATCTTAGTGAGTACTTACATATAGATATTAAGTATTATTATTATTAGTAGTAGTAGTAGTATTATTATCTTAGTTATATAAACATGTAATAGAAGTATGTAATATAATATATTCCCTATATATATATATATATATATATATATATATATATATATATATATATAGATATATAGATATATATACATACACACGTTAACATTTACGTGTAAGCAAAAATTAAATGAAATAATAATTATTCTAATTAACTTAATTACCACATATATATATATATATATATATATATATATATATATATATATATATAATGAAACGTTCTTTTTTGATATATCAATTTATATTAGTAAAGTGTTGTTAGTATGTTGTGCTATAATTTATAGGGATATATTAAGATCATAGGATAATAGATGATATGTTTAATTTCTTTATGTTTATCATGGCTTGTTTCTGTGGTGTGTGTATATGTGTCAATTTAAGAGCAGATATACGTGTGTATTGCGTGTATGTATAAATACATCGTGTGACTTGCAGTTATGTGTACTCTCAGGAAAAAAAGTTTTTAGGATTGGATATAATGTGTTGGGGGTCCTTGAATTTGGCTAGTAATGGTTAAAGATAAAACCTACATTATTTTTCATGCGTCAACCTCCACATTTTACACAGCGATTGTTCTTGATTAAAACAAATCGAGTGTAATCGACTTCCCCATCGCTTTTTGGTCAGTAATGAACTGGTTGTCCTGACGAGTTACTATGTAGTATCGAAACATGAATTCATTTTCGTAGGCAATGGTATAATAAATATATATATATATATATATATATATATATATATATATATATGTATATATATATATATATATATATATATATTTATATACATATATATTTAGCTATATTGCACTTTGCACTGTGCACTTTTAAATAAATCTTTATTTATTTTAAGTCTTGGTTATCCATGAGTTTGAACGTATTCAATTAATGTTTTTCCGACATACACAAATTAATATTTTCCATATAGTTTACGGGTATTTTTCTACAAACTGCTAAAGGGTAAACCTAGTGCATTGGAACCAGTGTTGTGCTCCTATGTCAAGTTATTCTATATATTTATAAAATATAATCATTGACGTACACATGATTTGGCCGTTTTTTAACTCATCAGCGTGCATGAATCTAATAACTTACGAAATCAGGGCAGGTATGAATAAATGTCTGTACACATTCTGCTGATTCCCCAAAGCTACCCACCGAGAAACAGCATAAAATATCATGAATAATTATGCACACATCATATATATATATATATATATATATATATATATATATATATATATATATATATGTATATAGATATATGTGTATGTGTGTGTTTACATATATATATATACATATAGATCCATAGATAAATAGAAATAATTGTTTCAATCATACAGAAATGTATATAATCCGCAACACTGGCATGCCGTTATTAATCAGCAGTCGTAAGAAACTGACATCTAATCAAGCGAAAACAAAAGCTGATTATTGCCCTCAGATCATATGAAGATCGAATAAAGTTGAAAAAGAAGCACAAGAAAATAAATTCGAAATATAAGATTAGAAAGTAGACTGATTAGGTGTAATAATTGACAAGAAGAAAATAAACATTAGTGATCTCATAAAAAACACCCATCCAAATAACAGCATCAACAGAAATACACACATAATACAACATACAACCCTACGGGCATAAGTAGGTGATGCTGTTCTTTTTTTACGCCGATAATATGCTAGTCAATAATTTGTAAAGGTTTTAGTTGAGCGTCTGCTATTCAAAGAAAATAACAAAGATGCGATGAAAAACACTTATCCAACTCCCCTAAATAAAGTGCTCACAGGTATCCCGAAAATCAAGATATAAACTAGGTACCCGTCTGGCGTCACGTGATGTCAAGCTGCTGTAAAGTAAGCCAGATATATTACACTTGGCGTATTACTTTTCAGACGGTTTAGCTTAGGAATAGATGGAAGAGTATAGCGGCGACCAGCCAAATACAACCTAGTTAACACTTGTTAGATAAATTACCGGCTCACTCCGTCGAGGTAATAAATATCGCCGACAGGGCTTTTACTCAAAATAATGCAAAATCGAAATCAGGCACTCGCTGATTTGGCAATATGAACCGACTTGAAAAGTTAGCGGTCAAAGACGCGGATATGAAGGAAAGTTCAGCTGTACAAGTGCACTTGGCTACATTTTTCATAGATAGTATAACTAACCTCTTCATTAAAAAGTGTGGCGACCGGATCATATCCGGCAACGTTATCGACGTTTTTTATCTGCGGCTAGACAACGATTTACGTGCGACTCCGAGGTAGCCACCAGAGGGAAGAAGATATCCTTAAGTATATATCATTCAACGGTCTCTACTATAAGTAATAACCACGACGGGCTAAGTGATTTAAGCTAGCAAAGACTGAATTCTAAAGCAGGGAATGGTCAGAGAAGACCATGGTTGCCAGAGCTCTAGCTAATCAATTAAAGATGAAAAGATTCAGATGTATGGGTACTTTTTGATAAAATATTAGAGCTCCAGCGACAGCATGTCAGCCATCAGAATAAATGAACCGGGGTGCCCATAGTCAACTGAAGAAGGAGTAAATGACTTCGCCTGATGAAAAAGAATGACCAGAGTTCCCTCGAAATCCACACTCACTACAACCAGCATTATCAGGCGCCAGGTACCCGGATCTGTAACCATATCAAGTCATCAAAGAAAAGGTCATGAGGAAAGCTGCGTCCCAGAGTACATCGATTCTAGAAAGGTGGTCAAAGCGGCCCAAAAGAAGCCCACCGAAGCGAAAACAAAACAAAAATAAGAGCTCGAAGATGTAAAGAAGCCCAGGGGCAACCGAGGCTATGGAATGGGTATAATGTTCAATATAACAGCTAAATTGATGGATTCACCTGACACTACCGAGAAATTCGTCGTAGAGTTTACTGGGGTGGAGGGAACGAAGTTTCCCACGATTTAGACGAAGAAAAATCAAAATTAATTACAATAAAAATAAAATAAATATGTAATGTGTATGGAAAGTCTAAGGATTCTACGAAAAAGCGGACTATTTATGTGTTCTACAAAAAACGAAAAACATTAAATAAGCTTAGTTTTAAGGAGAAAATAAAAAAGAGTAATATTTTGATTAAAAAAATAAATTAATAAAGTCGAAGTAAAATGGCTTTTACAAAATAAATGGAGAAAGGAATTCAAATATCTTCTTTCCATAGTAACATACACTGTATATCTAAAGGAAATGAATAATGTCGTGCAAAATTGATGTTACAAAATAAATGGAGAAAAGAATTATGATAATCTTTGTTCCATAGTAAAATAAATTATATATAAAAAATGAAATGAATAATGTCGATTAAAATGAATGTTATAACAAAATAAAGAAAAAGAATTAATATAATATTCCTTCCCATAACAATTTAAAATATTAATAATTATAAAAATCAAGTCGAAATGTGGAAGCGACATTTTATTGTTTAAAAAATAAGTTCTGCACGAGGTTTATCGTGTTGCTAAAACGACTACATGAGGTTCGCTGATTAGAATACACGTAAGAAAGGGTGTGGGGGGATTGTAATAGAACAATTTGAGGAATTGGACTTCACCCAAATTGTACAACCATTCCGCCAGACTAGGATTGCGCTTGAGTAAAGACGAGTAACAATGTATTCACTTCACTGAAAAATGTCACCTCGCATACACAACCAATTTGTGTGTAATCAGGGTCGTTGGGTGCGATCCGATATGTCAACTAAATATCAACATTCAGGTAGACAGCAGCCGGGTCAATAGGTCATATCGACTGTCATCGATATAAGTTGACACTCTGAACAATTACGACTCTTTGTCACTATCTCTTTAGCTCACTCTTTCTGTACTCGCTTAGACTACGACGAATATATTTTTTAGTCGGCATTTCTAACCAACATGATACGCACGCGAGTGTTTCACTGTGTGTTTTTGCGAGATTCTAATTATCTATTATTTTGTAAATGTAATAAAATATATTTTATACATGAAGTAAAATGTTTTGTTTCATAATTAAAATCCTTAATTTCTAGAGAATTACAGACGCCGAATAAACCCAGCCATTCTAATGCCCCTATACCACAACCTGCATACCGACGGAGTACCTAGCCGAGCATTATTCACCCTTTAATTCAAGGGGTATGGGTATCGTTTGCTCTATACAGAGAGTTTATATGTGCTGTGCAGGACGAAAGACTCCTCCCAGAAAAGTGATCACGTCGCGGAAATACTAAGGTATTCTCCCCGGCCAACCATAGAGGTACTCAATATATTTTCGAATTTGTGAACTATATCCTAAAGTATCGAACGTGGTAAACTAGACGGAAGTGTTAACTAAACCCTTTATTTACTCCACGAGAGTAGATTGTTCCTGTTCCGTCAGCCTTTAAACGATAACAGTTCTCATTAATTAATCATCATGTTATTCTTAGATATTATAATTAGTTATTGGAAATAATTAAACATTCATCCCATAACATTGCCTTCTTTTAGAACTGATTGCTAATAAACGCATGTATCTAGAGGTCAAATGTTCAATCCCAATACAGATTATAATAGTTATGATAATGTAACACCGGCCGTTCTTATACAGGAGAAACTACACCGGTTGTCACTATAAATAGTGCGAGTCACCAGAGACCCAGAAAAGACAAAGCACAGTCGTGTAACTGTCTAGCCAAGTGCTAGTCACTTTCTTACTTTGTTAATACACTTGTTAAACAAACCCTCGACTTGACTTACTTTATTTATTATTTACTGTTGGACAACTTCACAACAGATTGGGTGCGAGAGTCGAAACGATTTCACTGAAAAAAATCACCCAAAGTGATTCGCAAGATCTTCACGGAAAAAAACACATCTTCGTAAGATATTTGGATTCGCAAGGATTAACAGAAAATTAACTACTGAGTAGTTAAGCGAAAAAAATGTTTTTCTTAGTTTTGTTTTTCAAATAAAAGAACTGGGATTGAATTTTTTTTATTAAGGAATAATATATTTCATGATTTGTGTATTAGTTGAGCAAACTAATTATATTAAGCACGTTGTGGGGAAAACTGATTTCTTTTTACAAGTGTAAATTGTGTAGTGTATAACTTTAATTAGTGAATGATGGACACTGAATTCAAAGATTCTCTTTTTCAATTACTTAAATTCCAAACGGAACAAAATGTTGCGTTACAAAGACAGCAAGTTGAACAACAAATGGAACTTCAAAGAAAACAAGTTTAAATTGATGAGAAATAAAAAAGAGTGTCGTTGGAACAGCAAAAAGCCCAAAGAAAAATGCATGCTGAACGACAAGAAAGATTCCAAGAAAAACGTCTACAACAGCAGAAACACTTCGAAGAACTCTTGATAAAAACACAGGAGGAAGATTTCTGGCGGCAACACAGTTAACGAAAGCTAACGAGAATCATAATGCATTCTCCCAGACGGCTGTGTTGAGCGCTATCGAAATTTTCAATTATAATCCAGAAGACGATGTCACTTTTGCTCATTTCTATATAATATATGAGGATATTTTTGTATCGGACTGCAGTACATGGACAGACTCTAAAAAAGTTAGATGTTTGCTAAGAAAATTAGGTTCCGCCGAGCATACAAAGTTCGTTAATGTTATCCTTCCAAAAAATACCAGTGAGTTGAACTTCCAGGAGGCAGTTACTTTACTAACAGAACTGTTTTCTACAAAAACTTCTCTTTTCCACAGGAGATATAAGTGTATGAATGTCACTAGAAAAGAGGAAGACGACTACATTACGTATGCAAGTAGAGTAAATTAACTTTGCGACGATTTTAAATTAGAAGAATTATCATCTGATAATTTTAAATGTCTACTATTCTTGCAAGGTCTGGTCTTAAATAAAGACTCGGAAATCAGACGTCGTGTTTTAAATAAACTCGAAAATGAGCCATGCCTAACAATACATAACTTAGCGGAAGACTGTGAACGTTTTGTTGCGTGTAAACAGGACAGTCGTGACATAGAGGAAAACGGAGTGTCGCACATAAAAAAAATACATCAGAAGAAAAAATTGACTTCAATGAATAACCAGAGAAAAAAAACATGGAAAAGATCAACCTGGACCGTGTTGGAGGTTTGGAGATAACCATTCTACAATGAGTGTCTCTACATATTCAAACAATGTGACAACTACCACCAGAAAAGACATAAGGCATCACGTTGTAGGAAGAAATCTGGTAGAAAGACAGCCATTAAACTGACAAAAATTGAACCTGAAGAACAAAATATCCGGAAATATGTACAGGTCAAAATGGTTTAAAAAAGTAAGACTACAGCTTGATAGTGGGTCTGACATTTCCATCATTAATGCACAGACATGAAGAAGCTTGGGAGACCCACTATGATCAAATCACAAAAACGGCGAGAAGCGTCAGTGGTAAAAAAATAACCTTCGAAGGGGAATTATTGACGAATATTTCTTTCCAGAATAAGACGGTAAAAGCCAAAATGTTTGTCATCCGAAAATCGAATAAGCTTTTTGGAACTGATCTGATTGAAAAGTTTAGCCTAACCGATCTGCCTTTAAGCTCCTTTTGCCAAAAGGTTGAAGATTCGAATGTGGAGGCAGAAAAACTCAAGAGGGAATTAAAAGAAAATTTTCCAGACGTATTTTCAGGCGGTCTTGGAAGGTGTACAAAAGCGGTAGCAAAGTTTGAAGTCAAAACAAATGAACTACCTTTGTTCAGAAAAGAAAAGAAATGTTCCATACGCCGCTATAGAGCAAATAGACGGTGAATTAGAAAGACTCGAGAACATGGCTGTCATTTTAAAAATTGATCACAGATAGTGGGCTTCACCTACAGTTTATGTTAAGAAACAGAACAAAGAGATTCGGGTTTGTGCCGACTTTTCCACAGGCTTGAACAAGGCATTAAAAGATCACCATCACCCTCTTCCAAGCCCTGAAGAAATATTTGCGAAACTGAGTGGAGGAAAATATTTTTCTAAAATCGACCTCAGCGACGCTTATCTTCAAATACCTGTCGATGAAGAGTGTTCAAAACTGCTATGCATCAATACCCATAAGGGATTATAGAAATTTCACCGACTTCCTTTTGGGGTAAAGGTCGCCCCTGCGATTTTTCAACAAATTATGAATATGATGTTAAATGGGATCGATTTCGCAGTAGGGTACCTGGACGATGTGTTAATAAACAGCGTTTGAAAAGAACAACACAAGACTCATGTAAACCAATATTCAAAAAAATCCAGGATTATGGGTTTAAAATCAAAGATGAGAAATGTACTTTTTTGTATAATAATACACAATTCTAACCAGTTACATGTAACGTAACAAGAACAAACTACCGCCGTGTAATAACTAAAGAGTTCAGTTTGAAAGTATTTATATGTTCCCGGGTTTGACATAATAATGTTCAAGTTTGAACATATGCAACATACGAAACCAGAAAATATATCAGTCGAAATGTTGTGAAAATAACGACCAATTAGAAAATAGTAATACGAATAATAAAAACAGCAATTCACATTTAAAAAAATATTTTCTGTATTGTTCAAACATTTTATAATAACAAATTATGGTAAAATATTATTTTAGTCATGTAAATTATTAAACATTAAATTGGTTATACCCATTACTTTAAAACACGTAGTGTGCGAGGGATGGTTTCAACAAGATATATATTTTTGCAAGGCTATTAAATATCCATGGTTATCTTATATACCGCACATCTTAGTGGCCTTTTGTCAACTAATAATAGTAGGCAATGTAAAATAGGCAAGTTTAAACGAAATGTGTACACATACATATATGACTCAGTCTCCTTTTTTCAGAAAGTTGAAAGTTTAAGCGGATACGCACGGACTTTAACACTTTATAACATTTGAGAATATGGTAGACGGCATATTCACATAACATACGCGGTATCCAAATACACACGTAGTATACCAAGAATATGACACTTGTCGCTGTTGGGAGCAACCGTTATCCGCTGCATTTGTACCGCTTGCCTAACTCGCGCCTGCGAACAAGAAGCAAACATTAAATAGGTGTGATTGTGAATCTCACAGTTCCATTGTAGGATTTTTTAAATGTTTACATGCGTTTAAGTATGTCCAAGACAGTTAACTCAATGGTCGTATGATGTAACATGAAGAGAAATAATAACAAAAACAAACTTATTATTTCTCATGTAATCGATACTATTGATCAGAAACCCCTTGTTGGTGCTGCAGTTAAAGAGTTCCTATGCACGATCATCCATTGAGTGTTATACAAATATATGGTTTGAAAACGAACTCACAGTCAAAGATAAACCATTCGGACAACATGGCGACAATAATCAAAACATCGTACGATATTTTACTACGTTTTAAATGCCCATTCTTAACGAAATGTTATCTGCTCAGTCCAAATAACAGAAAATACGAAACCAAAACAATGTAGTTTTCTCACATCTACGCATCATCTGTTACGTTAGCACATGGGATATTTATCATGTGATGTGAACATATCAGGGCACTGCTCAGCGTGTTTTTAGTATTGGTAGCCTTAGCTTACAAACTACTTCATGGCCGAGTTTACAACATTGCACGGGCTATTTTGAGTCAGTTTTAGTTGTACTTATTAAACTTATAATTTTATTCAGACTAGTGGAACATCCAGTCTAATTTCTGGGGGCGTATTAATTCTTACGTGTTCTACCGAGTTCGGCAAATGTATATTAGCAAAAGTATAGATGCTACTTATATGTGAACATTTAAAATATTTCAGAGAACTGAAATACCATTTATTTAAATGAATCTACAGTAAATCATTATATGCACACCGTTATAGCCTACCGTTAAAAACGTGCCACAACTGCAGTTTATGAATTCGAATGTTTTTTGTTTTATTTTTGAAAAATTACATTCGGGAAAAGGGCATATATAGGGTGACCCCCCAAAACAACGGGTCCCAACTCTAATTAGATCCCGTTTCTTAGTGTTTCGTCCGAGTGAAATTAATTTTTGGGCATTACTAATTAATTATATTAAGAAAATCACATAAAAACACTTGGGTTTTTTGCTTTGTTTCTGCGTTCACCAGCATATGTTCTAGATGACCTCCATTTATCTCCGTGCATTTCTTGAGGCGCAGAACGAAGTTGTCCATGACGTTCTTAAATACTGAATTAAAAATTGCTTTTATCTCCTCCCTGATGGCTTTCTTGAGTTCCGTGATGGTTTTGGGTGTCCCTGCGTACACTCTGTCCTTAAGATAGCCCCAAAGGAAAACATCTTGGGGGCTTAGGTCCGTGCTATCGGGTGGCCACATAAAATTAGTCTTGAGTCTGATCACTCGGCCTCCGAAGTTCTCTTTCAACCAATCTCGGGACAGGTGTGAGGTGTGAGAACGTGCTCCGTGTTGCTGGAACCAGAACTTGCTCATGAGCGACGAGTAGAGGGTCTGGAGCTCACTCTTGAAGGTTTTTAGGACTTCCGCATACTGCTCCTTGGTGACTGTCGGCTGCGCCAGATTCTTCGATAAATATTGGTCCGATGATGCCTCTGACCTAGATTGCAGCCCACACCGTGCACTTAGGAGAGTGCAGGGGCTTGGTGGCTACTTCATTGGGTCTGGAGGACACCCAGAAGACATGTGTCTTGGATTTCGCCTTTCCGTCAATATGGAAGTGGGCTTCATCTGAAGTCAAATAGAGGTTAAGGAAACCTGCGTCTCCTCGATCCTGTCGAGCATCTTGACAGCCGTAGCGCTCCTCTGCGTCTTGTCTGAGGCTGTAAGGGTCTGCAGCGTATGTATTATGTATGGGTAAGCCCTGATATCGTTCACCAGCAGTCTCCTTCAAGTCTCACGGGAGATACCGAGGGACTGACTTTGCTTACGCACAGAGCGTTTCGGACTCTCCTGGAGAGACTCTCTCACACTTTCGGCCAGCTCGGCTGTCCGCTTCTTGGGACGTCCCGAGTGGCTTGGACAGTTCTCACTGGCAGCGTTGAGGTTCTCCACGGTGCCATACTTCTCGAAGTGGTCCAGCTAGTTCAGAATTCTGCTTTTGGATGGAGCCTTTTCACATTCAACCTTATGCATGAAACTGTCCTGGGTTTTCTTAAACGAACTTGTATTGAAGTAAATTTAACACAGTATATTCTTTGTCCCAGCTCCCACTGAGGTATTGGTGTACTCACGGTCGTTTATACTGCCATGTCCTGTAAAATAAGGGCAATCGGTATATACACAAAGGAGATATCACATAAAGTGTACACGGGGGCACGTGATTTTGGTGTCACCTTGTATTCCCGGACTTTTCATCACGGATGGAGATAAAATTATGCCCATCGTCAATATTTGCATAGGAATACTACAGTGTTCATGTGGTTGCTTAACATTGTTTTATTAAATCTTATTTTAGTCCCGTGAATTAATAACAATAAAGTATATTACACCATGATATTCCATACTTTTTTAATCGATCCATGACTCAGCGGCACTTTTTGGTGTATCGCTATTTTTAATGTTACAACAAATAAATGTTCCACAACGAAATAAAAAAAAATAGTTCTACTGAACTGAATATATTTAACCTTGGTAAAGGGTATGCAATTATTTATTCAATATAATATGTCGTTGATATATACTGCTTCGGAGACAGTAACTAATCCAAAATGAGCAGCCCATGAGTTGTATTTAATTTATTATTACAGTAAAAAAAACACTTACCGCTTAAAACTTATTCTGACTAAGACTTATCGATGAATTAGTTGCATGCATGGCTAATATGGTTAACAGCGCAGATAATACACATATTTGTTCTTGTCTTTATTTTTGTGTTGAAAATAAGTCCCCCCTGACAAATACCACAACATTGAAATACTATAATAATGCTAAATATTTTTATTTAAATACATTTACAGAAAATATTCACACTGTAATAGAGTACCTACTTGTAAAAATTTCGCCACAGTTTAGCATTCGAACGTATTCATTTTTTTTTTAACAGGGGCATTGGATCACGAAGTGTTCAATTTTAATTGAGACAAACAAGGTGTATTGTCAATTACATCCAATGACTAATACTGCGTTTGATTAGTTTGAGTTCAAACAAAGAATCGTTTTTAATTCTATTTTAGTCAACGTAAATCTGATCAAAGTTATATTGTCCAAATCTTTTTTAATCGACACACATATCAGCGGCATTTTAAGAGGGGGGTCCCTTCTTTTTCATGTTACAGCAAATAAGTGCACACATTTACTGTTAAGCGCTACCAAAGAAATACATTTTAATTTTCTATTGACCTGCACAGTTTTAAACAAAAGAAAGTTTTAAAAAAATTTTTTTTTCATTTCAAATAAGATGTTGTCTATATCCACTCCTACGCAGAACAAAAACTATCTAAAATATTGTACACATAAAAAAACAGATTAAATCTTGATTTTTGTTATTTCTAAAAATACGTTGAAACACTACTCTTATATGTTTACATTACATGATAATTATCTCATGTGCTAACATGAAAGATGATGACGTCATTATGTGCATAGATTGGAGAAAAATAAATTATTTTGTTTAATTCAGTCTAAACTTTAAACAGATTATTTTTTTGTAGAAATTCCCTTACAGTTAATATTTCTTTCACAGTTAAATTATTATTTCGTGGGAGCCTCTTTGTAACGCCAGGGCACCATGCTTGAAAGTAAATAGTAATACACTTCAATCGATAAAATATAAAAACTCCCACAAACATTTATAAAAAATAGATATTCGTTTTATTCATTATTTTTTATCAGAATTTGAAGCATTGCCATTAATATAAATATATTTGGGCACATTTTGATATTTCAAATAGTATTTAAGAGAAAAATACCTGTTTAAATTAAAAATAAATTGTTTTAATTTTGTATTTATCCGAACATTTAAAAATGACGCCTTAATCAATACTTATCAAAATCATTTAAGTTCCAGTCAAAGTGTGTAGAAGTACACGATTCATTGTGCAACACTGTATACTGAAAGAATTGTAATTTAGCGGAATGAATTTGAAATATGATTTCTTCAAATATTGGCAGAGAAAGAATATCTATATATAGATTTCATT
Source organism: Sepiola atlantica (assembly GCA_963556195.1). Taxonomy (NCBI): domain Eukaryota; kingdom Metazoa; phylum Mollusca; class Cephalopoda; order Sepiida; family Sepiolidae; genus Sepiola; species Sepiola atlantica. The sequence goes on from OY744526.1 coordinate 143,759,035, forward strand.
TTGTAATTTTAACTTGTTGTTTGCGTAACTGGGCAGCCCATACACCAGAAGGGGGTCAGTCATTATAATGTAACTGGTTTGCCTATATGGTAAGTTATTTATTTATGATATTTTAAAAGATTCTTGCAATGCCCCGAAAACCGGTTGTCGCAGGGATGAAATGCGGAAAATGTAAAGTAATAGTGTTCAATTAATACACTTAATAGTAAAAAAAATGTCATTACATCTAAATAAGAAAGGGAAAATAACACCGTTACTCTTTAACACACACACATATATATATATATATATATATATATATATATACACATTTTGTATATATAGGCATACATATATTATATATATATATATATATCTATATAGTTATATATACATATATAGTTGTATATATATATATAAATATATATATAGTTATATATACATATATAGTTATATATACATATATAGTTATATATACATATATACTTATATACATATATATAGTTATATATATCTATATAGTTTATATATATATATATATATATATAGTTATATATATATAGTTTATATATATATAGTTATATATATATAGATATAGTTATATATATATAGTTATATATATATATATAGTTATATATATATAGTTATATATATATATAGTTATATATATATATAGTTATATATATATATAGTTATATATATAGTTATATATATATATATACAGTTATATATGTATATATATAGTTATATATAGTTATATATATATATATATATATATAGTTATGTATATAGGATCAAAATAAACCAAAGTGATAACTTATAGTATTGTGAACCTATTGTGAAAAGGATTAGCTCAATATACGAGATAGAGCAATAGTAGAGATAGAAGAAAAGAGAGTGATAAATATGCGACGATTGTCTAAATTTATTTCAAATTTCAATTGTTCAATGCAAGGTGTAATCAGTAATAAACTAGTGTTTATTTTTCTTTCCTTAAGCCAAGGCTTTTAAAAGATCGAAATCTTATCATCAGAGGAGACATACAGATGGATAAGTTGGCTTTCGAAAAAACCAAAGTTCAAACATTTGAAAATTATGAGAGTTGTTATTAAAAAAACGTATTGAATGAAGAGAAAAGTTCCGTGAAAAGATAAGCAAAAATGTCCGGGTGGTAAATTTCATTTGAAAAAAGTCCGGTGAAAATTGTAGAAAGTGAAGAAAAACTCTTTGTGTGGGAGCAGATTGGATAAAGTGCTCAAAGTGTAGGTGAGTCCAGATGTACTTTAAGGAGGTTGAAAAGCGGAAGACAGGCCATTTTTTTAATTTACTTCCGGGCCTAGTAAAACAGTAGAGTCTCGTACAAGGTTTAACTCAAAATGAGACAAAAGGCAGAAATTGTAAAAAGTTAAGAATTTGGGGATTATGAGGGGAGGGAGGGGGGTTATGAAGTACGGGGTAGTTTAAAAAGTCGCTTTGTAAATTGGGGGAAAAGGAGAATGAGGAAGGGTTGGTATGGGGATATAGTTAAAGTGACAGGTGGGTTAAGGGTGTGGGCGAGCGGTAGGATGTAGGTTTTGGGGGTGGGATTAATCTTAAGTGGGAAAGTGGGTATAGAAATAGTTGATTCTAAAAATAGAAATCAAAAGAGTGAGCTTCTAATATTTCAGGCAGCAAAAGCAAGATAAATTGTAGTTATCAGATATGGTTTCTGGGGGTTTAAAGAATAAAATAGAATTAGTTTGTTAAAATAAATAGAGGAATGTGAGAGAGTGGATGATTAAAATTAAAAAATTAAAAAAATAAAATTTTAAATTTAAAAGCTAGGGAATAGTTAATTAGAAAAAATTTTTTATTTATTTATTTTTAATTTAAAGACCAAAATTAAGGGTTAGATGAATAATTTGGAGGGACATTAAATGACTAAGAAGACCAGAGGGGGAAATAAATTAATGGGAAAAGGGTTAGTGAAATTAAAGATCAAGTCTGTTCTGCTCAGTTATATTGAAATTTAGGTGAGGTGAACAATGTAAGGGATAAGAATAGATTGTTTGAAACAATTAATCTCGATTTTCAGTAATAGGGGTGGAATTGGGTTTGTCCAAACCGTGAGTGCAGTGACAATTTTATAATCTATGGTTTAAATGGTGAGTGAGTCGTAACAGGGTAACAATTAACGGTTACAGTTAAAATTAAATTAGATATATAAGGGAACTTGCAAGGGGTTTCCAAGTAGTATGGAAATATGATTTGGGGGGGATGGGGGTGAGATTGGTCAAAGATAGGATAAGTTGAACAAAGAGAGAATGGGCCGATAGAAAATGGCTCGCGAGTATTTAGAGGGATTAGGATTATTCAAAAATAGGCCAAAATAAGTAGTTATATAACTAGCTCGAATCAATCAAAATAGTAAAAAAGATTTCTCAAAGGGGGTTATGGAGGCTATTAAGGAGATAGGACAGAAATGCTAGTAACAGTTATAAGTGTTATGGGCCAGGGTTGGATTGAAAAATTAAGCAGACTTGCGATTTGAAGCTAGTGAGTTAGAGAACAGATAAGAATTACAGTGGGGTATTAATGGACCCAATTAGAGGGGAGTTCAAGGTCGTAGTTGAAAGGAGAACAAGAGGGAGTTACAGGGGAATATGTTGCGAATATGAAGAGTCCAAATATAAGGACGATATAGTGGAAGTGTAGGAGATAATAAGGGGGGGGGGAATAAGAGGCCAAGAAGGAGTTTGTGGGTGGGATTTCGGACAGGAGAAAAAATGAGATAAATATAAGGGGTTAGGAGTGGAGCTGAAGTTAAAGGATAATAGGAGCTATATTGCAGGTGAGGAATATAAGTCCAGATATTAGATATGTTAATGATCGGTGGAAATTAGGGGGAGTAATGTTAGTTCAATCTACTAAAGTGTTCCGGGTAGAAGTAGTTGTTAGTTGTAATGGGGATGAACAATTTATTGGGAGGGTTAATTAGTGAGATTAGGGGCGTTAAGAATAGAAGTTACAAAATTCCCCTGGTGTATAGTTTAGAGATTTGTCGGATGCTAAAGAAAGGGTGGAGTTATTGGTTGGGAGGAGGAGTGTCAGAGGGAGTGATGAAATAATTGTATTTAAATTTTCGTTTGTGTCTGCAATTTGAAATAAGTTCATTTTTGGAGTTGATGATATTTAAGTTCTTGTGTGCAGTAGCTATCATATAAGTTTCCAAGGAACATAGTTGGCAGAATGCAGAACCGGGAGTATATGAGTTAGACTTTTTTAATATCGACTAACTTAGGGAGTAGGGGATATTTTTGATGTTAAAGCTTTTTATAAGGTTGGAAAGAGAGGTGCTAGTGGTACTGTTATTATTGTGTTTAAAATAGTAGATATGGTTAGAGATTCGGGTCTTTATGGGGAAAGCACTGGCACCAATATAGGTATGAATTTTGTGGGGGGTTGTTGTTGTATTATTAGAGTTGTTTATATTATTGGGGGTGCTTACGGTTTGTATGCTCGGATTCAAGTCAAGGTTTAAGTTAGGGTTATTGGTTGGGGAAGATGGGGTTTCTTGGGGGATGAGATCGGATTCATTATTAGTTGGTGGTAGTTGTTGGTCAGTGTGGAGAGTGTTATTTAGTGGAGGGGGTTGCTGATGGGGATGGCTGAGGGGAAAAGGGGGATATTGTATGTTGGCATTATTTTGCATATTGGTCTTAATTTGTGTAGTTGTGTATTGTTTAACAGTACAGGAATATATGACGTTACTTTGTATGCAATCACCGTTTAATGGGCATTCTCTAGATTTTTGGCAGTTGCAGTTATTAGTGGGATGTATGGTAGGTGCTGTTTGTATGGCAGATTTAATTTTTTTGTTGTTAGATGTGATGATGGTTTGTGCTATATTGGGCATTGTGGAGTAAGAAATTTTAATAGAGTTCTAATTTAAAATAGTGCTGTATTTATGTGGGTGCTTGAACGAGTTATCTAAAATTTTGAAAAATTCCTTAGCTATGTTAGTTTTTACATTGCAATTATAGGGTTGGTTAAACCAAATATTATCCTTTCTTCTAGTTTTTTTATTTTTATTTTCACTGTGTTCTTGAGGGTTAGCTGCTTTAACTATATTAATAGTTTTAGTATGTCTATTTGCATATTTCTTAGGTTTTTTGGGTATGGTGGTGCTAGTTCTTTGTCTATCTTGTGTAGCTATTTTGTAGGTAATAACTTCTATCTCTAGTTATATATATATATATATATATATAGAGTTATATATAGTTATATATAGTTATATATATATATATATATATATATAGTTATATATATATATATATATGTACACACACACACACACATATATATATATATATATATATATATATATATATATATATATAGTCTAAAGTTTTGAGTCAAAAAATGTAAAGTGCAATTTAAATTCTCAGACAAACTAACTAAATCCAAGATATTGCAGACTTAACATCCGTTGGAAAATTAATAAATGAAAAAATATAAGTAAAAGAAAAAAAAGGGGGGGGGTTTATTATCTAAGAGTGAAACAAAAACAGGAGACCATAAGCGTCTAATATTAACATGGCAATCATCAGCTGTTTACCATGTAACTGTTTCGGAGAGTTAAAAACAGGACAATTATAATATTAATGCCTCTCCAATGGTACTGATTATACGACCATTTCCCCAATAATCAAGTGTCGAAATAATTCGGCTTAAAATATCACAAATATATACATAAATAAACAATAATAATAATAATAATAATAATAATAATAATATATTACTTTTAAGACCGTATGATATAGTAATTTGCATATAAATAACATTAATTATTACAATAAAAAAATAATAATACTATCTAAACACTACATCCAAGAACCATTCTGCAATATTGTAGCTAGCAATAAAATTATATAGCAATTCAAGTTGCATTAAAAAATAAATAAAACTAAAGCTTAAGTACCTTAGGTACCAGAAAAGTAATTTGATAAGAGGAAGGAAACCTAGCCATACAGATCTAAATACCCAATATATAGTCTATATATATATATATATATATATATATATATATATATATATATATATATATATATATCAAACGCGGGAGCCTACATGAAGCTAAATTGACATAAATGTACTTTCATAGTTTACTACCTTGCTCTACTTACGTATCGAGCACTGTTCAACATTGATACATAATAAAGTATACCTCCTTATAAAGTTGTATGTGGATACATGAAATACGAATATATATATATATATATATTTATATATATATATATATATATATATATATATGTATATACATATATGTGTATATATATGTATATACCTATGTGTATATATATATATATATATGTATGTATATATATATGTGTATATATATATATATATATATACATATATGTATATATATATATGTATATACAATATGTTTATATATATATTTATATATATATATATAATGTATTTCTATGTAATTATTTTTACAGGTGATTTTCAGCTCGTTGTTATTGAGCTTACTATTATTTCAAGTGTTTCACTTTCTTGGTGATTATGATGAACACCTTCACTTAAGTCATATATATATATACGTACTAAAAAGTAATCAATGGACACGTGTGTCTGACTCACATCCGTGATCAGCATGGACAACTTACACAGAGATCGAACCTTCGATGATAATGTCTATAGTCCAGCGCTCTACTACTGGGGCAATACGCTCTGTTTAGAAATATGTACGATGTTTATAACCGAAGTATTTAATAAATGTCTATGTAAATATTTTTCTAGGTGATTTTTAGTTCATTGTTATTGAGCTTACATTTATTCAATAAAAGATAAATATAAATCATATGCACTCAGTGATTTAAATATATGTTTCTGTAATGTTGGTTTGCAAACTTTTGTCATGAAAGATAATATGTAAAAGTAAACTAACAAAATAATATATTATGCCACTCTATTTGTGAACGTATTGTAGAATAATAAGTAGAACGACATATATCTCTTCATTGTCTTGTAATGGTGTTGTATATTTTTGCATTTTGCTCACAGCAAGAAAATTGCTTGCAAATTTAAATTACGAAAAAGCACCTGCCAATTCAATCGGCATTTTCGGTGCATATAGATCGATCGGCCTCGAAGTGACACACAGTCTCCAAGTTACATCGAGGTGAGTAATACTGAGGCAATGATTAAAACGTTTTCCCAGTTGCCGCTAATAAGAAGTCATTCCTTGAGCGTAATTGGTACTCCAGTTGAGAAACATGGTATATATATATACGTATATATATATATACATATATATATATATATATATATGTATATATATACACATATATACACATATATACACACATATATGTATATATATATATATATAAATATATATATATACATATATATATATATATATATACACATATATACACATATATATCTATATATATATTTACATATATATACATATATGCATATATATATATATACCTACACATACACATATATACATATATATACATATAATATGTATGTATGCACCTATACATGAATATATATATATATATGTATATATATATCCATATATATATATATATATATATATATATATATATATACATATATATATATATATATTCATTTAAAACTGATACGCGGGAAGCTCTTTAAGTCCCTTTCGACTATCATCTCGTCAGGAGAAAATCGATAGTTTTAAGTAATAATATGGTCGAAAAAAAGAGCAAATGGGGATTTGAAAGTGCCTAAATTTACAAGAGAGCGATTAAAAGTCAATTTAATGATTTACTTAAAAAACGATGAAAAGGCACTGCGTTATGGAAGCAAACACAAGGGGTTCTTCAAAGCTCCCCAAAGAGATTAAGCAATCGAACACATTCCTTCTGCCGGCACAAGGAAGGTTTTCGCATAGCGATATGGACATACTCCAATATTTTCAAATTGTTATTGGAATCTGCTCTATGAAAGACTTCAAAACGGTCTACTTTATAGCTACTGTCACAGCTAGGGTGTTCAACCAAATGCTGGCCAATACCAGAGTCCAAAGTTTTAAAGGAGGGGTAACCCAAGAATCCTAATCTTCTCTGGCGTATTTTTAATAGAATGTGCTGGATTATGCGGGTCTTCCAATGCAAGAAAGGGCGCCCTATATAGCCAGTATCCTATTGGCATTAAACTTGGTATACAATATTAATATGATTTGATATAGGGCACACTATCTTTGCGAAAGGAAGAAAAAGCAGGTCTAGTAGCATAAACTAATCGTACGGCAACAGAGTAGAAACAATTATTAATGCTATCAACAATCTATTTACCTAGTTTAATACTATTTCCCCTATCTAAGGTAATTTCAAATAATTAGGGCATTTAACAGGCCCAAAAATTTGGGGGGATTTAAAGTAAGTAACTTTTTTTATTAATGCAATCATTGATAAGGTCCTCGGGATAAACATTATCAATGAATATATCCCTGATCCATTAAGTTCACACTCTAATCTACTCGGAGAAAAAATCCCGAGGGGTCTATGCACCAAAGTGTAAATTAAACCAACCTTTCTAGACTTAGGCACAAAAGAAGACCAGTTCACGTACAAGCCAGTAAAAGTAGGCTTCCCGTAGATGGAAGTGAGAAAGCCACTCCTTGAACGTTCAACAAGAACATCCAAGAAGGGAAGACAATTATCCTTCTCACTTTCCATCGTAAACTTAAGAGTCACATGAATAGAATTTAACTACTGAAAGAATGCCAGTGCTCCACTCTGCGAGGAACACATCGCAAATGTGTCATCCAAATATCTAACATAAGTAGTGGGCATCTTTACATACCTAAATACAACGGATTCGTAATATCCGACGAAGATATCAGCTAAAGTGGGTGCCAAAGGATTACCCATTGAGACCCCATCAAGCTGACTATACATTATCTAAAGCTGATCTTGACTGATTTAGTACATAAAAGTATCAATTCTATGAAGATCTCCCTAGCGAAACAAGAGGCAGTCAGACAACCTTCATAGAGAGCGTCGGCACAAATAGTTATAGACTCATCTAAAGGTAAATTAGTAAAGAGACTAGAGACATCAAAAGAGCACATAAATGATGTCTCAGAATCCGGATCTTACCCACGTAGAACTTCAGTAAACCGATAAGAATCAGGGGGGCATGCGTAGTGTATAGATCACGCACAGGGTGCAAGATTCCGAGGAGCCACTGAGCCAAATAATGTTGGGCGGACCCTATCATAGATAGTATAGGTCTCAGCGGCACCCCTTCCTTGTGTATTTTAAGAAGACCATATGATCTAGGTCGCAATGACCCAGAGGGTTTGATCCTATCATAGACCTCCTTCGAAAAAACCTTCTTTTTAAATAAAAAAGAAGACACTTCTGCATCTTGATCTCGTTCTTACAATTATTATCTAAAGACTCGACAGGGCCAAGTCTACAGAATTTAGTAGTGTCGTTAAGAATAGATAATATTTTGTTAACGTAGTCACTACCACCCAATGCCACAACTTCCGCACCTTTATCTGGTTTGTAAATGTAAATGTGTTCATTAGATTTTAACGCTTTTATGGTTTGAAATTGCGTTTTAGTCCAAATAAAGTCACTGTGGTCAATGGAGGCGTTACTGTATTGATGTGTATTTGTATTGTATTTAGACCTGTTAAATGCCCCATTTATTTTAAATTACCGTGGATAGGGGGAAATAGTATAACACTAGGTAAACAGATTTGTGATAGCATTAATAATTGTTTCTACTCTGTTGCCTTACGATTTGTTTATGCTACTAGACCTGCTTTTCCTTCCTTCGCAAGGATAGTTTGCCATATACAAATTATAGGAATATGGTATACCAATTTAAATCTAAATGTGATGCTGGCTATATACCGCGCATCTCCTTACATTTGCAGACCCGCATAAACCAGCACATTCAATCAAAAATACGTCAGGGAAGAGTAGGATCCTTGAATTACGCCTCCTCTACTACTTTGGACTCTGCTATTGGCCAGGATTTGGTTGAAAACCCTAGCTGTGCCAGTAGCTATTAAGTAGACCATTTGAAAATATTGGAGTCTGTCTCTATCGCTATGCGAAAAGCTTCCTTGTGCCGGTAGAATCGTTGTGTTAGATCGCTCAATCTCTTTGGGGAACATTGAACTCCTTTCCTCTTTTTGTTTCTCTCCTAACGCAGTGCCTTTTAATCGTTTCAAGTAAATCATTAAATTGACTTATAATCGATCTATTGTAAATTTAGGCACTTTCAAATCCCCATTTACTATTTCCTTCGACAATATAATTAAATAAAACTATCGATTTTCTCCTGACGAGATGATAGTCGAAAGGGCCTTGGGGGGATTTGCGCGTATCATTTTTAAATGTATTTATAAGTGTTGTACCTCAAAACATTTACAAATATATATATATATATATATATATATATATATATATATATATATATATATATATATATATATATATATTTAATTGGAATTATTATAAAGCGCAGTGGATTCTAAGTGCCTGGTGATTGGATGAAAATCAGCCAATCACAGACCACTGCTTCAATCGGTGCCGAAAACTCAGGAGAGCACCTATTTTTGAAAATAACGGTCTCAACGTAATGAACGTTCTTCTCTGCCGTGTCAGATGAGATCGGGATGATCTTTTTAGGGTATATAATACGCGCGAAGCCCTCTTGATCTCAACTATTCACAGCATCATGTTCTGGTCTAGTCACGTGTTTATTCCACCAACTTTGCTGCGGACTAGAGTCTTCCTCCTTCATTTAAACTGGAAACATTCCAACAATATACATATATATATATATATATAGATATATATATATACATATATATATATATATATATATATATATATAGATATATATATATATGTATGTATATATATATATATATATATGTATATATATATATAAATATACTTATATATATATATACTTATATATATATACTTATATATATATAAATATATATATATACATGTATATATATTCATATATATATATATATATATATAAATATATATACATATTTATATATATATATATTTATATATATATACTTATATATATACATATACACATATATATATATATACTTATATACATACTTACATATATACCTATATATATATATACACATATATACATATACATACATGTATATATATATATATATATATTTATATATATATATACATACATATATATATATATATATATGCGCATGACATCGACCAGACAAAACTTATAACGTCTTAAACAACTCGACGTATGTTCGACCCCTCGAAATTAATACCACCATAAACATGAGGAGGAAGAAAAGGGAAAAAAACTATAGGACAGTCTCGTTTGACAAGGTTGTATTTTACAACGAAAATTCGAAGTCATTTTTTTTTTTAAATAAATGAATTTTTTCATTCATAAAATTATTGCGCGATTGTTGATTTTAAAAAATAGTGAATACATTCTTAGCAGTTCTTCAAAGATGGTAACTTCTTTACTTTTAAAATAGCGGTAATCTGCGCATCGCATCGACCAGACTAAACTTCTAACGTCTTAAAGAACTCGACGTATTTTCGACAACTCGGGAGTAATACCAGCATCGAAATGAGGATGAAGAAAAGGAAAAAATAACTATAGGACAGTCTCGCTTGACAAGGTTGTATTTTACAACGAAAATTCGCAGTAAAAAAAAAATTAAATAAATGATTTTTTCATTTATAAAATATTGCACGATTGTTGATTTAAAAAAATATTTAATACATTCTAATAAGTGCTTCAAAGATGTTAACTTCCTCACTTTATATATATGTGTATATATATACATATATACATATATATATGTGTATATATATACATATATATACATATATACATATATATATATATATATGTATATATATATACATATATATATACATATATACATATATATGTATATATATACATATATATATACATATATATATATATATATATATATACATATATATATATAATTATATATATATACATATATATACATATATATATAATTGTATATATATGTATATACATGTGTATATATATATATATATATATATATATATATATATATATACATATATACTTATATACTTATATATATACGTATATATACACCTACCCGCACAATATGCATATATATATATATATATATATTTAGGCAAACATTATTAATAACACGGAGTGGTTTTATTTCATGCGACTTTTTTTTTTTCAATTTTCCGAATTGTCTCTCTAATGTTTCGGTCAAATTGATATAAATAGGATCCATGTTTTTCTTGTTCAATTCTTTTTTTCTTTTTTCCAAGTACTTTCGATTAGAATCGTCAAATCATCTTCAGGCGGTATTCGTTTTTCGTGTCTTTACAAATTATGACTTTACTGTTATGCTCATTTTTGAATTATAACGGCGAGTAGATTATAACTTGAACAAGCTTCGTAAACTTGAAATGTACATTAGAGCGTGATGTCGTTCTACACATATGGGAGATTTAAAAGTGTGTCTGTTTAAACCGTTAAGAAATTGATGACGTTAAAGAAAGTGCATACAATTCCAACGCATAACTTCCTAATGGCTAAGAATTTGTAATGTTAATTATTATGCTAGACACTTTAAAATGTTGCGACTAGTTTCATAATTGACATTATTAATTATGGGATTTTTAGTTTTTATGTAAGGGGTTCTGAGTATTTTTAATTTTTTGATATTGTTATCGTGGTGTATTATTTTGTTATTGTTAACAGGGATGTTTCTATATTGGGAGGGGGTACAATTATGTTTTTTTTAGGTGTGTTGTTATATAGAGCTAGTATCGGAGAGATGTAGGGTGAGTCTTCGGGATAGTGTTGTGGAAGTGAACCCTATGTAAGAATTAGTTTTTTTATTGTTGTCGGAGATGCCCTATGGGAGAATGTATCCCCGACAACAATAAAAAAACTAATATATATGTGTATATATAGAAATGTATCTATATATAGACATATGTACTTGCACACACATATATATATATATATATATATATATATATATGTATACATATATATATACATATATATATATTAATATATATATATAAATACATATATGTATATATATATATATATATATATATATATATATATATATATATATATATATATATATATATACACACACATACATACATAAGATGAAATAGAAGAATACAACACAATTGCAAAGGAGCAATAGTTATTTAGATATCAGAAGTTCAAAGCAAGGAAACTCATGGACCTTATTTATTGATTTTGAAATACCCATAATTTTCATCAGATGATAAAAAACGCCACTATAAATGCAAATATCATCGGCCATATTTAACTTTGCAAAACTTTAAGCCCCCTCCCCTCCAGAAAATAATTTGGGTGAACAGAAAACGTACAAAAAACATCAAATAATCACATTTTTATGAGTCTAAATGTTTTTCTTAAAAAGCGGAATATTTGTGGGCGTAGTAGTCCGAAAGCAGGAGTATCCATTTCACAGGATTCATATATATATATATATATATATATATATATATATATATATATATATATATATATATATATAATAAATATGAAACTAAATGTAAGCTTGTAGTAAATAAAACCTATAATGAAATGTTTTAAGCTCAATATACGAGGAAGAGCAATTATAAATATAGATGAACGAAGAGTGATACACATGTACGAGTGTCCAGATTTATTTGAAACTTTGATTCTGTTCTAAAATTATAAACATAATTTTATTACAGAATATACCTCGCATTTTACAATCGAACTTTGAAATAAATCTGGACAGTCGTGCATGTTTATCACTCGTCGTTCATCAATCTTCATATATATATATATATATATATATATATATATATATATATATATATATATATATATACTGGGCTAGAGTTTCAGGTATTTCACATTTGCTTCATAGTTTAACAGCGTTGTGTAATATACTAATAAGTATCTTAATTACTATTGTTGGAGATGTGTTGCTTTAAATAATATAATACTTTAAATACTATAAGACTATAAGACTGAAGTGTAATCGGCTAGTATTTAGCGCAACACTACACCGTCCATTCGCTATTTAGACAAATGCTAGTTAATTACACGGACATTCGACCATAAGGTTTAGCACAGTCATTTATAAGTGATAACAATTAAAAAATAACGACATGTATATATAAAGAGAGGCAAAAAGATAGAGACATAAAGAGTAAGAGATGATTGAAAAGGAGCACATATGTTCATATATCTAACTTCAAGCCTTTCGCAAGTAGTGTTGCCACGTCTGGGCTGGGGTATCATCCAGTAGTCTCTCCCTTTTAGACATTTTATATATATATATATATATATATATATATATATATATATATATGAACAAATACATAACATACATTTCCGTGAGATAGAAGATTAGTAAAATATATCCGAATGGGAATATTCTCACTATTTCCCTGAACATTTTTTAATGGATTGCTTATGTTGATTAAAAAGGTATATCACTAAATAAGTATCCGGCCTGTTATATAGATGAGTGCACGAATAAACAAAGGCATATGATTTGTATAAAATACTAACTGTTTATAATCTGATATCACATGTATTTAAGTGAATCTGCGTTATCAAATCGTGAAAATACTGGTTGAGCAAAAGAATGATTTAATAAGTGTCCTTCTAACCTTTTTCTCTAAGTAGTTGAAAAGGTTTCTTATGATAGTTTAAGTAAATAACGTGTTGTTAGTAGCATCAAATATATGCAACCATGTTTAGCACCATTCCACTTGAAACAAGAGGTCGTTTTCCAAGGATTAGATAATACTAGGTATATGTTCGTTTTGCCAACATATTGAGAACAGAGCGTGGTGTCATCAGTAAATATACCTATCTCGGACGAACCTGAACAAAAGTTGTCTTTCCTGAAACAAGGGGATAATTAATGTCCAATGATATACCTCTGAGATACATTTGAAATATACTGATGATATTAAATATTCGTTAAGTAATACCGTACGTATTACTGTCCATGCATATACTTGTATTTTAGAATTGTAAAATCGGTTAGAAGATTAATGATTCCAAGATTTTACCGAAAAACAGGAAGAAGCCTGATGGAGGCGATACTTTGGCGGGTCAGTTCTCTCACAAGCATTATTAAATGCTTGTATAACATCACCATTTGTCTAAGTACCAAGAGAAGAAAGAGTTGACGAGGTATGCTATATAGAGTTTTGAGAGGACATAGGTCAGCTCAGTAATGTATTTTATAGATTTCAAACCGGGTAGTGCATCCGCACATGATGTTTACACTTCAGGTGATTACAAATTTGCCAGTTGTCCGGGAAAACATAAAGACTTCCACAAACTAATGTTGGCTGATTGCAAATACAAGTTCCCTCTGAGAGCAAACGAGTAAAAGATGCTATACATTTATGTATTGGCATTGGTGAATGAACAAACACTCGTCGACTATTTGGAGCCTTGTTTGCAAAGGCTTTAAGGCAAACTAATATTGGTTGACTCAATAGTTTACATGGAATAAAATATGAGTGCTACATAAAACACCGGAGTGAAATTGGCAGTACACTCAGTGAAGAGTCGTAGTTAAATGCGATCTAACTAGCAAAAGTTTCAAACATCCAGACGAAATATGTGGGTCTCCTAATTTTAGGATGTGCAAGATATATTTACTTGGTAAATTTTGAAAGGAAACACTTTTTAATAGAAAATAGTGTATAGTAGCTTAGTGAAGGAATCGCTAGATAATATATACACGAATAAAAATTAAAATGCGCCATTTAACCAGAGCCATACATCGTGTCAATAGTCGATGTCAACGATAGCAACACTGCAACTATACCACTTTTAATTGCTCCCCATGGATACTATTTTCGAAATAGTATCCCCTTAGTCTGTGTGCTTTTATCAGTCATTATAAGAAGCAACAAGGAATTGAGATGAGCTTCCAATAACTCACTTATATGAGAAATTGAAGCATATTTAAGGCTATAGTATTGTACACAAATGGTATTTATTTTGTTAAAAGAATCGGAATATAAGTAAAACCATCAGAGGAGACTGATGATTAAAGTTGTTGCTTATTCATTAGGCTCGGCATTTTATTATTATATTATACATATCTCGTATTTTGTTCGAGACTAATCTTCTTCTCACTTATTGTCTTATTAAAACATATTCATTACCTGTGTTGTCAACCTGTGTCTAAGAACAACCCCCACACATACACCCCACACACACACATATATATATATATATATATATATATATATATACTTACCATGATTTTAGACTCCTAATTAGTTAAGACATATTCTAGTTTATAACACTAAAATAATACATTCCGAAACTAATTTTTTTAAATAGTTGAAGCTATCTACATGAAAGATACAACAATTTAAAATTCATAAGTTCACATATGACACCAGTGGTAACATTTTAAAATGCTTGACGTCATGTTATTTTGTTCTGTGATGCCATCCAGTGTTGATGAATTAAAATCGTCAACGACTTCCTAAGCCAATTCAAACACGTTCTCTGCGCGTTTCTCCGCTGACTTTTTAAAAGTTTCTTATTTCCTCAGCTGTTTTTTTCATTTGCTTTTGACACTTGAGGACGATCGATCAGGATACGAAAACGTTCGTTAAACCTGTGAAATCTTTGGAACATTTGTTTAGTACAACAACGACCTTCCAAAATGTTTTTTAAATAAATAAGCTATTATTAAACAGACGAAATATGACATGTTAAACAACGCTCATGACAACATAGCCGCGGGAAATTTACACGGACAGTAGTTGACATTTATATAACGGTTCTATTAGTATCTCCAACTACCTGGGGTTCTGAGCAAATACCTTATTGCATGTTTTATTGAGAGAAGAAGCATGTGTTATTGACGCTACTCCCATACATTATCATTACTCCTTCTCGAGTGCTTCGTCAAGTAATTGCTTCAAAGTGAAGTTTTCGTTCAGCTTGGTTCCTTCTTCAAAAACCTGACTACGGCTTAAGGTGTCTAATTATATGTTATCTCGACACGAAACACGCTAACCGGAAAATAGGTTGGTTTACAGAATTATCAATGCTAGGAACAGAGCAAAAGACTAGCCTAAGTATTACACAATTTTCCTGCCGCTAATTAGGTTTTACCTCACATACGCAATCTATATAAACCATTCATTACTATGTCATGTATACACACATATAACATGTATATAATAGCATAGTGCTATGGTTATTGCTTATACTTATCCTGGAAATAGTAGTACACTTGTGTGTATCGTATTTTATTACACACCAAGCAGAAATAATAATCAGTAATGATATCATGACACACAAAGGAATAACTTTTTTTACTTCTTTTTACGTGCCTAGAGTAGCAGTACTACCAACAGCAGTAGTAGCAATATTGGGTTGTGGAAAAGAATGGTGGTCCTACTGTTCAACTTCTAAATATCATAACTTCTTTTATACCAAACTTTATTAATCAAAATGAAAACCATTAGAATCAACACATTTTAGCCAACGGAAACAAGTTTACTTATTCCATTATCATAAACATCCGGAGTTCTAGAAGCGATGAAGTCAATCGGCATCATCTCGGGTGTTGATGCATTTCTCCCGGTAAAAGTTGTCGAGATGCTTGACAAAGTGATTATCGGTTGGCGAGAGGGACGGTGAATATGGCGGATGAGGCAGAGTCTCGTAGCCCAATTCGTTCAGCTTCTGCAGGGTCAGTTGTGCAACATGCGGACGCGCGTTGTCATCGAGGAGTATGTGTCCCTGCATATTGAATAATCGCGGGCGCATACGTTTGAGCTTCTGGTGCATTTGATCAATTTGTTGGCAGCATTTCACCGATGTAATCGTTTCGCCCGGATTCAAGAAGCTGTGATGGATGAGTCCGGTCGTAAACCACCAAACAGTCACCATAATCGTTGTTTGGTCCAATTCAGCTTCGGTAACTGTTTTGGAGCTTCGCCGGCATCCAATTATTGTGTCGAACGTCGCCGATTTTCATAGAGGATCCACTTCTAATCACACGTAAGGATTCGCTTGAGAAATGGGCAGTTTATGTTGCAAGCACGAGTATAGAATACACCTCAAAACGACGAGTTCCTGATTATCGTTCAATTCGTGGGGCACCCATGTATCCAGCTTGTTTGGCTTCCCTATTGGCTTCAAATGGCGAACGCCTGTTGAGTAGTCGACCTCGTGTTCTATTAGAAACTACTCGTGTGGTTTTGCGAGTATCGGCTTAAATCAAGGCTTTCAGATCGTCGTTATCAACCGCAGTAAGCCGGCCTTGACCGTCTTCATCTTCGAGGCTCTCGTCAATTTCTTGAATGACCTTTGTGCCGTTCGTACGTTAGTGGTTCCATGGCCAAACGCATCATTGGTGTCACGAGCTGTGTCGGCAGATTTCAATTTAACCCATACTGTCGAAAAACCTGCAAAAACAATGAAGAGATTAAAAATAGAAAGGAATGATAGTATTCGATAGAGCAATAAACGCGCTTAAACATGTCCGATAACAACGCTATATGTATCAATAAATTAATTCAGAAAACCTATATAAATATAACATATGTGAAAAAACGCTATTATTTTTGAACCAACTGAATAGTAGTAGAAGTAGTTGTGGTAATTGTAGTACTGGTAGATATGGTGGCAGAAATGACTGCACTCGATGGATATGTAAACAATAATATATGAATGCCTACAAAATAGTGCAATATAAGACGGTCCAGTAAATATGAGTCTATTTTATATAACAGTGTATTTACTATAATCTTTCAAATGGGCATAGGGTAACAAGGAACGCTGCCCTCAAAATATGAAACGATATGTCAGTAAGTTAGTGTTATTAAAACAAAATCGTCGCAGTAGTAGCTGAGTGTTGAGGGTGTTTTAATACTCGTCTTACGTTCGTCATAATTAATAAGAAATTAAAGTACCTAATATTATTTTCTGATTAGTATATATTTAAGAATATAAATTGACTCAAGAGAAGTTTTTGAAGAATTAGATTTTTTAATTATTAAAAGAGAAGAACTTAAGAATACTATCATTTTCTTAGTTTTTCACTTAGTTTTAGCCAATGAACTCTAATGAAACATGTGTTATCGGATGTTCATGCATTGCCGTGAATTTGATGTTAATTTTATGTGAACACATTTTAAGATTCCGCAGTTACTTTTAAAAAAATTAAAAGTATGATATAAATCAAATAAACAATTTTAGAAAGTAATTAATTAGTATCCCTTATGCTTAAACACTATCTCACTCGCACCCGCACTTATATACTTCCAAACATTACATTTCTTTGATGGGCGATGTGAGAATTTGGTGCATAATCAACAGTACCGTGACCACGTTTATAGAAAACTCTTGAAGGTGTAGTCGACCTCGTAATTTTATTGAGTATAATAAGCTTATTTTGATGAATAGTAAAGCAGATGAAATACATATTTATAAGATATATATAAATGTAATATTATTTTAAATTGAGTACATTCATTAAACACAATCACTGAGATGCCTAATGTATATATATATATATATATATATATATATATATATATATATAAGAAAATATATGAATTAGAAGTGCAATTTTCTAACGTAAAAGAGATATGCTTTGTCATTATATAACAAAATAATTGTAACATTAAAATTATTCATATTCAGACGCACTAGGCTGAATCCTCTTCGATTATACTTTCACGTATCACTTATATTTAGATATACTAATACACATATGCGTTCAAACGATATTGATTATACAGAGTGTGACTAACCTCAACCGATAATTCTGTTAGTGTATGCAATGACTAATGTAGTGGCTATATTTCTGGAAGGTTTCATGTAAATGGTGTTTTCTTTTATGAGGAAAAACGATGAAATTGTAGAAAATAATAACAGTTTTACACAGGCAGATCAAAAGCCACTCGAGAATAAGGGTTGCCAATATTGTCATGTGTATTATGAAATAAACTATGAAATAGTTGAACACGACAGATGGCATGGACAACGTTGGAATTACTTAAGAGAAGAGCTCGATATGTATCTGTTAATATTGTCTTGAGGATAACCATGCTTTAGTGTGTAGTGAATCTGTTCCGTTGTAATATATTCCACAGATAGAAAGTTATTGGAAAAATCATGTTCATGGAAATTGTATTCTGTTTAAAGTAAAGTAAAAATAAAGGAAAGTTATTTGTAGTGATCGTATATAGACGAGTTCTTGCTACGAATGTTGTATAGAGAGTAACTTGAGATTAGAACGTATTCGAACACCTACCATTTAAATATCTTCAACGAAAATACTGAAGGTGGCTTCAACCAAAATACTGAAGTCATTCATAAGTTCCTATGGAAGTCAGTTGCTTTCCAACACCCTATATAAATCCTCATTAGTCATGATAATGAAATTATACAGTCCAATACTTTACCAGAGGCTAGGTTAAGCCCCAGACGAAACATGGCGTGAAAACAACGCGAAATGATATGACTAAACAGAATAAAACCACCCAAAAATAAACTGTTCTTCTCGGAATCGTTCGGCATTCACAATAACGACAAACTGTTTAATTACAACTTGATAACTCTCCGATTATGTTTCCTGTTCAATGGTGCAGTAAGTTATTCTTTTGTTTGAAAGCTTTTTGGAGCCAGAACTTCTGTGTGTTTTGTTTTTATTTTTCTGCAAGTAAGCTAAATGGCGATTGTACGATTGTCATGCCAGCAAATTGGATTTGTGAGTGGACACCGTTGCCCAGTCAGCCGTGATCGATAATTGAATTTTCGTTGACAGCTGAAAATGAAATAGTCCTGCGGCCAAATGAAACGCGGTAGTTGTCAAAATATGGTCTTTAAGATAAGGCTATTATGAGCAAGACGTTTAGGGAGTGAGAGTATTCTGTATTTTATAAGAAGGGTCATTCAGAAACAGTAGAATGTCAATATCGTAATGAGAAAATTGTGTTACGATCGTATTTCGTAGGTAACCACTTATTAGAATTTGGGGAGTATCAAATACGATTAAAATAAAAATTCACATACGGTTAAATTGTCACATAATGACATCTAAATATGTTTAATATATTGTTAAAAACAAGTTAGCTCCAGCCAGTCGTCAGTTTGCTGATTAATGCACCCAAAACTAAGCATTATTGCATAAGTGGTAAATTACACTATTTTAACAGAATACATTTAATTCGTATATAAATACTTTCAGCGAGATACTATAATAGTTAGTTTTATATGGGTCTATTAAACAATAATTGAACTTTTTATATATTTTATATATCGAACACAATTTAATATCTACGTAAACAAAAAGTATTGCTGATAACAAATGCGTTTATAATTTACTCAAACACATAATTATTATTTCGTAAGGATATAAACTTAATGAGCGAATTGAATCAACAAATCAAACTATTACTTATGCAGAAACATTGTCACAGTGAACAGGATTGATAAAACATACTTATTAAATACTGCAATTTAAACAAGATGTTTAAATTGCAGTATTTAATGTAGATGTTACTAGTTTACTCCGAATGAGAACATATCATCTACCATCATATTACACATATCCATAAAGATAGTAACGGGAATATCTCATTAAATTACGTCCACCCTTATTTGAAATTCCCCGGTAAGTTTATCCCATACCAGTATTTGCTTTTTTAGAACTACAAAAGTATGTTCAGGATAAGGAAATAACATTTTTAAATACAACATCATAATTAGCGTCATTCTGATTATAAGCAATGCGGCGGTGAGTGATAGAGGAGTCTGGAATAAAAGATGCGTTCGTAAGAGTACCGGATGGTAATACGAAAGAAAGAGAACGTAAAACCGAATTTATGGGAAGCGGATTCGTATGTAAAAAAATAGAGGAGTGTACACTTTTTAAAATTAGAATGGTATGTCTATATAAAAGTAATACTAAATTAAATACCTCCTTTTCTATATAATGTAAACAAAGATAACATAGAAAAATATACAGCGGTAAGTAGAAATTTATCTGATAAATTATGTACGAAAATGATATCAAAATAATAGTGTAAACGTAGACAGATTTAGGCGATAAATTCAGTTTAGGTATCAAATCATTGAATTGTAACTTAACAAGTTGAACACAAAAACAAAATAATAATAAAAAGAGCTACGTACATTAATACAATAATAAAGCGAAGCGAGGAAATAGAAATATATGTTATTAAAGTGAACACAAAACAAAATTAAAGGGATATAAAAGAAAAGACAACGAAATGATTAACCACGAGAAAATCATTGAAATAAGACAGACGATTAAAAGTCAGGAAAAATGATAAAATTCAAAGAAACAAAATATATATTAAAACACTCGGAGTATACAATAAAAAAAGATGTGCTTTAAATAAAAAAATAAAGAGTATTCATCTATTAATTTATGTGTGATATTATAATTTGTTTACGCATCAATTATATTAAATAAAAGTCGTCCGCACAGAGCACTTTTTTACAGGTGGTGATAAATATGCCACTTACTGAACGATTAAATTATGAATGTGTTTTGTAGAACTGGTATCTAAAATAACTCGGCATATATAAATATATATATATATATATATATATATACATATATATATATATATATATATAAATATATATATGTATATATATACATATACATATATGTATATATACATATATATAATGTGTATATACATATATATATATATGTATATGTACATATATATATGTGGGTATATACATATATATATATATATATATATGTATATATATGTATATATATGTATATATACATATATATATAAATATATATATATATATATATATGTATATATACATATATATATACATATATATACACATACATATATATATATATATATACATATATATATACATATATATACATATATATATGTATATATATATATATATATATATATATATATAAGGTTCACACAACAAAATATATAAGAGGTAACTAATACTTATAATTAATTAAATGAATTAGTTTATGTCGCCATAGGAGGAAATTCAAGTATGCACAATTAAGCCCACCAATAATCCAACCGTAGCTGCTTTAGTGAGTGTCGCGACCGGCTTCGGAGTATCCTGTCTTGGAGATGTATGTGTTAAATCTTCCCTGCCTTTAAGGCTTAGACATTGAATATGCCTAAATATCTCTTTAAATCCCTTTATTTTTTTAAAGTTGCATAAGTCTGGATCTTTTAATGTTAAAATTTAAAAAAAATAACATTTTAATGTTATTAAAATGCGGAGTGTAGATTTTTTTTATTTTTAAAGTTTTAAATTATTAAATTCTTAATGTGTTAACAACTTCTTAATCATTAATTTCATAACTGTTCTAAATCATATGAAAGGGCTCGATGGGTTAATTTGGTTTGTATACATAAAACAGAGGTTCAAATAGTAAGTTTAGAGGAGGGACATATCAATACTCTGACCTAAATTTACAGTTCCGTCTATATGAACCAGACTTTTAATATTCAAGTATATACATAACTTATTTGACCCAGACATATAACATCCGGTATGCATATAATTGAATTTACGCACTCTCACATTGTGAGCGCGTTCTCCTTGATAATTGTCATGTTACATCCGTTTGTGCTCACGGTTTAATTTCATTTTCGTTCGTGATGTTGTCGGATCAAAGAGAAGTGGTCGCTTTCGGATTTCTCACGCTGTCTACTTGGTTTCCGCGAGCTTTATTACCTTTGAATGTAATGTTTATCTTTTGAGTTATTTAAACGGACCCGGGAGAACCAAATGGCCGAATACATATGGTCAGTTTAATTTTATTCAAATTGAATGTTATAGTTTGCATTACTCCTATCAGTTCTTAGAGACTCTGAATTTGGACATCATAATATTCAACACCAAGTGAGTTTTCTTAGCTTTTCATATGATTTGTTTTCTCTATCATTTTTTATCGTTTTATTAATTTGCATACACCTTGAATACAATTTTCACTGTTATCTACTGCATCGATAGCAAACGAATTTCCCGCATGGATAAGAGTTGTCATTTTTGGCCACCATTAACCAATTGGATTATTTTTTAATCGCCTTCTTTGATGTCTTGGCTGGAGCTATTTTAGACTTGTTGACTTGGAAGAACTGTATAGTTTTACTAAAAAGTATGTTTTAAGCCGATATATTTGATGTTTTATATAGCTTCATGTATTTTTATTTATATTTGTTTATATATTTTTTCAAAGTTTAATTGTTATTACCTGCAGTAATGTCATTGTGGTAATGGTGCTCCGAGGAGAAGATTTTCTTTGAAAACTCATGTGTTAAGGACTTTAAACAACTTTGTCTGAACATTGAATTGCCCTGTCAATGTTATCGATCAACAGCTATTATAAACTGAGATCTTATCAGTCAGAGTTCGAATCCGATCTTAACCGTAGATCATATTTTGAAAAAAAAACTTTCCAAATACATCGCGATCCCTTTAACCTTTATGTTCTGCTTCATGAGTATAGGTATTAGCTCATTTCAGAAAAGCTTTCTTACATGTTCGCTAAATAAAAAAGCTGATTACAAGAAGTCTCTCACCGGTAATTGTAAGTGTTGTCACTGTTGAGGTATTTTGGTTTATATTTCGGATTTTCTTTCTTACTGTAATTCAGCATTTTATTTCTCATACACTTACATATTTGAACACAGTATATTAACTTATTTCCTTTTTTGTTGTAGCTTGTATTTCTCCGTTTGCGATTTACATGTATATTCTTCACGGTATACGTGTAAGGCATCTAAGGGAAACATAAATAATCCATTAACCTCAATTTCTTAACAATTAAGAACCATCAAGGCATGTCTAATTTCGTGTTTTTTAAAAATTTATTTCTAATTTTAGGGGGGTGTTTGTAAATAATAATAATACAAACGTTGCACGAATACGTTTATAAAGTAGTAATACATAGACAGGGGATATATGTAAATAAACACATCTAACGAGTACTTTTAAGAAGATAAACACATTTGTTGAAATACTTAATAAATAGGTCGTGCAAAAATCGATTCTCAATTTGACTAATATTACTTCACTTAAAAAGCTAATAGAAACATAAATCGAAATAAAATGTATAAAACGATCGTTGGAATTGTCAATTATTTATAAGTAGGACGTAATATTTTTAATCACGATTCGTTTTCATAGTAACTGTCTTATGTACTAAGAAGATGTGTATGCGTCAGGATCCGCCTACACTTTAATAGGTAATATGGAAATTGACTGTAAATCACTGGTATACTGTCGCACAAACCAGCACGAGAGTCCTATTTGAGCTAAAAGTAGATGAATTCTACTACGATGAATATGCATCATCATTTTTCCTAAGAATTTAGCATGTGAATGTTTTTAAATCGTTAAATCTACACTAAAAACTGTATATTTATACTTCTTGCAATTTATTTGATTGACATTAATTTGTCTAGTAGTAGTAATATTACAAATAAGAGACGCAGAATTACGTAGACACACACTCACTACTTACAGCATACTCGTTATAGGATTAAAACAAAGTATCGTATAGTAGTATTTCTCAAGTAGACTCTAAGAGATACATAGAAAAAATACAGCTGCCTTTTTCATCATAGTATTTCAAACTGTAACTTAATAGTTTTTGGGTTTATAAGTGGAAACATGTATTATATGAACCTGAATTGATATGTAATGTGAGGAAACACTGTTTAATATAAATAAGTTACACACATATTTCTGGTGTATTTTCAATACGGTGTGTTGGATGTTTCACGGTGTTTCAGGGCTTTTGGATGAAGAGATTAGTATGTCTGATTCTCGCACTAAAATGTGTAAGCATAGCAAGATGAAATACAAATATAAATTATTAAGAAAATAATTACTTTTAATACGTATTAGTAATCGTACTGCCTACGAATTTAAATTATATACATTAGATCTGTGCATGAAGAAACTCCAGTCAAACAAATATTGGATACAACTTACATGATTTTATATATAGGGCACACATACGCAGTACAGATAGTTTAACTTAATTTTATATGAGCTTTTTTCAAAATGAAAAGTTACCTTTGTAAACGTTATCACTGACGAGAGTTGCATTCATAATGAAATCTAAATGCGCTCGGAATAATCTTAATTAAATTAGAGAAAACATCAGCTGCATAATGTAACGTTTAATCTAATAAAATAATACGAAAAGTGTATATATATATATAATGTAAATAAACCTATATATATAATATGTTCATGAATGTACGTATGTGTATATACATATGTATATATATATATATATACATATATATATATATATATACATATATACATATATATACATATATAGATATATATCTATATATATACATGTATACATATATATGTATACATATATATACTTATATATATACACAAATAGACATACATATATATATATACACATATATATATATACACATATGAATATATATATATGCATGTATATACATATATATTACTATATATATATATACATATATGTATATATGCGTATATATATATATAAATATATATATATATATATATATAGATAGATAGGCAAGAAGAGATATATTTATAAACTGAACATATAACATGGTGAGTTGAAGCAAGCTGCTGAACGACAAGGTCATAAGCCAGTAATGCTCAAACCAGTGAACGTCAATTATATTTATGAACGTTTATCTGTGTCACCTATCAATGATAACATTGCATACGAAGTTTTTTGATAATATGATTGCAATTAAATACAATATTCTACATGTTTTCATGATGTGTTGATCCTCAACAAAGCAATTCCATTTTAAAACACGTAGGAATCTTTGATCATCAAAAATCCTTATTCCGCTAATAGCTAAAACACCGTTATGATTTAAGTAAAAAAAATATAGAACGAAATGTGGTAAGTAAGTCGCGTTAGTTAACGAGTCAGGGCAAAGTTAGTGTAATGCTATACTGGAATATAAGAAGTATTAACGATTTTCTACAGCAGTATAATCATAAATTTACACTAGATGACTCCATAATCTTTTTTGTAAGATAGATTCCATAAAAAGTTACTTTTTTTAAGTTATGTAAACACTGTCTCCGTGTGAGACACGCAAATATCTTGATAACACATAGCTATTTTATTTATATGTGAGGGGAAAAGAGAGCATTAATATTTTCTGTTCATATATACAATAGAAACTCGGAATCGTAATAGCAGATAAGTGATTCTCAATAAAGCAACTTTTAGGTTACCTGTAAGTGATTTAAACAATTCTCAAAAGTAAACCTTTGATGCACTGTACACAGAGGTCTTAAGATATAGCATCCACACAGTTTGCTAATTAAAAATTCTAACGTTGACTAAGGAAACATCTGGCAATAATAATGCCGATAGACGTATCGCAACAATTATAGATTAGTGTAAAAATAGAACACTACCTTGCATATAATTATACATATCCTCACATGCCAATATGTATATATATATATATATATATATATATATATATATGTATATATATATATATATATATATATGTGTGTGTGTGTATATAATATATATATATATATGTATATATATATATATATATATATATATATATATATGTTTATATCTTCAAGGTAAAACATTTTGAATTAATACTATGTTCATGAACAACTGCTTTATAATAAATATAGACATGTTCTATGTTTAATTATACACATTTTGTATAGCTGCATAGATTAAGATACGTTTCTATCAAAGCTAAAAGTAAGTCTTCGTTTAGCAACTTTTTCAAAAAGAATGATAACGTCGAAGGAACTAACATTGTCCCACGCGTCTATATATGCAGCAACCGACTCAATTACCTTCTGTTACATTCTTTTTTAATTAAATCTTAGTCAGATATTGTTGTTTTTTTTAATTCATCTGAAATCATTTTTCTTTTTAAGTATCATTAAAGATATGTTGTTGACGAGACTCAAAATCTTTTGACACTGATGACAGCTAAATACAAAAACAATACTTTTCATACCGATTACGTTTTGTTTTCTGACAGTATTTATTCAATATTGAGACAATTGTTCATTCCCACGCTAACACACCAACCCCCCCCACACACACACACACATGGTACAGAAAAGTTAGTACAACATAAATACAGTCGGTTAAAACCTCAGATTGACTTAACACTGCGGCTCTTTTCAGCTTATGTTGTCGCCTATTCCGAAATGTGAAGTCACGTGTCACTATCGTTTGGATGCGTTATTTGATTTCAAGTGTTATGTGTATTTCTTTAAAATTAGTGTTAGCGTAGTTTAATAAGGTTAGAAAAAACGGGGTCAAATGTAACAGTGGAGATTTTAAATTGGGAAAAATAATAAATATAAAATATATTAAAAATAGTTCTATACAAGTCATGTGAGTCAATGTTTATAAGGAGTGTATATTTGTCCGTTACTGTTTTGAGGCTTAAGCATGTGTCTTCTAGGGAATGTTAAGGAGATACATGTGTTTAAGGATCATACTTACGAAACAAAAATAGTTAAAAAACACACATTAATTACAAATGAAATTCATTGAATAAAGGAATCCCCTCAAATGGAATTTTGACTAAGAGTTTACACGGACCCGATCTTGGCAGCCTGTCAATCGCTCTAAGGGCGGTAACTCTAAAGGAGTCTTACATGATTATGCATTCGGGATTTAACATTACAAACTAAGGTATAGATAAGGTACATGGGAGTAATAATAGTGGGATACAGATTAAGTCTGGTGTACAGATTAAGTCGGTAAGATTTAATCTGTTTAGAAATATAGCAGGTTTAACATGTGTAATTAATATATAGTGGATATTCCAGTAGTAATAATTATGTGCAATTTAGGTGGTACCCTCTTTATAACGTGATAAATGATGATTGGAAAAGTTATTATTTCATATTTTCGTGGTGTAAATCATTGGTTTTTAGTAGTGGTGTGAATATGGGCCGATTAAAATATTTATTCTTATTTATTTATTATTTTTTAATGCTTCATATATTTTATTTATATTATTGAGGGGTGAGAGTTAGGGGGCCCGAGGTAGGAGTCAGTATTCAGTTAAGTGTTGTGGGAGTATGTAGTGAGGAAAAGTGGGGGCTATGTCTTAATGGGTTTCGGTAGGTCCTATTTATAAGTAGTGCTTGTCTCCTCTGGATGCACCCTTTGAATATTTCGTCTTCAATGTTTAAACAGATTGTATTTGAGTATATGATGCCCTTAATATATGGCATTTGTATGCATTGTATTTTCATCTTTAAATTGCCATACCAGGGGCGTACGTGTCGTATGTACCTTGGTTTTGGTATTTAAAGGTGGTTCTGTAGGCGCACAATATTCGCTTAAAGCTTCCCTGTAGCATGTTTAGATACTTTTTCTGCTCTGTCGCTAGTTTGGTCCGTAACATTGGCGTCATATACAACCGACCCCAGTTTGCAATCCCTCTCTTTCTTTCATTGTTTGTATGTGTATACATGTATATTATATATATATACATTTATTTATATATATATATATATATATATATATATATATATATATATATATATATATATATATATGTACATATATGCATATGTACGTATATATATATATGTACATATATATATGTACATACATATATATGTACACATGTATGTATCTATCTATATATATATACATATATATATATAAATATATATATATATATATATATATATATATATATATATATATATATATATTCTTAACGAATTTATTCCCTATCCATGTACTCTTTATTCTACTAAATATTGACCTACTGGTATTTGCAAGGCCCTTCTTTGTTTATTATGCAAAAGTAGCAAGTGTTTTGAAAGAATCTTATTCAAGGTATTATTACCTAATATATATACACGGAATCTTTCTTCGAAAAGACCCGTGTGCAGTTGATATATTACTAAGTAACATTCAGTTCTAAGTTATAATCATCTGAAGATTCTATCCTCAGTGCGAGCGATACGAAGACTTGCGAATTATTGAATACGTTTCGCAGTCATTGCAGATGGAACGAGAGCATGCTACCGCAGTGGATTTGATTAAGTGTTCCGTTTAAAATTCCGTCTAGATTCTCGAGTTGGACAGAAAAATTGCCGTATAAGACAAGGTACACCTGAAGGAGGTCGGAGGTTTCATTGGAAAAAACGTTGTGATATTAATACGCAAGATAGGAGCATTGATCCTAATGCACCAAATAACACAATTTATCAACTCTCATCTAAACATTTCTGACACAATATATATATATATATATATATATATATATATATATATATATATATAAGTATATATGTATAATATATATATATATAAGTATATATATGTATAATATATATATATATATATATATATATATGTATATACATGTATATATATATACCAAGTATATATGTATACTATATATATATATATATAAGTATATATATGTATAATATATATATATATAGATATATATATGTATATACATGTATATATACACATATATATATATGTATACACATGTATATATATACATATATATATATATATATATATATATATATATATATATATATATATATATATAAGTGTATATATATATATAACATCGCCGACTGTCAGCTGGACGGTTGCGTTTCGATCCCGGTTTGCGGAACTAACTGGTCTAGCCGCACTGATGAGCTGTGAAACAGTTAAACAGTCTGTATGTGGATGACTATATATAGCCCCCCGCCTGGGTAGAGCTTATGTTTGTAAGGGTATTGCCAATTGCCATTAGCGTAAAAAAGGCAATGCTCATTAGGTAAAAACTAATTGGAGCTCCGGCATTTTCAATGTTTACATTGAGATACAACTTACATTCAGTAAGTGTCGCATGATGGCGTAGGGGTTAAAATCGCCGACTGTCAGCTCGACGGTTGCGTTTCGATCCCGATTTGAGGCACTAACTGGTCAAGCTGCCCTGATGAGTTGTGAAACAGCGAAACAGTCTGTATGTGGATGACTATATAAAGCGACCCCCCGGTAGAGCTTATGTTTGTAAGAGTATCGCCAACTGCCATTAGCGTAAAAAAGGGAATGCGTATTAGGTAAACACTAATTCGAGTTCCGGCATTTGCAATGTTTACATTGAGATATAACTTACATCCCGTCAGTGTCGCATGATGTTCGATCGCGGTTTGAGGCACTAACTGGTCTAGCCGCACTGATGAGTATGTATATATATATAGTCATATATATATATATATATAAATGATAACTTAGACGTCTATATATATATATATATATATATATATATATATAGTCATATATATATATATATATAGAGAGAGAGAGAGACGTCTAAGTTATCATTTACTATCGCCATACAACGTCACATCAGTCGGCTTTTATACGGAAAATATTAACATCATAACACCAAAATAACTGCATAAATGACTTAAAATACTAGAAGCAATATTCATTAAAACAAAACAGCCCAACATTAACACACTAGCTTTCAACACAGACACTAACATATCAAAAGTATTCCATAATTAAATGAAAATAAAGTAATAACAAAAATTAAGTAAATAAATAAATAATGGTTATAATAGTACTAATAGGAATAAATACTAATAAATAAATAATAGTAAAAATGAGAATTAATAAAATAAATAAATAAACAATAAAATAAAATAGACAAACGAAAGAGTAAAATCAACTCAACCACACATCTACTCTTTTCCGTCAGTCGCTCTGAAAAAAACATTAACTCAATTATCTTTATTTGATAAACACCTAAACATGAAGACGACTGATAAAGTCGAAAGCGCTCGGAAAATATGGCCGGAATAAGAACAATCGGGGAATACTTTACGGACTGCCACTGAAACCATAATGATAGCTCGACGGTTTTAGGAACTCACGAAGAAGATTTACAAACGAAAATATTCTGTGACGTCCTACAACGCTTGCTTGTATATATATATATATGTATATGTGTGTGTGTGTATATTAACTAATTTTTGTGTGGGACAACATTTATAATGCCTTTAAATATAATAAACGGAGTCATAGCGAACGAGGAACTATTACAAGAAAGAAAGGAGAGGAAATATTATATAATATTTAATCGTCGATTTAAAACGAATAAAACGGTCGACTATAATTGACAGAATAAAAGCTAAGTCCCTGGGTAGCTTTCGGCCGACACGTTGTCAAAAAAAAAACGTCGGCAAATATCGTTTAAAACAGGGGAAAGAATAACGAGGGGAGGAAAAAATATTCATATATATAGATATATATATATATATCAGTAAAAGTCTGAAACAATTGTATGCGAATGAGAACTAATTTTGTGAGCATGTGTTCTCTACATTTGATGTATATGTTATATAGTATTGTGTCTCCTTCAAATGAGTTCCCACTTTGTCTTCGAAGTAAATAAATTAATAAAATCACTTCTAATACATTACACACGTAATGCCCTTTTTATCTTATGGTTAGTCTGAAAGTCATAAGTACATTTCGGAACATATCTTATCTTCGTCTTGTGATGGTGTTTTTTTCTGCTTATCAAATAATTGGTATGTGTTTACTGATACCTTGTCCCTGATTCACATTATCTAAGCAAAAACAAGATTTGAAAACATGAAACAGGCAATTTAATTCAGCAACAATAATATCATCATTCTGACAGACAATGTCATAAACTCTGAGGGGAAAAAAGGGTATACATGTTATCAAGGAACACAGAACAGAAGTGGATACCCGTAAATGACTTAGACAAAGAGAAAACGCAACTTCTGTATTTGAAGTAGACCAGAAAATTAGATCAACATAAATCAGGTAAAGAAATTACAGATATTAAAATATGTGTAAATGCGTTAAATATATACTTAAACGAATAAATGCAATGCATAACATTATTTAATTATTGGAATTGTTGACGTAGACATTTTGAAAGAAAAAGCGTGTTTTTAGTGCGTATTATTCTTTTCAAATACAGATATGAAAACAAAAATAGATGTCGGCTATGAAGAGTTTCGGTAATATATACAAATTAATATATATATATATATATATATATATATATATATATATATATATATATATATATATATATATATATATATATATATATATATAGGTGTAGCAGTTATCTCCTCCTTTCAAAACATAACTGCACTTACCGGTCGGTAGGAGTTATCTGCCCTTAGGGGATATATATATATAACCAAGGGACACCGTAAAAAAGGCCCTCTTCTCTTTTCAATTGGCCTCGCTGGACCACGCTAAGACACCAGCGCTCCGTCAACATGTGTTAAACCATTTTCTATGTATACGGTTTTCAAGGACTTTCCAGTGCCGGACTCATTTGTTCACATACACTTTTGAAGACACACATACGTACTCCACACACGTCATCCTCCCACATACACACACGCTCAATAAACCTTATTTTAACTACCTCCTTTTGTTAATTAATATTAATTATTACTCTGTTTTTTCATGCAACAATTGCTTGATTTTATGAACTCGCTTATATTCGGGAACACGACCCAATTCCAACAAGGGTGTGTGTTTACAAGGCTACACGGTCTGAATTTTAACATTTTTAAAGTACGGACTATATTTGTTTAATTAATTTTTCAGTGCTGACAAACACAAAGGAAGTCAACTACGGTGTCCCCCATTGACTAACACTTCGAATCAATTACACTTTATATTACAGTTTACAATAACTTATAATATATAACAATTGAACCCAATTTCACAACATCAATACCACCCAAACTACCGAAAAGAAACGTTCATATATTAGGAAGTTCAATCTAAAAATCTATTTCATCCGGTATTATTTAATATCGGCAACTCGTATAAATGCGTTAGAAAGGTACACATTAATGCGAGTTTCGCTATATCCCTCGTGAAACTAGTCTGTCTGTCAGAATCACTTAGTGTTGTCATGCGATAATGGGAAGTAGGTAGTATGTCGGCATGTCTCGATAAAGTTGTTTCAAGCATATACCTTGGTATGTAAAGCTTTACTTATACATCTCTGTGTGTAGATATGTCACACTTAGCTTTAAATATAGTTTTTGTTCAGCTGTAAAACTTAATTTTGACATGGAATTTTTTTTATCAGTTCTGATCAAGTTTGGAATATCATTTCCATCACTAACCTCTAAGATTGAATCAACGCAATTATATTATGTTATCATATAGTTATTTTGTATATTTTGATAGTCGTGCTTTCGTGGTGTCTACCATAGCAATCATACTCACGGATGTTGCCGCTTTTCCCTGCCTTGAAATGATTTACCAGACTCGCTAGTACGAATATCACTTAGATGTGTTTTCACAAGACTACAATAATAATGGCGGTCAACATTTTCTTCGCCAACAAATGACCGGTAGCAACGAACACTTCAAATTCACCTGGCATTAGCCAATACATCGTTACTAATTCTGTGCGCATGTGAATACGTTTTGTCTAGAGCAGACTGTAACCCTTCCAGCGACTGCAGATTTCTATTGATAAAGCTACGATTATAAGCGTTGCCAAGATACACATCAAAAGAAAAAAAAACGTAACCGGCTCGTATGGTTGTATGTGAAAGAGAAATAAAAGATATGCTCACAACGCCACCACCTCAAATAAGTTAGACAATATGTTAGTCTTCGTAAATTCTGCTTTCTGTTCATAGTCTTATATTCTATCTGATGTTATCTCGGTTATATTATGCTAGAATAGTTTTCTAACGGTTACATGTTCAAAGCTAGCACATCCTAAAAGACTGTGCGGGCATGTATGCATTGTAATTCAGTAATATTTCTTAAAATAGTGTAAAAGTTCATAAAAATGTTAATTCACTTGAGGTTGCTTGTCGGTATTCACATGATAATTGCAAGTTAAATTTAAAACGTAATCACAATTAAATGTAAGTATCTCCTTTAAAGTACTTTTGAATACTCATAATACTTTACAATGAGGTATTTAAACATATTTTTATAAAAAATGATATACAATAAATAGAAAACTATTTAAAAGCTCCCTTCGGTATTCTAAATCATCTCTAAGTAATTATAACATATTTTCGTTGTGAGTGACAAACTCCCCCCTCCCTTATTTTCTCCTTCAATAGAAGCTTACTACTCAAGTGAAGAATTCTGGGTCATAAAGCTTATCTTAGTATTGATGGAAACGATTTATAAATAAATATTGAACATCTTTCAAAAAACACGTAAGTATAACAATTATAATAGTTGATTCAATGGATGGCTGAGTCTATTACACTAGCTCTAAACTGTTGACCTCAAAAGAGTTTCGTATCCAAATTACCTAAATAGACATATGAAGGATAATTGATGTAATCTTTAGAAAGTAAATAAAAAAAAATTACCATCAAGTTAATTAGAATTTTTATGAATAAATTATAGAACTTATTAACTATTTCAAGAAATATTACTGAATTAGATTTATAAATGTCCGCACAATCTTTTAGAATGTACTAGCTATTAACGAAACATTCAAAATGGTGTATTATGGGTTCGCCAACGTGTGAGTTTGCTCTTTTACTTTGTTTTTGTTTGTTTCCACCATAAAATGAACCACTGTATAGTTTAGGTTTTTCAAGACACTTTAATCCAAACACTTTTTACTCTTAGCTAATGTTTCTGATGAGTTTGTTGTGTTGCAGATATGATATTGCCATGAAAATGTTGTTTGGAACAAGACAAATGAAACGAGCAGTAAAAATATATCTGACAAAAATGTCATGTTTTTGGGAAATGTGAACAAATTAAAATAATAAAATAAAACAATGCTTATTGGAATATAATATAGAACTGACTTATATGTGCTCTGTTATCACTAATTGATAATCATCGAGATGAATCATTTAAAGAAACTGCAAAGTAAAAGGATCTGATAGTATATGCTCATACATATATTGTCATGAATAATTATATATATATATATATATATATACATACATGTATATGAAAAAAAAATAATAACTATATAAATAATAATAACACATAACCCATTAATTCTACAATGTGATAAATAATTTGCATATTAAAACAAATATTTATATGTTTTATAAAAATGATGATTATGATAAAAGGTATTAAATTATTATTATAATAAGTAATAATAATGATGATATTATTAAAACTCTACACTAAAGAACAATTATTCGACATCGTAATATATATATATATGTATATATATATATGTGTATATATATATATATATATATATATATATGTACATATATATATATATGTATATATATGTATATATATAAAAACTATATATATATATATATATATTAATTATGAGAATATATGCATAACATATACTATTAAATATAACGCTTATTTTAAAGATAATCGGTATAGTTAAGAGATTAAGCTCGATTGTTGTCAAGCACTAACATCCGACCATATGCATGTCACGTTCACCTTATATTCTAATAAATAAGTTCTTTTTTTTATTTTTTATTTTTCTATGCGTTCACATTTTCAAAAAACATAACATTAATGTAGGATGTATTGTACAGCCCGTTTCATTTCCCGTGAGCGAAATAAAATGGGTAGGCCAATGTCGTCTGTACGACACTTCAAAATACTCTGAAAAAAGTCACAAAGAATAAACATTTTTTTAATTGAAATGTTTTACAAAATGTTCTGAATTGACATGTCTAAAACAATCACTTGAAAAACGTGTTATTCTTTGTGTATTTTTCTGATGATTTGGTCGTGTTATATATATTCACACTCATATGTGGATTGGCTCAATGCTAAATAAACAGACCGTAAAACATACATCTAACATAAATGATATTTCAATATAATTGAACAAAAATAAAAAGGAACATAAATATACAAATCAAAAAAAAACATTGTTATTGGAATATAAACCTTATTGGAATACATACATATATATATATATATATATATATATATATATATATATTTATATATATATATATAAATATATATATATACATATATATATACATATATATATACACACAAATTACTGATTACTATCATATTATTTACTGAAAATACAGATACCTCCGATGTTGTTACATTTTATCAAAAAGGTGTTGAATATTACTAAATATTCCGGAACTTCATGTTATTTTAGTATTTTAAAGTGTACGAGGATGCATGGTAATATAAATGCATACTCCGATTTGAAAATCAAATTACTTCAGATTTGCATTAATAATTATCTATAGTCATTATCACAAATTAAAGAAGATTCCCATAATTGAAATTATATTTCTCAAAAGTCTTTGAGCTTACGTTTTATATCTTTTCTACAATAAAAATCATGTAATTGATTTTTTGATCAAAATGAGAATAATGATTGTGGACACAAGATTCAGTAGAACTATATATTGACCTTTGTGACGAGGACATTAAAGTGGTACAAAGCTGTTCTCTTCTACGAGATAATGTTACCCACTCTATGATATGCATTCCCCCAGTCTCTCTCTCTCTCTTTCTCTCTCTCTCTCTCTCTCTCTCTCTCTCTCTCTCTCTCTATATATATATATATATATATATATATATATATATATATATATATATATCCCATTTTGGCTTGTTCAAATTTGAACGCATGACCATGTTCTAGTGCATGGGAGAAAAGTGCACTGAGAGGGTTGTTGTTTTTTTATGTCCCGTTTTTGTTCATTTAATCATTTCTTTAATTCACGTTGTGTTTCTCCCACGTAAAATTGATGGCAGTCATTGCATGGGACAGGATATAAGCCGGCATTGGATGTGGGCGTTTTTTGGAAATGTCTGGATGTGTTTAGTGTTTGTTTTATGGATTGAGATGTGATTTGTACTGTTGGAAGGCCTAGTTTGTTAAGCGTGTTGCATATGGATGTGTTATTGGAATGCGTGGGTAGGAGAAGGGGTCTGTCTATGAGAGAGGTGTTCGGAGTTTGATTTTTTTGTGTGGTGTTTCTGGAGAATATTTGAAAGGCTTTTTTCTTGGCATTTAATATAAAATGTGTGGGGTATTGCAATGTTTTTAGGGAATTAAAAATGTACTTTATTTCTTCATCTATGTGTTGGGGGCTACATATTCTAGGGCGCGTAGGAAGAAGCCTATAATTATACCTGTTTTGATCTTGCTATGGTGGTGGGAGTAGAAATGTATGTAGTCATTTTTGTGAGTGTTTTTGCGGTGTACCTTAAATTCTAGTTTGTTGTTGGACTTAATTATAACGGTTTCTAGGAAGAGAATGGAGCCATTTATTTCAGTCTCATAGGTGAATTTTATGGAGGGTTCTACTGTGTTGAGTGGATCTTTAACATTATTGATTTGTATGTCTGTGGGGAGGAAAATAAAAAATATCATCTATGTATCTAGAGTATTCGATGTTAGGGGGTAGTCTATATTTGAAAGGACCGGATTCTAAGAATGCTAAAAAGAGGCAGGCTAATACACCGCTAAGGAGGTTGCCCATGGGGAGTCAACATTTTTGTTTGTAGTATACTTCGTTAAATTGGAAATATGTTACGTCAGTGATGAGTCTAATTATTTCTATAAAAGTGTTGGGGGGAAAAGGTAGTTCGGTTTTTGTTTTCTTTATATGTGTGTGAAGTAAGTTTAGGCATTTTTAACAGGTATATTAGTGTAGAGCGAAGTTACATCTAGGCTATGTATATTTTTATTTTCTACGTTGATGTTATTTATTCTGCTAAGAAGGTCGCCTGAATTTTTGATGTGGGAAGGATTGATGGTACCCATTAGTGGAGTGAGGATGTTAGCTATGGCACGTGCGATTTTGTGTGTGGTGCTACCTATGCTCGATACAATGGAACGTATGGGGATGTCAGGTTTGTGGGTTTCGGGGAGCCCGTATAATGTGGGAATGATGGGGTGATATTCAATTTTTATGCCCATTTTGTGTTGTTCTTGATTAGGTGTTTGAAAGATTTGTTAAAATGTTCTATGTTTTTATCTATAGTTTTTTGGTCAGTTTTGGTGCATGTGTTTTCGTCGGATAATAGAGTAGATACTTTTTTGATATATGAATTTTTGTCCATGATTACTAGGCCCCCTCCTTTGTCTGATGGTGATATGATTATTTTGTTGTTGTTAGCTAGGTGTTTAAGAGTATCTATGCATCTCTTGGGTAAGACGGGGTCATTAGGGAGAGTGGTGGTGGTTGAGATTATGCCTTGACTGAAGCCTTTAGTGAAATATGTGTCAGTGTGTCTGTAATTTTTTAGAACTGTGTTGGTGGTGGTGTTAGAGTTTTTTTTTCCTCTCACTATGTCAACCCTACATGTATTTGTACTTGCATGACATTTTTCTCTATATCATCATCCTGATGAAGTCTTATAAATAAAGACGAAACGTTGATGTACACATAAAAACATCCATTTTTTGGTTTTCCTTTTTCATTTTCCCATATATATATATATATATATATATATATATATATATATATATATATATATATATATATATATATACACTGCAACAGTAAACGAACATTAATCCGTGTTTAACTAATTTCACATCTTTTCTAGACTGTATTTAGATAAAACGTGGACACCCAGAAATTAAAATTGTTACCAGAAAAGATAATATAGTAAGACAAGATGAAAACAAAACAAGGCAACTCCTAAGTCATGTGTCAACAGAATAGCTCGGTTTACTACGTTTATTTGTTACGATCTCGCCTTAGTTTACTTCTCTACCTACATTACCCTCCCCAACTACCACCCAATCTCTATTTATATTTTCTATACTATTTTCATTAAATCAAATGTGCACAAAACAAAGAGAAAAATATGAAAACTAGTTATAAACTGTAAGTTATGACTTAGCATATGTATTTAAACAAATAAAAGCACTCTTGAATAAAGTAATATTTAAAGGTCGTTTCATGGAAACGTTAGTCATATGAGTTAGCTATATTTAAATACATATTACATTTGGAAATCACCAATAAATTATTTTGCTATGTATAGCAATAACAACTATATGTGTAGGCAATATTATTTGATTAAGTTTAAGTGATGCAGATCCACAACTGTGTGTCAATGTTCATACCGAAAATCTTTACAACAGTATATATCTGTATTGTTCACGTATGTCGGTGTTTCCTGATTTGAAAATTGAAATATCCAATTCATGTCGTTGATTAAACGTCAGATGTTCTGATAACTAACATACTGTCAATATACGGGCATGTCTTTTTCATTGATTGTTTGCTGGTTCGCACATGTACTATGAGTGTCTTCAGTCCTGTGATGCACCGCAAGAAAACAGGACTATATCCTCTGACAAAATAAAAACCACGTAGGAGGAATGCTGTCAAGTAGACAACATTGCATAGACAACACCACTCGTCTGCTTAATCGTGGATGGTATTAACGCGTGCGTCCGGTGGAAATTGCAAAATGTGGGCTACGAACCAAATAACTACGTCAGAGATGTCAGCTGAAACCACGAGAGAATAAATACTAGTGTGAGCGCGATAGCAACTTGTTGATAGTCAGGACTGTGTGATATTGGTGCAACGACTAAGACTTGCATGTTTATTTTTTTACATGTGTTTTGTCTTCCGTGAACACTGTTCTTACGATAATGTCTAAACACAGTATATAAGTAGATCCCTGATATGAGAGCTTACACTAGCGAGAGTGTCGGCACACCTAACATGAAACTCAGCAGCACATTACGCTGTTTGTAAATAGACTCGAATATCTTGTCAGCTCATCTATCTAAAAAAAATGAAAATGATTATGTAAAAGTAATATACTAGGTTACAACGCCTTCCCATCAAAAACTGCCAGAAAGAAAATTTCATAGTACTGGTCAATAACATTAATGTAGAAAGAGACTAAAACACACGTTTAGTTCGGAAAAACTAGACTTACCTATTACCCGATGTGCACCCTTTTTTGGTATTTAGCCTGGCGCAAAAGTATCATTACACGGGCATTTACCAGAAACCGCTTTTTTCCTTCTTGTTTTCACTAGGTCAATGAACACCCGACCACCATTGCTTCTAATCTGGACACCTTGGGGTACTTTCTGCTCACTTAGTTTAATACAAATTGCATGGTGAGATTTCGGTTTGTCAGATTAACTGTAAAAGTGTTTAAGCTTGTCGAGCTGTGGTTTATAATTGGTAGCACAGTAGCCTTTACTCTTAGGTAGCGCTATCAACGATTGCTCTATTAACATATGTATTAAATTGTGACACTTTTAGTTTCATGATGCGCATGGATAAGAACTATGCACATATCTTCGTAGGGGTCTCTCAATAACACACACTCACTTGAAAAAAATGCAAATAATAGTCTACGTACATCGAACAAGCACACGGTGTGTTCAACCCAATCTATTTTTAATTAATGCCAATACGGATAAAAAAGCACAGTAAAAGAGGTAGAACAATACTGTCTGAACACACAATGAAATCTCTACTATCCCGAAGATATACACATAATCTCGACTATGTAGAATTACCCTCGTTATAAAACCGACAGATATATCAGCAGTATCAAAAACCAATTTAAATAAGTTTTAATTATTCCATACATGTCAGAATACTTTCCACTCAGTCCTAAAGGCTCTGACAGGCATATGAGCGGGTTACTATTCTATAAAGTAAACACATTTTCTTTTAATATAAAACTTAGTCTAGCATCATATGAGCAGGCCTACATGTACTTTAACTGGACTTACATCAAAGCGTTGTTTACTCATATTTCCCTTACAGTTCTCCTTCGATCCGAAACGGTATCTTTATCGACTATATCGCTGACAGATAGACGGAACGTTCCTTTTCATCTGAGTGTCATTATTTATGTATTTGATGTTTTAATGCCCACTACAGAGAATCGATTTGATTCCTGAGCTACACAGTCGCAGCTGGTAACAGTATTAATTGGTAATCTAATGAATATTCCCTATCCCTATCTAAAACCGTAACTTTCCTGAAGCTTGTGTGACAGATGTTTATATCCAATTGAAATCGCTGATCACTTTGTGATAATTGTTTTTATGACATAAAACCTTAGACCACACACCGACGCGCTCTTACTCAATACGACACAATCTAACCTAACCAAGATCTTATCAGCGATGCCCAATAATATGAAACGTGTTTCTAGAGGTTTTGAATGGTGTGACAATACTATAAAAGTATGACTCAATGCAGAAATAGAAGTATTTGTCATCAAGGGGACTTTCTTGGATTAGCTCAAGTCTCGGAAATCATTAACTTAGGACTGAGCAGCTGCTTTTGTAAATAGACAGAAAGTATTCAAGTAATTAACACGTCATTAAGTAGGCACACATCGACAGCGATTTCTAGCATCAATATATCATTGGGAGAGTTTTATGCAGCAGCCAAATAACGGTACTATGAGATGACAATATAACGCATTTATTTGCAAAAATGGAAAAACAAATTGAATTTCTTTAAACTGTAGTAAACAATAGGGGGTTAACAGTTTCTTCACTACTCATCCACCATGATGTCACTTGAACGACAATCAAGAAAACTGAACTGCTTGCTATTTGATTTGCTGTAAGCTTCACCTTAAACTCTACTAAGAACTCTATTCGAAATGCCATACTACCGACAGAAACCAAAATGTATGCACTAATCATCAGCTAATTTCTATGTCTTGAATATCATATTTTAATACATTTTAGTACATAGAAATTAGGTGAGGATAAGTGCATACATCCACCACTTGTGACCCTGGATGAATACTATATATAATGGAATATTTTTAAGCTACACTTAAACATCTAAAAGAAAGAAAATAACATCTACTCTGTAGTGGAATGCGTGCATAGATTGTTAAGTGCATTTAATTGTACAAATACAACTTTTGTATACGATACAAATTATAGACACTCTATTATCCACTGATTGATAACACCCTTCAAGATAGTTTAACATTCAGACTCTTCAACTAACTATTAACAAGCAAAATGAATCTGAATAAACACGCATCGCCACAATGTTACATCGCTGGGCTTGTTTGTCAAGTACTTCAATTAACTGAGCTCCGAATGGCTATCTGAACTTGTAACCCCAATTAACGTGAATGTACTTTAAGAAGCCATACATGCACCACACGCATGAACTTTTTACCTTTTGGATGACTCCAGATGCCGGAAAGCTTTTTGCCTAAATAGCTTATTTTCCTCATAACCGCTCGAATCTTAAATTATGTTGCTGTTCCTGGCTTGAACAGCTATACTAATATTCAGACAGTTAAATGTAAGGTAAACGACCATCTTCATGAATAACTTTCTATATAAGTTCTCATGTTTGC
Organism: Sepiola atlantica; assembly: GCA_963556195.1. Taxonomy (NCBI): domain Eukaryota; kingdom Metazoa; phylum Mollusca; class Cephalopoda; order Sepiida; family Sepiolidae; genus Sepiola; species Sepiola atlantica. The sequence continues at coordinate 143,801,498 of OY744526.1, forward strand.
CGGGCTAACGTTACAGTTACAGTGTGCTTTGGTACGGCTGAATAGCAGTAAAAAAGAAGTCATATTGAAAATTCATGACGAAATGTCGTAGTAGAAATGTAATGCGTTTTGGCTTTTTTATTGTGTATATTTGAGTCAGGTATAATACTGAGGTAGTAAAGCATTTATTTTGTTTAGGTTATTTATTATGTTTGTACTCGCAATTATTTATACATGTACAATATTAATGTATGTGTAGTGATACGCATACTAGGTCTTATTATATTTGTATTGTTGTACGTCATCTATTCAATCTTTAACACACTTCGATTTTTCAGCTTGCCGTTTATTGTGGTCGTCATGCGCATACATTTTTTTTGTTTACTATATAGAATGAGAAATAAGTTTATTTCATGTAACGGGAGATGCTTTTTGTTTAAGAGAGATAAATCAGCACATATTTATATATAACTGTTAATTCAGATTTTTACATGACTTGCCAGAGGACAAATCACCCTTGAATGTGTCCTTATAACAAACAACATGTATTCCTCCTCTATGACATCACTTACCACCTGTCTGTCTCCTTAGTTCTCTTATCCCGCTGTGAATCGTTTATCCTTTTCTTAATCTAACTGCTTCTTAAGCAATTCAAGTACATACACCCACTTAAATATATAACTATATTACAGGTAGACTTTTTTTTTCAGAAGCATATGGTCAACATATTAATGAAGATTGGGAGAACTAATTAATTTGATTAGTTGATTTTACATTAAATTACGCTTATATATATAATAATAAGCATATACTCCTACCTCTTATATATTTGTGAAAGTACATTGTGATCCTAGAGTAATATGTTTGCATATACCATAAGTAATACCTGACAAGTAATGTGTTGTTACACAGTAATTTTCCTGTACGTTTATACAGAGCACGCATTATATACATTTTCTTACATATCAACGAAACGTGTATCTCTTTTATTGTGTGCACTTTTGTGTTGGTGTTTCTGCCTGCAAATTTCCTATGCAAATCGGAAAACGATTCACGTTAAATAAGAATTAATGCCGCTGAATCTTCTATCTAGCACCATAATGGTCTTAATGACCTCTAGGCTAACATCCATTTTCGCATGGAACAAACACACAAATAAAATAGAAAAGGCAGAAAAAAAAATATAAATAAATAAAATGCCATCTAATATGAAATTGGATACAAAAGAGAAAACATATATGAAACAGAAAATCTTCAAATAATGGAAAGGGAAATAATATTTTGCCGCCAATACAAGAATGCGACTTCGGTATTCGCATGTTTGCCCATACACTCCAAGAATTTGAAAGCAAGTCGCGTCTCACCAGAGATAAATAGGTTTAAAGTTGATCCAATTAAATACTTCCATGGTTTTGACTGATTTCAGCCAGACACTGGTTATTGAATAAACAAGTATAGAATTATGGAAATAATAACAAACTTTCCAATCTTATCAGAATTGAGCGAGAAAATAAAAAAGTTAATTCATTCACCGCTACTACTACTACTACTAATCCTACTACTACTACTACTACTACTACTACTACTACTACTACTACTATTATTATTATTATTATTATTATTATTATTATTATTATTATTATTATTATTATTATGATGATGATGATGATGATGATGATGATGATGATGATGTTTATTTGTACTCAGCGGAAGTTATAACACATGTAATCAGTAATTGCTCACCGACAACCGGTGGTATCGACTTTGGTGTGAGTGACAGCAAGTTTCCCAAGATTTCCAGTATTCTCTACTTCTTTTCGATAGCCACCGAAAATAAACTTGTTGTATCGCAACATACTTTAACCATTGATTTATCGCGGGTAAGGACCATTGGTCTTCTCTGAGATGCTGGTGGCAATAAGTCTCTCTAAGGTTTCAGCAGTCTTCGCAGTTCCAGTGGATGTCTGGTTTCTTCTGTCCCTCCTCGGTCTTCTCATCTTCTTGGATCCTATGCAAATATTTCGTGATGTGTCAACTTAGGCTGGTACCATTTTGTTCTGGAGGGGGGGTGATGATGGTGTTTCTTGCTATTACTGTTCATTGGTTCATTTTTGTATCGTGTCAGTTGAGGGCGGTGTCATTCATTAGGGGAGGGGCTCATAAAGTGATGTTTCTTGCATTTTCTATTGCTTTGTTTGTGATGTGTTCTTTCTGTGGTTTTGTTTTCTTCCTGTAGTAGATTCAATGTGACCGTTCGCAGCTTGTATCAATTGGTTTCCGCATTCAATGATTTTCTAAAGATTGTAGCTGTGTATATCATTGTCGTTCTTTGTATAGTTCAAATGTGTATTTTGATTCCAATTTCTCCCAATCTTTTTACCAGTGTTTTTGGGTATTGGCCATTGTGCTCCTATGATTATTGGTGTTATACTGATTTTCTTCATGCTCCATATCAATGTCAGTTCTCTGGCTAGTTCTGTGTATTAGCTTTCTGTTTCCGTTTTTTCTACTTTCACTCTGTGGCCTTTTGGAACGGCGAGGTTTACGATTTACAAAATGGGGATTACAGTAATCCTGTCCTTTTGTTTGTATGAGTTTGTATGTTTGTATATCAATATCCTAGAGTATTTTGTGTTGTTCGTTTTCCAGTACTGTTTCTGGTTTATGTTTGTACTATTTGTCTGCGTATTTGAAATTCATTTGTCTGCACAGTTCCTGGTATATTGTTTTCCCTACACAGTCATATCTGGTCTTGTATTCTTTTGGGGCTAGTTTGCTACATTCACTTATTATATGATCTACTGTTTCGTCTCTTTCTAAACACAGTCTGCATTTACAATGTACAGTTTTCCTGGTGTTGATCTTTTTTAGCTTTAATGGAGTGTGTCCTAATTGCATTTTCTGTGCAGCCGTCAGTAAAGATTCCGTTTCTCTGTTCAAGTGTCCTTCTCTTAGCCATGCCCAGGTATTTTTGTTAGGTTTCTTCATCTGTCAGTTTTTTTAAGCGTCCACGTAGTAATTTTTATTCCCACTTTTCTTTTCTTGCTGTTTTGTTTGTGGGTTCGGTGCTTCCCGAGTTGCTCGTTGGAAAGGTGTACCTCCTGCAGTGATCAGGAGTTCTGTGTGTTGAGTTATGTTATTATGCAGCTTTTTTTTTAGGCTTCCACACAACATTCTATACTTGCTAGTCCTCTTCCACCTTCGTTTATTTTCATGTAGAGAGGTATTATTATTATTATTATTATGATTATTATTATTATTATTATAATTATTATCATTATTATTAGTATTACTACTACTACTTCTACTACTACTACTACTACTACTAATAGTAGTATTTGTACTCACTAGAGTTATCACACGGTCAGCACAAGTGATTGTTCATCGACATCCATCAATAGTTTTCCTTGGAGTCTGAGTGACAACACACCTTCCCAGATGTTCTATACTCTCCACCTTTTTTTCCATAACAGCTGCAAATAACGATGCGGTATTGGGACAGTTGCTTACTATTCGTCTACTATGGCATTTTGAGTAGAATAAGCCTGCCTATGGTTCCAGCACTAGCCGCCCTTTTCCGCTGGGGGTCTGGTTTGAGCTATGAAGGTTCGGGCTTATCATCCTCTTTGACCATCTAACATATGTTGTGTGGTGTCAGCTTAGGCTGGCGCCATTGTGTGTGTGTTTTGGGGGAGATGGGCAGATTATGATTTCCTTTGGCAATTTCTATGCATGGGTTCATTTGTTGTTAATGTCAGCTGATGGCGATATAATTTATTGAGTGGTGTGGCTTACGATGTGATATTTTTGTCGGGTTCTGTTCCGTGTTACGTGATGTGGTGTTTTTCGTGTGTTTTTTTTTTCTTTTTGTTGTAAAGTCTATGTGAATAGGTGGCATGCATAACTTATGTGCGCAAGTTTCCGAATTCCTGAATTTTCCTTTGAGTGCAGCTATGTTGATCATTGCTGTTATTTGTATAGCCCCAGCAATCTCTTTAATTTGAAGTATCTCCCAGTCATTTCTCTAAGTTTTTGTGGAAAGTTCTTAATCCTCCTACGAATGTTTGTATTATACTGATGTTCTTGATGCTATATATTCCTTTCAGTTCTCTGGCAAGTTACGTATATTTGTTGCGTTTTTCTATGTAGGTTATTTTCACTCTCTTATCTGCTGGAACGGCGAAGTCTACTATATGCAATATTGTTTCTTTTTGTCTAGTATTATAACATCTAGTCGCCTTGCATGAGGTTGTATGTTTGTACATCAACACACCAGTGGATGTAATGTTTTTTTTTGTTTTCCAGTACTCTTTCAGGCTTACGTCTGTACTATGTGTATGTGTATTCGAAATTGAGTTCTCTGGTAAAAGTGTCAGTTTTTGTTTAGTCCAGTCTATGAGTTGTCCAGAGTATCGTGTTAGTAATACTGTCAATATTTTTATTTTATTTGTTACTACATTTCTGTTTTATAATTACGTTTCTAAGAGTTATCTTGTTCTTCGCAAATATCATTTTTCATTCCTTGGGTAGGTTTGATGGTTTCTGCTTCAATAACTCAAAAATATTTAAAGCTATCCTCTTCGCTAAGCGTCCTCCTCTTTTATTAATTAGACAGTCCAATGCCCTCTCTAGTTTCCAGTGTTCCCATTTTTATCTTTAGCAGTGCGCATTTATTCAGTCATGGTTGTCAGTGTTGGTAGTATTAGCACGCTTTTCGAGTTCCTGTTTGTCTTTAGAAAATAGTTTTAAGTCGTCTATTTACAAAATTGTTTTATTCGGTGTGTCTGTGTTTTGAAATTTGCATCCGATATCACATGCCATCAGTATGTAGTTAAGTGGTATCATGTATATCATTAACAGTAGATGTGATAGAGAGTCTCCTTGGCATATGCCTTTCTGCATTTTTATTTCAGTAAGATTTCAGTTACACTCCTGATGTTACTATTGCTTTCTTAATGATATTAAAACTCCTGGCGGGTACATTGCCCATTTTTAGCATTAAATAATCCACTTTTAACCTCTTTCAATATGTGTTGATGTATGTATAGAAAAGCGCGTGTCCCTCCTATCCCTTTCGCGTATGTTTTTGTTAGTTCGGGAGCAGTTAACGATTGTTAAGAGAGTGATAGATTCGGTTTCTCAGTTGTGACGTTAGGAGTTTCTACATTGTTAGTAAACAGGTTATTGGTCGTTAGTTTATATGGATCATGTCACCCGTTGGCATATGTTTGTCTTAGTCGTATCTTTCTTTATGTCAAGTCCTCTGATGTGTCTGTTTTGTGGATACCACCTCCTTGTTTATACGCTATCCTCTTATACATGATCGTGATTTTTTTAACCAGTATGCATGTATTTTACTGTACCCTTGTGCTTAAAATTTAGCCATTTTCCTTAGTTTGGTCTTAATCTTTAATTAATTAATTTATATTTCTTTTTTTCATCAATTTCATGTAATCCATCTTTCATATATTTCAGCCTTTTGACATTGTTGTTGTGATTATCAGTCTCTTCTCATATCTTGCTCCAGAAGTGTTATGTCTTTGTCAGGTCCGGTTGGTATGTGTTTGTTCTTTTTTCGTTTACTCTTTTGTAAAACTGGGATTCATTGTTTTCTAAAGGGCCTGTTCAGTTTTTCCGTTTTTTATGTTTCTTAATTTGTCTTTATTTTCTTGTCCGATGTTCGTGTTGTCACCGTTTTCTATTCTCTTTCGGCTTGTTTACGCTTTCAGCTTATTTTCTTAGTTTGATTATCTTGTTTTCCATTCTAGTTACTCACCCGTCGGTCTATTTGTGGGGCCAGTTTTCTTTTCTCTTTTCATCCGAATATATATTTCCGGCATGTGATAACCTATTTCCAAATGTACGGATGAGTCTGATTACGTTCTGCGTTAATAATTTAAATTTCATCAAATGTCCATCGCTTAGGGATAATAATGTGTTTGTTGGTCTGATTCAAGAACAGTTTTCAATTTTTTACTTCCCTTGCTTTTTCCCGGTAAGTTATGTGATTTTGTACTCTTCGACCTCCTCAGTATTGAGTGTTTATGTTTTGCCAGTCTTTTATCCGTGTGTTTTCGCCATGTGGTGTGTTATGATATGTCACGTCATTTATGTTTGGTTTGATCTCCATTAATTCCACCTTCGATGACTCTCTTTATGGGCTGTCTTTCTTGATCTGATCTACTTCGTTTCATTCATTGGTTGTCCGATATATTTTTAATTCGTTTTCAGTACCGTCTTTTTGTGGGGTAGTTGCCTCTGTGGTAACATTCTATTCTATCTCGTGGTACCAATTTATTTATATGGCTTGTTCTTTACATTTCTGTTTTGTAGTAAGTTGTATCTAACATTGTCGTGCCTTGAATGAGAACGCTTATTCATCTGAGTTGGTCTTGTTTCTAAAATTAGAAGATCCAAAATTAACATGATGCGGGCAGGGTCCCCCATGTAAGCCAACAAAGAAAATATCTGCGCATAATGACACTCATATATTTCTGCTTAGTACCATGGCGATTATTGGTAGTTTTATACATCATTCATATGTTGATGTATGTGGCAAAACTTGGTGGGTACATAGTTAACCTGTGATCCTGAAAAAACAAGGTGCATTATCCCACATTCATGAAGGGGCCTTTACTACACCCACTTATATATGATATACAAACACTCGCATATATATATATATATATATATATATATATATATATATATATATATGTGTGTGTGTGGGTGTGTGTGTGTGGGTGTGGGTGGGGGGTGTAACGTTACTAATTAGGTTAGGTTTTCTAGAGAACTCCTAAAAAATAAGAAAGAAGACGATAAGTTATCTCCCCATATTTAGATAGGTAAATTAAAGCATGGGAACATTCGGTGGTTATGTACAATTTAACTAATTCATTCTTGTGATATTTGAATTTCGGTTATAGAATTGCATAAATTTCGAGAGAAAAAAGCATGACATAATAAGTTTTTAGTTTAACACTTAAAAATAGAATCACAGATCGAGTTTTTACTCGTCAGTTATCAACGCCATAACACATCGCTTTCAACTTCCTTTTTTCTGCGCTTTGAATTCCAATATTTCCATTCGAGTGTACATGTAAAATTAATAACAACAGAGATGTTAAAAATTTAACTGAAAATAATCACAGATTACAAAAGCAACCTTTTATTCGCTCCATAGTTCCATTTAAAATGGGAATTACCGAACTTTTTAGAATCATTCTTCTTTTTCTTTTTATTAAAATTATTTGTACATACTAGGGGTTCTCCAACAAATTATCATCACTCAGTTCTAACCGACAATAACCTGGAGTCTGAGTGGCAACACACCTCCCTAGAGTTCTGGTAATCTCCACCTCTTTTCGATCACAACCTAAAATGCCTTTGTGTTATTTCACAATACCTTTGATCTCCATTGGGAGTTTAGTGGCAATAAGCTTCCTTAACGTCCTAGCACACCTCGAACTCATCCAGTAAAGGTATGGTTAATGTTGCCCCTCTACGGGCTTCCATTTTCCTTGAACCTCTACGACTATGTTAGTAGTGGCAGTGTTGTGTTACTATTATATTTTTTGTTCTTCTTTATCTTCTTCTTCTTCTTCTTCCTCTTATTATTATTATTATTATCATTATTATTACGTTATTATTATTATCATTATTATTATTATTATTATTATTATTATTATTATTATTATTATTATTATTAATGTTATTTGTATTTTACTAACTAGGAGTTTTCACACAGGCCATCAGTGATTGTTCACCGACAACCGGTGGTATTCCCCGGAGTCTAACTGACAACCAGTTTCCCCAGAGTTCTAGTATTCTCCACCACTTTTCGATAGCCACCGCAAATAAACTTGCAGTATCGCAACATCAGTTTACTATTTATTTCTCGCTAGCTATTATAATTCTTATTGTTGTTATTATTTAGATTATTATTAGTATTATTGTGGGTGTTGTTATTATTACTAGTAATAGAGGTGGTCTTGTTCATGATCATTATTATTATTAACTTACAAAGATATGTTACAGAATTCATGATATGTCAGTTACCATTCGCACTTATCTGTTATACTAACTGGCTACTAGCTTTGCCAACATCGTAATTTTTCTCCCTCTTTTTTTTTTAAAGAAAAGCGTTTCAAATAATGTTCGATCATGGAATCAGCGCGTGATTATCAAATTATTTCGAACAAAAACCTTAAATTTTCTTTGGTATTTTAGTTGAGCATAAGCAGCAGGGTCTTCGAATACTGTTAACCTTCGCATTGCACATCTGATCGGTGCTCTCCCATTGTTATGTAAATCCACAGTAACTCCGATGATGGTTCTATTATGTGCTCGTGTGTTTTAAGTAGGAGGGGCGAAACTCAAGATCATGGGGATTTAGCAGGCTGAGTTTCCTTGCATTCGGTCTATTTTCTTTCGAAATTGTGGTCATTTTTCTATTTTCTAGAGTGTAAACTAATTATATGGATTCGTATTTCGCATTTCGGTTTTTTTTTTCCCTTACGATTTCGGCTTTTCATCAAATTGTTGTATATGTCTAATCTTCCATTTGGTTTAAATAGTTACTACAGGGTGTCTCAAACAAATGTACTCACTCTTAGAATGACGAGATGTTTGCGAATCCCTTGGTGCGCGTTATCAGCTTTGTTTGAACAATAATGGTCATCAGTTTGAACATTTGCGAACATGATTCTTCAATTACATCTGTCTCATGTATTCGATGCTATTTCATTTCACTCTATGTTCATAAATAAAAGTTTTCTCGTAATTCTACGAGTGAGTACATTTTTTTTAGACAACCTGTATTCTTTTAACTGCTGTTTACAGGTTCATACAGTTATTCGTTTGCCGTGATTTCGTAACACTTTCAATTATCTGTCAATTCCACGTATTCGCTTGGATTTCCGTTGCCTTGATCTTCAACATATGAAGTGCTGTGACGATACAATGTATGTTTAGTTTGTCGTACCTGTCGATAGAGGTTCTTGTTTTTATTTGTCTGGAGGAGGTTACCTGCTTGTAGCTTTGCGTACCAACATATTAACATGATAATTAAAGAGTAGTCACGCAATATATTATCGGTGACTGATTACTGGTAACATTACAGTGGTATTCCATTGGGTAATATTTTTTTTTTATCTAAAAATGTTCCTTTAGGTTGAGAAGAGTAATTTTGGTTTGTGGGGGTGGAGAGTAAACACATTTGGGGGTGTGTTACTTTGTCTTATACAAAAATATTTCTTTCGGTTGAAAGAAGACAAATTTGTTGGTAACATTTGAAAGTAAAAAAAGAATTGTGGGTGGAGAATTTTTTTTTTCGAACTAAAATATATTTTTACGTGGGGGGAGTAGTTTTTTGGGGGTGGGGGATTCGCGTTTGCCTCTTTTTTCGTCATCGCAACCGTCGTTTCTCATTAATTGCTCACTAGACAAAGACAACCCCCTCTCTAGAATGTGCGTGTGCATGCCCCTCTACATTGTTATGTGAGTGTCTTAAACCTTTTTTTATGGATATTTTTTTAGTGTCCCCATTCTTCGTCGTCTATCATCCTTATTATTATTATTATTATTAGTATTATTATTTGTATTATTATTATCATTATTATTATTATTATTATCATTATTATTATCAGTTGTTGTTGTAGTAGTAGTAATAGTAGTAGCAGTAGTAGTAGTAGTAGTAATAGGAGTAGTATCATAATTATAAGTATTAGTATTTACTCACTAGGCGTTTTAACAAAAGGCATACATGATTGCTAACTGGTTAACCAATAAGTGTTCTCTGGCGTCTTTCTTGTCCCCTTCTTTTTCGATAACTATCGCAAATCACGTTGTCATGATTGTTACATGTGTTACCCTAAATTGGCCGCATAAAACACACGTAGGTGTTCTATCGAAATGCAGCCAATCAGCTTCCCTAAGGTAACAGTGCCGTCCGTACATTTCAGTTAAGGTCCCGTCGTCTCTCTCCCTCCTCGGGCTATATCATTTCTCTTGAAACTTCCTGAAATGTATGT
>OY744526.1:143814007-143831507 GCA_963556195.1 Sepiola atlantica
ATATATATATATATATATATATATATGGGCGTTCAATAAGTAATGCCCCTGACCCACTTCCAGTTGCCTGACCTGATTAAATTTTACATGTGTAATGATTTATATATGTATGTGTTATGTTGCAAAACAGCTCTAAAACAATTGTGGTGTCTGATTTTCAGATGTTTGAACAGAGTAAGGTGTGAAATAGAGCCATTTGAGTGTCGCGCAGTGATCCGGTTTTTGTATGTGAAAGGACACACGCCAAAGGAGACTTTAGATGAAATGAAATGCATTTATAGTGAGGATGCCCCGTCACATGACCATGTAAAGCGCTGACATCGTGAATTCCCCCATGGACGAAAGTCTTCTGAAACAGCTCCTAGACCTGGCCGTCTTTCTTCTGCCATTGATGAGGTCTCTGCCTGTCAAGTTTAGACTGCCATTTTCGAAGATCGACGCATTACTATTCGTTAAATAGCCCAAAAGGTCGATATTAGTAAAATATATGTGGAAACTATAACTCATGAGCGTTTGCATATGCATAACGTCTCTGCCAGATGGATTCCCAGGTTGCCCACACCTTTTCAGAAGTAAACACGCGTAGACTGCTCGAGGAAACTTTCGATAATTATAAAGAAGATGAGGGAAAGTTTTCAAAAGACTAATCTCACGAAGTGAAAATTGTGTCAATCACTATGATCCAGAGACAAAAGCCCACTTAATGTAGTGGAAATACTTGGACCCACGACCTCCAAAGAAGGCAAGGATGCATCCCTCCGCTGGAAAGGTCATGCTCACAATATTCTGGGACCAGGATCGCGTAGTGATGACAGAGCTACTGGCAAAGGACACCACAATTACAGGAGCGAATTACGCTTAACTTTTTATGAAATTAAGAAAAGCTATCAAAGTATACAGGCGGAGCAACATCAACAAACGATTCTTCTTCCGTGCGGACAACGCTCCGGTCCACACCTCGCATGTCGACTGATCAGAAACACTGGCGAGTGGCTATCAAATTAATCACCCATCTTTTTTTACTCTCCTGACATTGCATCCTCTGACTTTAATGCTTTCCCTGCCATGCAATTGTTTTTGAAAGGAAAGCGTTTTCCAGATGATGCCGCCTTGATTTCTGAAGTTACGACGTGGTTGGAAACCAACCTGGTGTGTTCTACAAAAATGGTGTCCACAGTTCTATTAAACGGTGAGAGAAATGCGTAACTGTGGGTGGTATCTATGTAGAGTAAGACAAATAACTGTGTCAAGTTACATTAATCTACTGCTATGGAAAATCGGGCAAGGGCATTACTTATTGAATGCCCATCGTGTAGATATATATATATATATATATATATATATATATATACCTATTTATATATATATATGTGTGTGTATATACATATATATATATATATATATATATATATGTATATATATATATATATATATATATATATATATATATATATATATATATATATATATATATATATATATATATATGGTTACTGACCTTGAAGGTGTATTCTTATTGAAAGAATTGAAGTCCAACTTCGGACATCTAAACGGTGGGCTATACATAGACGATGCACTCTTTGTTTCTAAGGAGAGATATAGAAAATACAACAACACCATTAAAAACCTACACATTTTTTGAAAAACTCTAGATTAACTTTAACTAAAGAACCCGAGAAAAGAATATCTAAATTCCTTGACCTAACCCTAGACCTCAACTCCGAATCCTTTAGCCCCTTCCAAAACCAATTCTAACCCTCTTCAACGTACATAAGCTATCTAACCACCAAACATCCATCATTAATTCTATAGTCCCGTTAGTTTCCAATAGAATCTCAGCATTATCTGCCAATAGATCCATCTTCGAACACAATTCCAACTTCTATAATAACGCACTTCTTAATTCGGGATACACCGTTAAAATTAAATATGAAAATAATCCCTCTATCCAAAGGAACAAACCTTCAATATAATCACACACAAAATGGCAACACATGATAAACAGCGAGCTAACACAACACTACCCCAAAACCCAAGACATATACAAATAGACCCACTAGAACTTTCAATATTGACAACCCAGCTACCTCTCAATACAGCAGTAAAAATTTTAAAAAATAGAAGAATGAATGATATCTGGTTTAACCCGACTTACAACTGCAATGTGAACACAGATATAACTAAGCAATTCTTCAAAATTTTAGATAACTAATTCAAACATCCGCATAAGTACATCACTATTTCATATAACATTATATTAACATGTCTTACTCCACAATGCCCAATATAGCACAAACCATCATCACATCTAATAACAAAAAATGAACTTCGCCTAACAACCATCACCTTCTATAAACACCACTAATAACTGTAACTGCCAGAAATCTAGAGAATGCCTATTAAATGGTAATTGCATACAAAGTAACGTTATCTATGCCTGTACTGTCAAACAATTCCCCCATAACACCATAGTGCAAACCAATTCCAACACATAAATTCCCCACTCACCATACAGCCTTCCCCTTCTACAACTCTCTGTAGCAAAGGAAACTGTTAATACCACCTCTCACACTAACCAACAACCCCCACTATCTAATAATAGTTCTGACCTCACCCCTCAAAATATCTCATGTTCTCCAACTAACAAACCCGACTTAAATTTGGCCCAGAACTTGAGCATACAAACCCAGAACATCCCCGATACTATAAATAACACTAATACTACAACAACAACCCCATACAAAATACACACTTATATTGGGGCAAACGCATTCCCCATTAGTACCCGACTCGCAAACCATATCTACTCTTTCAAACACTATAATAACAATACAACTAGCACCTCTCTATCCAATCTGATAAAAGACTTTAACATTAATAACATACCCTACTCCTTACGTTTGACTATATTAAAACGATCTAATGCTTACACTCCAGGATTCATTTTCTGCCAACTATGTACACTAGACACACTTATGATAGCCACATCACCTAAAAGCTTAAACATTATTAACTCTAAAAATAAGCTCATCTCGAATTGCAGGCACAAACGAAAATTTAAATACATTAATTTCATTACCCCCTCTGACACCCCTCCTCCCAATCAACAATCTCTTTTCTAGCATTAGACTAATTTTTAAACCTTAAAATGTGTTAATTTGTTTATCTTTATTTCTTAACTCCTCCAACCTTACAAATAACCATCCCAAAAACATAAAATATCCTACCTAGTACCCCTAATTACTATATTAACCCATAGCACTTTTTGTATTTTTAAAACTAGCATTACTCTCCCTACACTCCATCGACACTTAACCGCCGTAACTTAAATACAATTATTCCCACTCTACACTATAATTACTTTTTTCTTTCATTTTCTTCTTTTTTATTTGCCAACATACACTCTTCCATTCCTTCCATTCCTGTTATGCTTTTTGTTTTATCTCGCCTGTATCTACTACATCGACCCTGTATATGCTCTTATTAACCGACTATATCTTCATCGTAGTTTTTCATTTATATCTTTTTTAACTACGCTCATAAGTTACTCGCCCAATTGATCCATTTGCTTCCCCTATTAAGATATTCATAACCTCAACGCACTAGTGATATACTAACCTTTCACATGATTCAATCCAACCCTTCCCTAGAATACTAATAACTGATATCAATTGTTACATGCGGTCTAACGTTTTCCCCAAATTGATACCCAACCCTAAATTTTTATTTGATTAAGTAAGACAGGCTAAATGCCTAACTATATATTGAGTTTGGGTTACTTATTTATTTTTCATCTGATATTTTATTTAATTTTTCAACTTTAGTTTTGGGCTGGTCTTATTTAATAATACTTTCAATAGACTGTGGATTCCTTTTTACATTTGGCAGTACTTTTAAATCTTTTAAATATATAACACTATATCTATGCCCGGCTTAGTACATTTTCAAAATTTAAACTACTGATTTCCATTCTTTGAAACCGCATTTTTCCCCAATCGGACCCTCCTTTTTCTTTCAATTTCGAAATTAGTATTGTCTCTCGCCTTAACTACGTATTTAATCACAACTCCCCCCTTTTCTTCTTTTTCAAATAATAAATACACTCAATGTACCTAAATCGACCTAAATTTTCAACTACGGCCAATCTCTACTGGCATCGGAATTTGCATATGCCAAACATAACTTAATCACTAGAAGCCCCCTTCACTCCCCCATAATCCCCCTTCTCCCTTTCCCATCAGCAGTCATTGCTTTTTCATCTAACCCTCTTAGCATATGCCCTACCTTCCTCTTTCATTCCCACCTCCGGATTTGACCTTGAGTTTAACTTAGGGCTTCTTTTCTCAGTATGTTCCATTAATGTTCCATTCCCATTGCTAATGTCATTCGCTTACGACTCATTTCTTGGTCGAGGAAGCATTGTGTTTAAATAGCCAGATTTCCTCATTTTAATTCCGTTTAAGTGTGCTCTATCTAGTACTTGAACTCAATTTTTACCATTGTATTTACTTCATTTTGAACGCCTTTCTGTAATGCCTCCACGAAACTTTATCTTCTCCATCGAAACTTTCTTTCCATTGGACAACTTATCGGCGGACAATTTCCACCTGGACAGACCCAATATCGTTTTACACGAACTATTTTCACCCATCATTTTTTTAAATATTTTTGTCAAATGTTGAATTTTGGCTTTTCTATTGCCAACTTATCTATCTGTATAATTCCTCTGATGATGAGATCTCGATCTTTGAAAAACCTTCTCTTAAGGAAAGAATAATAGAACTAATTTTATTAGAGATTATATCTTGTATTGAACAATCGAAGTTTGATATAAATGTGGACATTCGTGCATGTTTATCACTCTTCGTCCATTTATCTTTATAATTGCTCTATCTCGTATATTGAGCTTTTACCATTTCACTATATGTTCTTTCTACTAAAAGTTTAATTCTAGTTTCATATTTATTCTATAGATATATTTATATATAGATATACATATATATATATATATATGTATTTATATATATATCCATATATCCATATATATATATATATGTATATATATATACATATATGTATATATATATCCATATATATATATATATATATATATATATATATATATATATATATATATATATATATACAGGGTGGTGCAAAAGTCGCGCATTGGTTTGATAGGTGATAGAAACTACCACATTTCAAGTCATTTACTAGGCTTTCCTGATAAATAATGCATTTACTTGGTAATTTTGTTGCAGTATGTTTTTTTTTTAAATCCTTATAATGGGCACCATTTTCGGCCTCACAAAGACGGGCTCTCGTTATGGATTTTCCATTACAGTCCTTAGAATAACTCGCTGTATTTCTTGGATTTCATGTCTGATATAGTTTTTAAGCTACTTGAATCTTTGTAGTTTTGTTCACATATACCCTTTCCGTAAGATAACCACAAAGGTAAAGGTCAGTAGCTGTTAAATCCGGTGAACGTGAAGGCCAGTAAAAATCAGAAAATCTGCTAATTAAGCGCTCGCCAAACTATTCCCTTAAGAGCGCCATACTTTGTCGAGCAGTGTGGGCAGTAGCTCCATCTTGTTGGAACCACATTTCTGCGTTGTCCTTAACAGCTGGTCTTAAAAAAATGCAATCATTTGTTGATATCGCTGTGCAGTTATCGTCACAGCAACACCTTCTTCGTCATCAAAGAAATACGGACCGATCACTCTTTCCGAGGTAACACCACACCATACGGTAATTTTAGTGGATGTAATTCACGCTGATTAACGGTTCTTGGATTTTCAATGGCCCATATTCTGCAGTTTTGCTTATTTACGTACCCGTTCAGATGAAAATGTGCTTCGTCGCTCATTTTCAGCTCATAGATGAACTCATTGTGTTATCTGGCTAATTGCTGAATGTGAACCGCATAAGCTACGCGTGCTTGCAAATATGTGGGTTGTAATGCCTGTACCAATTCAATTTTGTATAGATAGAGATGCAATTAAAGCTTAATTATTTGAAGTGACCTTCTGGACATCCCAATATGAGTGGCTCGTCTTCGAGTTAAGGTGTCTGGATTTTCAGCAATATTATCCTCAACCAGTGCTACATTTTCCGCTGTCCGTACTGAACGTGGCCTGCCAGATCGTGGAAGATCACTGACTCAACCCTGCTGCCGAAACCGGGCCACAAGGCGATCAATTGTGGTCTTAATGGGAGATTGTCTGACATTATAATGCCGACAATATGCTCTTTGGGTAAAGCTTATTGAACGATGGTTTCCGAAGTAAAGTTCAATCATTTTAGTTCGTTGTTCAGTGTTATATTTTTCCATGATAAATTAAACAGTTATGCCGATTTCCCTTACCGATCTACGACTACTTTAGGTAATACGCCGTTCCTGTTCTGCTATTTACATTATACATCTAACATAAACAACATTACGTTTTCCTTACTTAAAAACAAAATCTTCTACAGAATTTGAACCAACGGAATACTTTAAGAAAAAAAACGGATTACAGATTAGCCGATTAACATTCCCTAATTCTTACTTCACACTGATTTTACCCATACTTTTAATGGCTTTTCATTTAAATTATACCTAAACATTTAAAAAATAACTGTTCACTATTCTGAGGAATTTTTAATTCCTACAATACAAAAACAATTACTACTTTTATAAATTATTACTAAATAAAATACAATAACAATTGCTTTTTTGGGAAAAGTTCCCTAACCGTTAAATACTTTAAGAAAATAAACAAAACATAAACAAACCGAATAGATACATTTTTAAAACATAAACAAATCGATTACATACATTTATTCTTTACGTTTTTCACATTACCTTACATAAACGACACCAATTACATAACAAATACATAACATTTCATCTCTAAAAATAAAATAAAAAGATTACGTTGTCCTTACTAAAACAAAACAAATACATTTACTTCTACAGATTTTGACCCACCGTAATACTTTACGAAAACAAAACACCAACGGAGTACGTTAAGAAAAAAAACACGGTTACAGAATAGTCGAATGAAATTCCCTAATTCTAGCTTCGCACAGATTCTTCCCATTCTTTTAATGTCTATTCATTTAAATGATAACTGTTCATTTCCAAAAATAAATGTTGACTATTTGGAGAACACCTTTAATTCGTACAATAAAAAAAAAATTATTTTTATAAATTATTACTAACTAAAATACAAAAACAATTGCTTCATTGGGAAAAGTTCCCTAACCGTTAAATACTTTGATAAAATAAACAAAACATAAACAAACCGAATAGATACATTTTTCCTTTACGTTTTTCTCATTATTACACTTAAAGGACACTGATTACATAATAACAAAAATGAAAAATTTCAACTATATAAAGTAAGATAAAAAAATTACGTGTTTACTTACTAAAAAAAAAAAATTACTTCTACATAAATTGACCCAACGTAATACGTTCGGAAAAAAAAGGTTATAGATTAGCCGAACGACATTCCATACTTCTTCCTTCGCACGTATTTTTCCCATTTTTTTAATGGCTATTCATTTAAATGATAACTTTTTATTTTAAAATAACTGTTCACTATTTTGATACAGTTTATTTCATACAATAAAAATAAATATTATTATTTTTATAAATTATTAATAAATAAATTACACTAACAATTGCTTCCTTGTGAAAACTTCCCTCAACGTTAAATACTTTGAGAAAATTACTAAAACACACACAAACAGAATAGATACATTTTTTTAATCCAATGTTAGGGGGGGGGCAACTTAGAATCTCAGCGATTAATTACTACAGAGCCCCATTAAAATCACCCCACCCCCATTATCTTTGTATAGAAAGTCCATTTCATGGACCATGTGGAAACATACACAGATGCTCACCCTGTCTAAAAGATGGACACTGCAGTAAGAGATATCCCAGACACATCTTGAGTGAAACTCAATCGGATACAAATGACTACCCACAATATCGACGACTATCTCCTGTAGCTGGAGGTTTTGAGATGACAGTTACGCTACCTGGCAACATAACAGTTCCTGTAGACAGCCGATGCGTTGTACCACATAATAAACTGCTTTGTAAGATGTTTAATGCACATATCAATGTTGTATATTGCAACAGCGTGAAATCAATAAAATACATTTGTAAATATGTAAATAAAGGTAGTGATCAAGATACCTTCACAATTGAAAGTAATTCTCATGATGAAGTTATGAGATACGATACGGGACGTTACATATCAACAAATGAAACCATTTGAAGAATACTTAACGTTCAAATACATGTATATCATCCCCCAGTTATTCACCTATCAGTTCATCTAGAAAATCGACAGCGGATATACTTTACTGAAAGTACTGCGGCAGATAGAGTTGCAAATCCACCTTCAACCACTCTAACAGCTTTCTTCAAATTGTGTCAAACAGATTTTTTGGCATGTACACTTTTGTACTCAGAAGTTCCACTTTATTATACCTGGGACACAAAAACTAAGGTATTCAAGCAACGATTACAGGGTAAGCCAGTCTCAGGCTATCCGTGCGTTAATAAAACAGAAGTTTTGGGCAGGGTATGCACCGTGCATCCAAATCAATGTCACTGCTTCTGTTTGAGACTGCTTCTACACAATGTTAGAGGTACACAGAGCTCTAATGACCTAAAAACGATCAATGGTCAAGTTATGACTACATTCGGGGATGCATGTAGTGCACCGGGACTACTTGAAGATGATAACCACTGGGATGCTACACTACAGGAAGCATCTATATCTGATTCTGCAAACAATTTAAGACATTTGTTTGCGATCATGTGCAGTGTCTCATCCAAATCGACTTTGGGATGCACACAAATAAGCTTTTACGGAAGATTTCCTTCTTAGGAAACGCAATCAACAGCCTCAAGTTGATATAACACTTTCGGACGACATCTTCAATATGGCTTTAGTACATATAGAAGATATGACTTTTAGGATGAATGGTAAAACACTGACAAAATTGGGTCTTACCTCACCAAATCGATCTTATACACATCCGGTCATTACTGCATGGACGCGTGAAATTAGTTATCAAACTCATGAGCAAGCATCAATTGTTCGAGATGGTATTGCACAACTAAATAATGAGCAAATTCATATTGCAACCACTCTTCTTCCTGGTGGTAGGAAAGCTCACTCCACATTTAAGTTGCCATTATCCTTAACAAAAGATGCTGATCCAATTTGTCAAATAGAAAGAGGATCAGATCCAGCTAAAGTTTTACAGAATTGTTCCTTGATCGTATGGGATGAATGTACAATGGCACATAAACAAGCGTTCGAGGCTCTAGATAAAACATTGCGGCATGACACTTTTATTATCAGGTGACTTCCGACAAACGTTTCCTATTGTTCCATGTGGAAGTCCCGCTGACGAGCTTAATGCTTGCATTAAATTGTCATATTTGTGGAAGTTCATTAAGACTGTGTCGTTATTTACAAACATGCGTATACATCTCAATAGAGACCCAATGGCTGGTGAGTTTGTCTCCCTACTCCTAAAAATAGGTGATGGCAAGCTTGCAACAACCAACAATCGCACGATTGTTATACTCCAGGTATTGGCTCAATTGTTTCATCACTCACAGAACTTAGTAGCAAAGTTTATCCACATATAGCCGAAAACTATGTGCATCCTGAATGGCTAACGGAGAGAGCAATTCTAGCTACTAAATATGACATGGTACATGCCATCAATCAACAACTGGTTGATGAAATTCCAGGTGATGAACAAACTTTCACTTATGTGGATTCTTCTCTCGATGACGACCAGGCTGTACAATACCCTACAGAATGTTTAAATTCATTAGAATTGCTTGGTATGCCAACACACAAATTAAACCTGAAAGCTGGATGCCCAATTATGTTACTCCGGAATCTTGATGTTCCAAGGCTATGTAATGGAACGAGACTGTGTGTTAAACGCATGGAACCTTATGTGATAGAAGCTGTAATACTAACTGGTGTGGCAAGGAGCAAACTGACATCCCTTCCCAGAATACCCATTATTCCGTCGGATTCTGCAATAGAATTTAAAAGACTTCAGTTCCCAGTTAAATGGTGTTTTGCCATGACAATTAACAAGTCCCAAGGACAATCATTGGCAGTGGTTGGTCTAAACTGGACTTCACCTTGCTTTAGCCATGGGCAGTTTTATTTAGGATGTTCAAGGGTAGGCTCCTATTTTAATTACTTAAATTACTTCCAGTGAAATGATTTATTTTCTGTATCTATTTATTTAACTTAAAAATTAAAATCAGGCTGTTATATTTCCCCGGGCAACGCCGGGACACGGGTCCTGCTAGTATATATATATATATACATGTATGTATATTTATATATATATATATATATATATATATATATATATATATATATATATATATATATATATATATATATATGTATATATATATATATATATATGTGTATATTTAGACAGCATTTTTTTAATTAATGCATGTGTTGTTGAAAACGACATGAATCTTCTGTTTAGTGATTCTTTTTTTTTTTTTTCCATTTGTCGAAAGATCTTTTTTACGGTTAAATGGAATGAATTAATGTAGGATCGTGTGTTTGACTAACGTTCCGATTCTCTCCGGAATCATCTTCAGGTTTTACAATAACCACTCTATCCCGCCGCCTCACTATGC
Source organism: Sepiola atlantica (assembly GCA_963556195.1). Classification (NCBI taxonomy): domain Eukaryota; kingdom Metazoa; phylum Mollusca; class Cephalopoda; order Sepiida; family Sepiolidae; genus Sepiola; species Sepiola atlantica. The sequence goes on from OY744526.1 coordinate 143,824,710, forward strand.
ACCTCGTCAACACTAGTTAAATATACAAACTTAGTAATGAACACAAAAATAATACATTCCGAAACTAATTTGTAAAAAATTAAAATACTTGAAGCCGTATACATAAAACCACAGCAACCTAACATTAATAACATTTCATATGAGACAAGTACAACTATTTTAAAAAGCTGAGCTTACTTCAGTGACACCAACCGGTGTCGCCCAATTCAATTTAAAAAAAATAGGGACATCTAATTAAAATTACTTACTGCCTATCTCCCCCATTTTCCTTCTCCATTATTATTAGACTAGACCAAATTTAATCAGCCACTATTTGAAATAAAAATTATGAAATATAATGATAAGAATAATAAATAAAATAAATAAATATACGAAGAACTGTTTCAATCGTCACATTTCCACATGTTGACGTCCGTCTTTTACGTGAACGGTTTGCCGGCGTATTTTTTAAGTAATTCCATTCTTTCACTCGCTTTTTATTCAGTTTTACCTTAAAGACCTGAAGATGATTCTAAGGAGAATCGAAAACGTTACTCAAACACACTGATCCTACATAAATTCATTCCATTTCAACGTCCAAAAGATCATTCGACGAATGAAAAAAAAGGAATCACTAAACAGAAGAGTTCTGTCGTTTTCAATAACACATGCAAAAATATTTATATATATACATATATATATATATATATATATATATATATATATATTAATATATATATATATATATACATGTATATTTATATATATATATATATATATATATATTTATATACATATATATATATATACATATATATATATATATATATATATACATATATATATATATACATATATATATATATATATATATATATATATATATATATATATATATATATATATATTCTGATGACGGCTGTGAGCCAGAAACACGTGTCCATGTATTATTTTTATGTACGTATAAAATAAATAAAAATATATATCAACGAAAAATACGTCCTATGATGTTAAAGGCGACTTATAATGCAATTTTCTGAATCTTAATCAATTAGGAAAGTAAGACAATCGAAATAATAGTAAGCAAAATAACAACGAACGCTACACTCACCAATAAAAATAATTACATAAAAATACATTAACATTTAGGTGATAAAAATCGTACATATTTCCAGACAGAGCGTCTTAATCCAGTGGTAGAACGTTGGACTATAGACATATTTTATGTACGCGTAAAATAAATAACATATATATTTACGAGAAATACGTCCTATGAAGTTAAGGGCGACTAATAATGCCATTGACTTCATCTGAAACTGAAGTAATTAATCAACAACAGATAAATAGCATTTTCAGAAATTAATTTTCTCAGTATCGTTTGCCTGTTACACAATTTTAAAATCGGGATAACAAGTTGTATGGACTGATTCGGACATTTTTATTTCATGACCGCTAAACGTGGGTCACGTGATCAGAACCTGAGGGAGTCTAACTGCAAACGATGTAAGAGTGCTATCAAGGGTATATTCTGACTATAGTGACTTGATGGTAGGTAAAAATAATAAGTAGCCTCTGGCAAATGTGGAGAGAACCACAGATCATCTACATTTTTTAGTAAAGCCATTTTGGTATTTAACCATTGCGATTCCGTTTGCTCTATCTTCTCATACGCAATCAATTTATAAAGTAGAATAAGTAATAATCGTGTGCAAAACGCCCATCTCTCAACTTATCCTGATAGCTCTCATGCATGCGATCTGACTTGTTTCTACATATCTCTCTTCCCCACCTTATTTTAACTTTAATCTAGCCCATATCTCTCTCTTCTTCTAATAAATTGAAAATAAAAATGATGTTATTATTCACTTGCGCTTTACGTTTTTAAGTTATTGCTCCACAAGCACACTAAGGTCGTTCTCCTACCCACTTCCTAACAGATAATGAAATTCATATGCATTGATGTATATCTCCGAGAAACCTCATGTTGTGTGTGTTCCTCTGTTATGTATACATAAATAAATATATATATATACACCAAATTGGAAATTTCCTACATTGTTAATACACACGTGCTCTCTCTATGATATTGACCACTGATTTTTGAGCGAACAAGAAATCCTGTTATGGTATATATATATATATATATATATATATATATATATATATATATATATATATATATATATATATATATATATATATATATTTTGATTTTATTCCATTATTTGCGACAATATATATGTTGTTTCGTTAGCATTCATAATGAAAGCCAACTCTTCAAGCTTTAAATGGAATCATTGCCTAGAATCTTAAATTCAACCTCAACCGGAAATTGAAGATGCCTAAAAGGGAGGGGGCAAAGATAGCGCTTAGCCTATAGCAAGAACAGTAAGGGGGGGGACTCCAACAGGTGATATTTAAAAAAAGTTGGGTGGGGTAATATCTAGTGTATGGGCGATCGTAACCTCAATTTCAACTTCCTTCGGATTTATACCCCCTGGATATTTGTAACAAGTAAAATATATATATATATATATATATATATATATATATATATATATATACATGGGAATATAAATATATATGGACATATATATATATATGGGCATATATATATATATATATATATATATATATATATATATAAATATATATATATATATATAAATATATATATATATATATATGGGCATATATATATATATATATATATATATATATATATATATATGGGCATATATATACATATATATATATAGGCATATATATATATAAATATAAATATATATATATATATATAATGTATATATATATATATATATATATTTATATACATGTATATAAAGTAGATCACTCAAAGCGAACTTTTAGGGGGGGGGGTAAAACCTATTGTGAAAGTATACAGCTCAATATACAGGATAGAGCAGATAGATAGGTAGAAGGTTGAAAAGGAATTAGAAAAGCGAAAGGCAGATCTTTTTTCAATTCAGTTGCTCAATGCAAGTTATATTCCGGGAAAAGGCAATGTATTCAATTAATGTTTCTATTAAGTTTTCCTTAAGCCAGGCTTTTCAAGGTTTAAAATCTTATCATCAGAGGAAATTGCTGGGATAAATAAGTTGGCAACAGCCAAGATTTAAACTTTGAAAAAGTGTGTTTCATTTCTTTCTTTTAATAGATTATTTATTTATATCATTTATTTATTTTGTTATCTGTTAGTTATTTAACATTCACTGTTTTATTCACTTGTTATAATTTTGTATACATTTATTGATAATTTTTACGACGTATCTTTTACTTTCTTTCATTCTGGTGTGGATTCTTTTTCATTCATTTTTTATTCCCCTCTGTGTTCGTACTTATCTTTCAATTGTTAGAATTTATTGCTATTCCTTTTTAATTTAAATATTTTAATTTGTATTTAAATTCAGTGTTTACACATTTTTCATTTTTATATTTAAATACATTTTTCATTCATTGTTTTCATTAAATCTTTTTTTTCATTCGCCGTTGAATCATATTTTACTTTATTATTGTCATTAAAATGTTTATTATTGGTTTTAATTTTCATATGCATTTTTATCAGTTTTTAATTTTTAAAATGTATTTAAACACTTTTTACCATTCATTTTTTCAGTAATATGTTTATTTTTTCAATTGCTTTTTTTTAAATTAACCCCTTTTGTAATTTTCATTCAATAATTCAAATCGATTTGTATGCATTATTTGTTGTTATTCGCTTTCAATTTTAATATTTTAAATTTTTTTTCAATCATGTTGTATACATTTTTTTACTGGAATTATTTTTTCTATTCATTGTATTTTTTTTAATTCGCAGTCATTTTTTATTTAACTTTTACATTCACTTTCAATTCGTTATTTTTCGATTCTATTTTTAATTCATATTTTCATTCATATGTTCTCATTATGTGTGATAATTCGCATTATTATACACTTTTTAATTAATATTTTAATTCATATTTTCACTGATTTTCTGTCATGTAATTTTATTTCATTAAGTTTATATTAGTTTTCTGATTTAAGTATGTTAACCTCATTGTTCTATCCTGGATATAGCAGGATGTAATACTAAGTACTCATGGCAAGGATAAATATTAGCGATATTCTAGGTGTGATCAGGATAAATAAAAACTACCCTGTGTAACACATTGTTCTATCATGGCTAGAGCAAGCAGTAATACTAAGTACTCATGACAATGATAAATATTCGCGATATTCTAGGTGTGATCGGGATAAATAAAAACTATCCTGTGTAACTCATTGTTCTATCATGGCTAGAGCAAGCAGTAATACTAAGTACTCATGACAATGATAAATATTCGCGATATTCTAGGTGTGATCGGGATAAATAAAAACTATCCTGTGTAACACATTGTTCTATCATGGCTAGAGCTAACAGTACTAATAAGTACTCATGGCAATGATAAATATTCGCGATATTCTAAGCGTGATCGGGATAAATAAACACTACCCTGTGATTTTACAGAAGCGATAATTCAAAGTCTAAAGATGAAATCCGAAAAATGCTCGTAACAGTGTTTCACACCCGAGACAACGCAGGTGTGTTTAGACACGCAAGTGTTGTTAGAGATATAAACATGTTTCTACAATTTTCATAAAGCCTTCCACAGTGAACATTTTCATAGTTTCTTCAAACTCTTCTTTTTTATTGTATATTTCTATTTACTTTGTGTTATATCTATGACTTTTCAAATAATGACTGTTGGCCAATCCCCTACCTTGTCTCTTTGTATTACTCTTACGTTAATGTTACATTCTTTGAAATGGCATGGCTTTAACAAGGATGAACAAATTACTTTTAGGTGAAAACACCTTGTTTTTAACAACTTAGGACGTAATATATATATATATATATATATATATATATATATATATATATATATATATATATATATATAGTATCATGTATTTAATATTAAGAGGATACTATTGTTTTATTTTATAATATTAGAGGAGTGTAGGTGACATAGCATGTACGATCCGTTTCTAACCTCGCGCGGGCTCAGGGTAGAAGTATATATTTCGTTAGGCTGATGTATAATTAGAAACAAGCCACTGTGACTATCTGAAGCTTAATCTGATTTCGAAGAGAGTTGGAACTATGATTCGAAAAGAGTAAACATTTGTTCCCCAATATTTATGTTTTGTATATATCGTACTTAATTAGTGGTCACTTAACAATATTATACAGAAAAAAAGTATTGTAATGTTTAACTTAAAAAAAAAATCTATAATTCATGAATTATACGATCAGTATCATTTTACGTACACTGCTGCTGACCGTCAAGGTCTCAAAAAGGTAATTCATTTAGAATAGAGGTTCATAAGGGGATGGACGCGCTTTGTTTTTAGAACTTTTAACTAGCTGCTCTATACATGAATTATCAATATGCATTACCCATAACTAAATAATCACTCCCTAAATTCTAGTTTCTTAGTGTTTTAAATATGTTAAAGATGGATAGTATAGGTATTCCATTTTATTCGAAAATTATAATATATCACTTGTATCTATAGTTAAACAACGCTGATCATGCTACATCGCCTGGATATTCATTTCTTATGACCCCTTAAATGTACACTTGCATTCTAGATATTTTCTGGAATAACAATCATTGTATATATGAGAATTGCTTCTGTGTTATTGATGTTGCAATATTTGTAATGTCATATCTAATGTCGATAGTATTATATCAATTAATATCTATACATATAAATACATAGAACAAGAGAGTGTGTTTCGTGAAGCAACATATCATTTCGAATACCTTTTTTTAAATTATGGGTTAGAATACTTTGATTAACAGAGTAATATCACACTATTAACACCGGTAGGAAATGAAAAGTGCAAGGGGCATATCGTAGCAAATAATGCTGGTAAGATTTAAGATGATGTATCTGTCCAGGTAAGATATCCTCTTAATATTCATCATCTGAAATAACAATCGTAACTTGTTAAAAACGGTGCAATCGCTTAATAGTAGACATCTGTAAAATGCACGTGCTTTATAGGATTGGTGTCAATAAATTTGAAATGTGTTGTGGAATTTCAAATACTGTAAATACTTTTAGCATAGTTGTTTCTCGATAGCCATTACAATAATTAAACTATAGGATAATGCAGGCGATGTTTGAGAGAAAAAAACACATTTAAACATAGACAGTGTTGCATAAATATCCGATTGTTGATCAGTATAGCGAAGTCATTTGCAATGTAAATCATTGGCGTATGTGGAGTCTAGTTTCAATTATGTGACAGCAGATACTTTGATCCTCTGTTTTTCAACGTTAATTGTCATGCTTAGAACAATTAGAAAACAGAAACTGTTTATTAGTGTAGCTTTCGAAAACGTAGACATCAATTTATTTTAATGTTATGTAAAATTAATGTAAATCAAGAATACTGTTTTAGCGTATCTAGAAATAAATAAATAATATATATATATATATATATAAATGTATATATATATATATATATATATATATCTCTATATATATATATATATATATATATACTTATATATATTTACATATTTATATGTATCTCCATATATAATGTGTGAATATATTAAACATTCTAATGAACTGCCCATGAGACAATTCTTATCTATATATAAATGTACACCATTGTTGCATGATGTATGCGATAGTCTACTAATGCGCGGGTTCACATTAATTACCAAAATAAATATATTTTATGATGTTACTTTAATTTTGTTAAAAATGATAATTCAATTGCAAATATTAAACATTAAACTATGACAATAATGTATGTCG
>OY744526.1:143836507-143941507 GCA_963556195.1 Sepiola atlantica
TGTAATTACAGATGTGAATAGGAAACATTACATAATGTAGTACCACCTTACACACACAAACAAACTACGTATGCAGCCCCAGAAAATCGGCATGACAAGTCAGGAGTGATGGAAAATTCGAGGATAGGGAGAACAATCCATTGTATAGAAACGTAGATTACTTATGAGTTTTATATCTATTCATATACCGAATGTAAGCAGTGACAATCAGCCGTAAATGGCTATTGCAAAGTTGACATAATGTTACCGAAAACAGCACGAAGTGCTGAGAAGCTGGGGATTATTGTTGTGTTTGGATTAGGGTTAGTGTTATGGTTAAGGTTAGGGTTAGGGTTCGGGTTGAAAGCTGTGAAATATTGTTGTGTTTACTATACGGATCAAACACCCTGTTATTGTAACAGTGACATTGCTGTAATTAACCATGAGTATTCCTTGTGAGTAACATTGAACGTCTTCATCTACTAATAATTTAAAACAATAATTACAATACCAACAATACTACCGCTAAACATCGAAAATAGAGAGCCTGATTACATAAATATAGCTGGTCATATGATATAAAAAAGAAGAAAAACAGACAGCATACAATAGAGGGAGGATCACATGTACTATGATATAAAAGAAAACTACAGCATATCATATATTAGACAGAAAAATATACAATAATAAAATAGGAAATGTAATTCTAATTGGAAGAGTGGAAAACGAATAAGATGAAGCCGGAGAAGGAAACATTACAAGAAGGAGAAAACTGTTTTGATCAAAATTGTATTGATCAAGAAAGTTTTTTTTTTTATTAAAATGAATTATTTTCTTGGAGGTAAGTTTGCAAGAGAATCAATTCGAAAAAAATACTTTACTTTATGTGTTTTTATCACGCACTGAAGTCAACATTTTTCTCAATATAATCTTTTTCTAATTCGGTTAAGTTTATCTGCAGAAAGATAAGTATGACACCAATTATTTTGCACGCTAATTAAAATGTAAAAACAGATTGGAAGTGTTAATAGCATAGGAAAAGCTAAAAAAAGTTATATATTAAAAATAAGAAACACAGAAGCATAGAAAATACTATATATAATGTAACAGAAATCTTATTAGATATCACCTTCAACGGTTTGTAGAGGTTTCTTTGAGAACAAGTGTCAGAACAAAGGCCCACCAACAATAAAAACATAAATCAAACAATAATAATAGTAGTAATGATGATAATCATCATAATAATAATAACTAGCAGGACCCGTGTAAATTACATGAAATGATGTTATCAATACTAATTATCTTGTTTGTAATAAAATATGAGAAGAGTTGACTTTTTTCTCGATTTGATCGATCGACTAAATCCGATGTCGATGCCTAAACCTTACTTTGTGAATGAGTAAGATTAAATTAAATGTGGTTCTAATTCATAAGTAGCATACTAATATTTGGAAAGTCGTTGCTTTTGATTTAAGCGTGACACCACCGCTCACTACATCCGTGGTCCCTTCGATCTAGAAAAACAACTCTTAGAGGTTGATTGGGATCGAACTATTAACCAGTCAAGCCGACGTCAAAAACCGATGTCGGAATCCTACCTGACTAACCGTTATGCCAAAGGAAAATACTCGAAAATGAAATGAAAATTAGGTGACTGTAATGCGGTTACACATAATGGTGAGGCACAAATGTGCAGAGCTTTTGATGTAAGCGTGACACACGAAGACGCGTGCTATCATATGAATATATACAATATAATTATCCTTAATAATAATAATAATGATAATAATAGTAATTATAATAATGGTAATGCACATAATAAGAGTTATAATAATAATAATAATAATGGGCATTAATCTATTTATTAACAATGTAGAAAACCCCAACGGCACAACTGATAGAACAAATCGGAACATCCCTTCATAATTCTAGCTTGATCCCCGAGGAATAAAAAAATGGTGGAAAAATAAAAGAGGGGCGCATGATCTATTATACATAGATCAAAATATCTCGAACGAGATAAAAAGCAGAAAAAAACTATCAATGACTTGGATGTAATACGAGAAAGCATACAACAAAATCCCTCAATCATTCATAATGGTATGCTTGAAAACGTATTAGACCCGACATGATTATCAATATCGTTCAAAAAGCAAAGGAAACACGGAGACTAGAACTGACAGCTTGATAGTTATATCTGCCTGTGATAATAAGACATATACGGATATACCAAGGAGATCTCTGATCACCCATCCTTTTTCAAATAGCCATCATTCCACTACACGACACTCAGTAAATATGATTGCGGGTACAGATTTACACACACGGAACAAAGAATAAACGAACTCATGTGCATGAAGAACCTTAAACTATTTGCAACACTTAACAAAAAAAACTGGAAAAGCTGAGTAATAGAACCAACATTTTCAGCCAGGATATTCATAAAGAATTCGGAATAGGAAAGTCTGCACTGCTAGATACAAAAAGGGGAAGACTAAAGACAAGATAGGCAATGGAACTGTCCAACCAAGAGGAGATTAGGATGCTATAAATATTTAGGAGTCGAGCGGCGGACACAAGCAAATCTACAGAAACCAATCAGAAGATTGTAATTGTAAAGAATGACAATACACGTCTTCGATACGGAATGTTATAGCAAAAAAGTGTTTCAAAAAATAAACACCTATGTAGTATCACTAATAATATACTCTAGACAATTAATAGACTGTATTAAAGAAGAACTCAGAAATATGTTACACAATACTAGAAAATCAATGACAAATAACAACACACTACACCTAAAAACTATCCGGACGGTCTGTATGTGAAAATAAACGAAGGGAGAATATCGTTTTGAAGTATAGAAGACTGTGTATAAAACACAAACAGAGATCTGGCGAAATACATTACCCACAGCATAGAAAGATTGATCACCCTAATAAGGGTAAGACTAGGGAAGAACATAAGTTTAAAACAAAAATACTAAAAACAGAGAAGTGGGAAGACTAACATCTACATAGGAATTTCATAAGAATGCCAGGAAGAGACACCCCAACATCTCTGGCATGGCTAAGAAAATTACACCTGGGCAAAGTAGCGCAATCTCTAGTGATACTACACAGAACAACACACTTATAGCAAACTAAATAAAAGCTAAAATATATAAAACCCAGGTAAACTGTAAATTCAAATTTTCTGGAACAAGAGACAATACAGTAAATCACATAATTAGTGAAAGCACCAAACAAGCCTCCAAAACAATAAAAAAAATCTAGAGAGCTTCGTGGTTAAACAGTACACTTGTAACTATGCTAACTAATGCATCTTGAACACGCAGACAAATGGTACACAATAAACCGGAGCCAGTACTGTAAAACGAAAAAAGACACAATCCTTAGGGCATAAAGGTGCAAATAGTTTACCTCATACAAGCAAATATACCGGATGTCCTAGTAGTCAACAGGAAGGACAACATTTTTTCTTTTCCAGCGGCCCACAGATTGAAGATTAAGGAGACGGAAAACGGAAATAAATACATGGAAATGGCTAGAGAAATGTAAATATTATATGGAACATGTAGAACGTCAATATGATACAAATAATCGTATGAGTACTGAAAACAGCAACCGAAAAACCTGAAACACAAAAGCGAGGCTACATTAGAATCAAATCTATCCTTGAGAGTATACAAGGCCGGCAATGATGCCCACCGCTGCCACTTTAAGGACAATCGTCAGATGCAGAAACCAGCCCGCATCAGCTACGAACTGTAACCAGTTATATCGAAGAGTAAATAGGAAGAACACAAAACTACAGAGTGAATACTGTTACTAGACCCCAATAGACAGACACTGCAAGAAATGTGATAATCTGCGCCTCACCTCAAAAAGTGATGGAATTAGTGATGGCTTATATTCTACAGAATTGTTGTAGAGCGTCAAGGAGTATGGGAAAACCGAGGAGTGAGAGAACACACAAGACTTCCACTAAAACAGTGTTGTAAGTACCGGAACGTTAGGCAAGCTTATTGCTACCACACCCCAAAGGAGATCAATGATCATTAGCAGCGATAAATCAATTGTAAGCCGCTATTGCGAGAACGCTAGGTGATTTTCAATTTTAAACGACGACCGGATGAGAGTAGAGTACATATGTGGTGGTGTGTTGCCACTCGGATATTAGGAAACACAACTGGTTATTTGCAGTGATCAATCACTGAATATCACTTGTGTGAGAACTCATCGCGAGTACAAATACAACTACTAATAATAATAATACAAATACTACTACTAATAATAATAAAAAAATAATTAAAATGACAGTAGTAGTGGTAACATATGATGTGTAATGTGAACGATAATTTTAAAGACATATTAATATAGAAGAAATGTGGGCAGGGCGTATAGCAATTGCAGAAATCTACCGTATTACCAATGAACACTGAAAACTGCCGAGTAAACATGACAACACTGAGATACAAGTGTTAACATAAGTTTGGCACCATACAAAACACTCAGATAATCTGCGTAAAAGAAGGTACCATTATTCTGCATAGGTAGACACGCATTACAGCTGCAAATATCATATGTTCTGATGTAGCAACGATTTACCCGTACAAGTTTAATCCCTGTTATTATCGTCTCAGAGTTGCATCCACATACTTTTTTAACAAGTATTTTTTTCATTGTATGTGTTCAAATAGTTATTGTGTACGTGTACCATCCTTAACTTAAATAACTCCTATTCACACAGCCAACATCATATTCATACGTTGTCACCTTAGTATTATTTAGATGCAGATTCTACCTTTATATCGTTTGTTTTTTTAAGTGTGTCCCGCTCCTTGATTCATTACGTTTCCAACACACAATCCTGTCGATGTAATGTGAATAACGTATTGCTGTCATCTATCTAACAGGTTTGCCACGATTACATTAAAATGATATCACACTATTATATAAGGTGTCAGTTGCAATATACGTTGATTTGTGGCGAGATAAAATATCGTTGAATACAGCCGGAATATTAAAGGAATTCTAGCATCTGGAAACAAAATAAACTAGCCAAATATATACGCATAACAACGAATAAAATAACGCAACATAAACGTTACTTATACACACAACATACAAAGACGATGTCAAGTAGCAAGAATTGCTAGTGTAGAGTTATAATTAAGAAAATGGTAGATTGCAATATCAGTTTTTTACAAGATGACACGCTAAAACAGTGTCTGAGTAAATATTTAGTATATCCGAGAATAACCTTACATAGATTCAACAAAAGGTAACAGTGAATATTCAACTCTGTACAGAACTTATTACTTATTCAGTATTTATTTAATTGTATTCCGCAACTGCTAGTAGGAAACATGATTTCGCGGTTTGAGTTAAAGTAAAACAGTGTATTGCAAATATTGAATAGATTCTTGTCATTCTTCTCCAGATTAGGGTTCCTGATCTTCCCAGTGAGAATTGGTTGTCCATGACCACCCTAACATGGCACCTCTATGCATTTAGATTAATTAATACAAGTGGTCGACAACATTAATGGAGTAAATAATAAACCAAACATACATGTTTTGTCAGTTAATATGGATGGAAATCGTGGTATTACATTATATTAAGCACTTGAGATTAAAAAATGTAAGAGTACAGGATTGAGATGTAGTAAGGGCATTATCTAACACGATAATCACTTATAGATTTGCAATCAGACAATATAAAACCAGCAGAGATGAACGAAATCACAAATAGAGAATGGCATAAAAGAACAAGTGAATCCTATTATATAAAGTAAACCCACTAAAGGAAACCATAGATCGGCATTACCCTATTAAGGTAATATTGGTTTCTTAATTAACTAGACTAAACAAACCAGAAATGCGTGGTAAACCCCAGCCGACTAATCAGGAAAGAAAAGAACGCACCAATATATGACGTTCAGTTACTTTACGTAATAGTATACTTAGGGTGAAGACTACTCGTAACTATTACATATCTTTTGTACAACGAAATTTACACGCTATACAATCCTAACACAACAATTCTAAGAATACGATTACCGCCCCCAATAAAATTTCTCTGTTTAAGATTACAGAAAACCGTGACACGGAACACGACTTGTGAAGTCTAGAGAAAGTGTAACAGTAAAACACTACATGGAATTCATTAATTGAACAAAGTAAGAGTGTATAATAACTCCTTGAAGTTTACTTTTAAATAAAGACGTGTCGCTATTTAAAACTATAAATCCCAATGCGATCCCAAAATTAACAATGATAACCATATTATTAAATGAAAGAATGATGCCTGAAAAGATAAGACAAATTGTATGACGGTTGTTTTCATGTAGCCGAGTGGAAATATAAAAATATCACTTTTTAACATGATAAGAAAGTGAGTCAATCACATACCTGAGCAATAATTAAAATATAATTTTACTGGGTGACTTAAATACAATATAATTAGTCTGCACACACAATAGCTACGCATGATTATAATACACACAAGTTAAACAATCAGTCAAGAAGTCGGTTTTCTCAAAAAACCGTTAACAGGTTTACCTCAAGACAATACGTAAACTATGTGAATTGAGAGATTAAACTACTAAACATCATGCAAACAACACTATTAACAAGACTTTTACGAAAACTAGGATCCATTGCGAAGAAAAACTCGAAAATTGTAATTAAATGAAGGATTAACATCGTGCATTACCTTATTATCTTAGAGAAACAAAGAAAGAATTTGACAACGACACCAAATAGTTTAATTTCAATAGAATACTTGAAATTCGTGAAGAGGGTTTAGTCATACACACTCTCTGGTAAAAAAAACATATTTTTCTTCAGCGATATCGTTATGGTAAAGGCTCGTCAACACACCTCTTGAGTGAGGAATAGTATTAATTATGAATACTGTGACACATCTGAATCAATGTAAGGCGTGCCAAAATACCAACTATTTGAAGGACACAATAAATACTAAAACGGCTGAATAATGGCTATTTTGTAAATTAAAGGTTCAACTTCTTATATGTTTAATTACAAACTAAAAATGTACGTTAACACGTCTTTGCCATACCTTCTGTTCACATACTTTTAGTGATACGGCCGTATATGTGTCACCATTATGAGTCTACTTTATAAGTTATATTTTTATGTTAGACGTATATGTACTCTCGGAGTACATTGGGATAAAACCAAAAACACAAATCGCCCAATATGCGAGTGGTATGTACTTTCATATTATAACGAAAACCAGCCATATAAAAGTTAAGTATCTCTCAGAATATGAAGAAAACGCAATTAGCCCATGTGTATTAAATGGACACACTTTTTTAGATTGGATGTTCAAAGTGTTGTATTATATCCAACATAAAGCGATATATAAATGTAACATTTCCTCAAAAAGTATAGTATGTATCTACCGATCGCCAACTTATTGTTAGAATAATATTCCCACAATTCGAAATTAGGAATTGGTTTGCCTCAAAAGATAAATAGCGTTATTTAGTAATTTATATGAACCCGTTTTTATTCAATATTATTTATTATGGGAAAATAATATTAAAATGTAATTTTACCAGGTGTTATTGTTTTTTAGTAGAACGCCTGGACATATAAAGTGTTTTGCAGGGTAAAACATTTTACATATTGTAAGGAAAGTACAAAAATGTAAACATTGGACGACATCTTGCTTTTTTCACACGTTAGTGTATCGAATATCACACAGGAGAACCTTGTGTGTTCATGTTTACACGAGACTTCCTTTCGCATGTTTCAACCAACTATTGAGAAATACAAATAAAATAACAGAGAGAAAAGCAAGAAAGAGAGAGTGTCTGCGCAATTGTCTTGATCATTGTTAAATATGGGATTAAAATATAACATGGTCAGTTAACGATACTAGTGAAAAATAATAGAAAGTAAACGTTTTCAGACAAAGGAATGTTTACCAAAAATATTCAGACAAATCACTAACGTATCTCTAGATTATATTAACAAGATTACGAAAATGAACAGTGATGATCAAGTGTTATTAAATGTCATACATTATTTAGTGGGCGTGTATTTCGGTTGAGTTGGTTTAGTTAATTTGCGTAGAGGGGGCAAAAGAGTAGCCAGTTCATCGGAGTGCAATCCATTGAAGTATTTGTACAACAAGCACAAAAATGCTACATTGCGGCGATGAGGCATGGGCTCGAGCTTTGTTGACAGTGAGGGTGCTATTTAGTGTCCGACTCTTTTTTTGGGCCTTGCCAAAGAGGGAGAGACGAGCAGATGATGCCCCAGCTAAGATGTGGCAACAATACTCCATTCATGGGCGGATGGTGGTTTTGTCGAGATACAGGATAATGTAATGTGTGATGAGTTTACTACCACGGTAGATGGAAGCCCACCTTCTTTGCTGCAGCCTTTGTACGAATTTGTATTATTTTTCTCATTATATCTATATAAAATTCTTCTTAGTAATAATGAATATGTGAGGGCATTATATTTGGATGTATCTAATACAATAACACATGAAACAAGCGAATAAAATCACACTACCACTAATAATATAACATATGTGTACAGATAGAAGGCTGCTATCGGCATTGTTGCCGAATATCCCAATGTAAGCGTTTCGCTAATTAGGTTTTCGTGTACGCATACACAGATTCTTCTAGCAGTAAAGATCATTTATTGGTTAATGTATATTCAAAATGCCTGGAAAGTAATTATACTGTGCGCCACTGAGAACGAATCTCATTTAAAAATACACAATTAAAATGGCGTGTGAGCAAACAATTTGGGGATTCGATAAGTAAATACGACGCTTCGTTTTCTGAAAATGTGCAATGAATAGATTACATTGGTTGTGTAATTGTAAAAAGGAAAAATAAATAGGAACCTATATCCAATTTAAATAATGTTCACACCACCGTGGATTTCAAAAATAGTGGCTAAATAATCCAAAACACGAATATAATTACTGCAGTCTAACGTACGTCTTTAAATATTTATCTTAAATAATTAATCACTTTCTAAACTATACATCACATTGCACGTCATAAAAGATAACTTCGTTACGTTTACTGTAACATTCAATCAAATTGAAGTAGAGTTCCTTCATTGATCGACGGGTGTTTCTTAACTGCGTAATAAGTGTCCTAGTTATTACCTTAGTGCGTTCAAACCGGACACATTTTTCAATCAGGTAGTTTAATTCAAGTTTATATAGAGAATGTTCTAGTTCGATATGATTATTTATATTCGTTGATCAGCATTTATTGTTTGTTCCACATTGCTCATATACAGACAACTTTTGACAAAACATGTCTTAACCGAAATTGCGAAAACTTCAATTGCTAAAGAAATATAAGATCACGTGCATAGTATCCCAATCTATCATAAGAACAAAATAAAACAAGCTGTTCAACCATAGTTCACATATAAAACAGGACACTATTTTATGTAAATTCACTAGCGAACGCAATATATATATACATATATATATGCACATATATATAGTAATTAATATTTATTTATTAATAAAATATTATTGTTTATTAGCCCCCGCCCACAAAGGCTGGGCACTCTCGAGAAACTTTAATAACAAGCAGTGCAAATAGCTATATGCACGATCCGAACGCCGTTTCGTAGATCACTCTATACTGCTTGCTGCACAGCCGCCGATTCGCTATTTACATTTTGAATTCCTCTATATTTACTAACTAATTGGCTATGGCCGATGGATAAGATCCTCGACTACGAATCAGTGGCGATTTGTGATCGGATTTCACGCCCACCGACCGTTGAGAATCAGTGCCTACACTGAAGATTGCGTTAGCATGAAACATCGGTGTATGTAGGTATTTAAATAATTATTATTTATTTATAAAATATTATTGTTATATATATATATATATATATATATATATATATATATATATATATATATATATATATATATATATATATGTATATATATAATTTCCAGTCATGCGAACATGTACAGTTACATATGTACATAAATGTTTAAGTTGCATTATCTTTAAGGCTTAAACTTACTAAGACCTCAATATTTTTTCAAAGTACACAATTTAAACAAATTTTAAAGTCTGACAAAGTTAGCTCTTGAAAGAAATTGAAGCTAACATATATGTGTATACATAGAAATGAATACTAAAACAACTCTAAATGTTTTTGATATGTTTTCCTAAACACTGAGTATTCATTTGATACACATATCCAGTAACACATCTAATACATGTACTCAATATATATATATATATATATATATATATATATATATATATATATATATATATATATATATATATATAAATTTATATATATATACATATATAAATGTATATATATATATATATATATATACGTATATATATATGTATATAAATATATATACTTACATATTTATATATATATATATATATATATATATATATTGGTATATATGTATATATGTATATGTATGTGTGGATTGTGTATATATATATATATATATATATATATATGTATATATATTTATAAGTGAATATATATATGTATATATATATATATGTGTGTGTATTTGTATATATATATATATATCATATATACGTGTGGGCATATATATATATATATATATACTTATATATATGTAGATTTATGTATATATATATATAGATATATATATATATATATATATATATATATGTATATATATATATATATATATACATATACAGAGAGAGAGAGAGAGAGAGAGAGAGAGATTTGGAGAGTTTACCAAGATATGTTACCTTTCTTCCAGAGAGGATTCATCTCAACGAACATATATTTCATCTCATTATTTATTTATTTATTTTGTAAAAAGAAATAAATCATCAAATAAAATATATTTTCGTTGCTATAGATCTTTCTGGAGAGAAAGGGAAAAACATATCTTGGTAAACTCTCAAAATAGAATTATAAATGCTCTGCCCCTATAATTGGCGCTCATCGAGCTTGGTGGTATAGGTCTTATTCCGTACTTTACATGATTTTCACATTGAATATATATACATGCATATATATATATATATATATATATATATATATATATATATATATATATATATATATATATATATAGTTGTGTGTGTGTGTGTGTGTTATATGTGCATATGCATTAATATGTATACATATATGCATATATGTATACATATATGCATCTGCCCCTATAATTGGCGCTCATCGAGCTTGGTGGTATAGGTCTTATTCCGTACTTTACATGATTTTCACATTGAATATATATACATGCATATATATATATATATATATATATATATATATATATTTGTGTGTGTGTGTGTGTTATATGTGCATATGCATTAATATGTATACATATATGCATATATGTATACATATATGCATATACATGTATACATATATGCATATATATATATATATATATATATATATATATAGTGTGTGTCAGGTAGTACATGAAAAAGAAATCAAATAAAGTGCTCGATCACATAAGAGAGCTAATATAATTTATTTAGTTACTGTATATTACATAATTCAGTAATGCACCGCGGTTTCATCCAAAAGGGCAGATATATCCACGTATATATATATATATATATATATATATATATATATATATATATATATATATATATATATATATATGGGTGTATATATATATGTATGTGTATATATATATTTATATATATATGTATGTGTATATGTATATGTATATATATATGTATATACTTATGCATATATATATATATATGTATATATATATATATATATATATATATATATAAATATATATTTGTGCGTGTGTATATATATATGGTTTTACATATATATATAGATATATATATATATACAGGGTGTTTAAAAAGTCTTGGGAACATTACAAATGCGTATATCTCATGAACTATTCCAGGTAGAAAAATGAAACTGGTGCCATTTTAAAGCTTGCTTAATCAAGTTTTTTGGTCATTCTAATGATTTTCGTGTTATCTTTCCAGGTGCAGTAATGGCGTTCTCTAAACAAGACAAGGCATTTTGCGTCCTCCAATTTGCAAAGACTGAATCGTAGACATGTGTTCAGCGTGCATTTCGCAGGAAATTTAAAAAAGAAGCCCCTGAAAGGAAATCCATTGTCAGATGGCATGCTAAATTTGTGAAAGATGGGTGTTTGTGCCCAAGTAAGCGAACAGGTTGCCCTTCAACTTCAGAAGATTCAGTTGAGCAAGTTCGGACAGCCTTTCAGCGGAGCCCCCGTAAATCAGTGAGAAGAGCCAGCAGGGAACTTCAGCTTGCTCCAGCAACTGTCTTGCGTGTCTTAAGGAAACGACTGCAAATTGTACCTTACAAGCTCAAGTTGGTCCAAAAGTTGAAGGACACGTATAAGCCACTTCGCCGTGACTTTTGCATTGCAATGCAAGAGAAGTTGGAAGATAACGGCTTTGATGACCAGCTTGTTTGTAGCGATGAGGCGACCTTCCATCTGAATGGAAAAGTTAACAAGCATAACACTCGCATATGGGGTACTGAGAATCCTCATGAACTTCTTGAGCACGAGCGAGATTCACCAAAAGTGAACGTGTTTTTTGCAATTTCCAAGAAAGGTGTCTATGTCTTTGAAGAGGCAACTATCACTGGTGAATCCTATCTCAACATGCTGGAAGACTGGTTAATGGCTCAGTTGGAACAAGCAGAATCTGATGACTTCATTTTTCAACAAGATGGTGCACCACCACACTGGAGTCTTAGAGTAAGGCAGTTTCTTAACACAAGGCTGCCTGGTAGATGGATTGGGAGATCTGGGCGAGGTGATGACGTTCTCATGCCCTGGCCTCGAAGGTCTCCAGATCTTACCTCGTGTGCCTTTTTCCTTTGGGGCTTTGTCAAGCAACAAGTCTATGTGCCGCCCCTTCCAAGAGATATTGACGAACTAAAGGCTCGAGTAACGGCAGTTGTGGGAACCATTGACGTCAAGATGCTGGAACGCGTTTGGCAGGAAATGGAATATCGACTAGATGTCTGCCGTGGGACGAATGGTGCTCATATTGAGCAACTTTGAAGATTCCGCACAAAACTTGAAACTTTAACCTTTCCAACGGTACCAATTTCATTTTTCAACTCCTAATAGTTTTTGAGTTATTAAAAATCGTTATGTTCCCAAGACTTTTGAAACACCCTGTATATATATATTTATATAAATGCATATATTTGTATATATATATATATATATATATTTATATATATATATATATATATATATATATTTATATATATATATATATATATATATATATATATATATATATATATATATATATATATATATATATAATTGCGCGTTAGTGTTACCGAAATACACCACCAATCGTCCTTAAAACTTACATTGATACATTATAAAACCGAGTGGCTTCCACATCGATAACAAAAAATGAGTAGGACTTTTATTGTAAAAAGATGACAAAAAATCACGTGGCCAACCTATCTATGCTTTTTGTAAGCAATAGGTAGGCTATAAAAAGCAACATAATTTTAAAAATGCCTACACTCGTAAACATGTATAATGTGTTGTAATACTACCAAATAAGGTCGCACTGTTTTAGGTGATATCATATATCTTGTCTTAAGTTAATTAAGTCACACTCGTTTTTATTATTTTGTGTTTAATTGTAGTAAATACTGTCTTGTTTTGTGTATTGTGTATGTATTGATCACATGCATGCATACGTGCGCAGTAACTTAATACACATAGTAAATGTACCGTACAGTAGGAATCATGTATATTTGTCTCAGGATCTGTGAGCAAATACTAATCGAGTTAAATTGATCGTGTTTTTGACATTTCCCAAAGCTGAACAATCTACCTTCGTATTTCACTTGCATCATTCTACTCATCCCCCGAATAGAGCAGAAGTAAATATCAACGCCCTGGTTGTTTTGCTTATACCCGGTTCGAAGCATATTTGTTCGTATGAGTCTAGTTTTACTTAGTTTTACTCACTGCGATCGCTTACACAACCCACCGACGCTATACAGGCAATCTATTCTCGTATACTATTAGCTATTTGATTTAGTTCCGTAAAGGAAAGTCACGTGTTCATCGTTTATCAATCAAAGTAAATACGAAACTATTAAACATCTCGGCAGGTGTGTCATTGTCTCCAACATTCAACAGCATCATAGAGAAAAACAGATTTAAATAATTGAAATACACAGCAGTTATAAAATACTCTTATTTCTTCACTTACCAATCAGAGTTAAGTAATTACTGTTCAGTATTAATTATACTTTTTGCCAGACACATCTAAATGAATTGAGTCTGGCAATGACACGACCAGTTTATTTGTTCTTACTTAACAGTTTGCAAACATCACGTGCTTACATTAGAAAATTCTAATCTGTACAATTTCATTATTATCTATTATTGTAAAAAGATTTACTATTTCGTTGAAAATTTATGTTTCAGACTTATGTTGATGCTTATCTCTTTTTAATAATGTATAAGACCAATGGTGTTTTACTGGCATAACTTGTCCGACTTATTTTGTTTCTTTCGCGCTTTATTCCTTACAATTGGCAACGGGAAGTGCTTACATATGTGGCTTGAACGCGATTGTTCTTCTGGTTCGCAGATGTAGATTAAAAGAGCAAGTCAGTTGTATTATTTAGCAATTTTTATTTATGTTATATTACTGGTATTTAAAAAAGTATCATGCGCATGGGTTCGTTCGAAACTGTTTATTATGTAATTTTGTTTCGAAAACGCCAGCTCGGTACACTACTAGATTTTTCTAACAGACCGACTGCTACAGTCTTTTAATTAAGCTTCGAACAAATAAAGGAGGCAAAAGTTTGTATTTTCGCCACGTGTCTTCGAGTTTAATGCGGGATGGAGAGTTGTGAGTCTAAACTGCTTGTTCTAATAAAAGAGTAGGTCCCGAACATAAACTGCGCATTGTTAATACCACTAGATTCACAGCCGTTGTCACCAAATAAGGAAGCTAAACATCATTTACTTCAAGTAGAAGTTTTCTCAGTTGTATCTATTATATTATACGTAACCACACTTTGTTTGCACGTGTTTTTCCTGTATTATATAGTGAACCGTTGTTTTCATATTTAGATATACATTCAACCTGACATTACAAACATACATTTTTTATGGAGCTGTTGTCGAAGATTGTACAATGTTGGTTCGTAGAAATGAGGTTTTAGAAGCTATAGCCTGGTAGGCGCGGAACACATCTTTATTAGATGTTAGATAGCTAATCCTTCGAATTCTTGGAAAAGAAGGAACACGTATGCAGTCACTGACTATTGATAAAATGTACAGTAATACATGTTCGTGACAGTTTTGATTATGATAGAAATCGGTGTGTAGTTATATAAACTACATGGGTAGGAACATAATAGCTGAGTTGGGCAACATTGTAGGTCTATAAAGTGAGGGAAGATTCTTATTGTTTTTGTACGTGTTTGTATGGAAAAAATATCATGTATTTGTTCGTAAAAGCACAATTTTAACATTGTGTCGATTTCTCTTTGATTAGCAGTTCATGCATGGAATTTATCGTCGGCTACCCTCCGCGACCGTCTACTGTTATTAGTTATATATTTTATATTACGTTTTTGATAACAAATATTTAACTGGTATCAACGTTATATTTTCTGTGGCGTGCGTAGTATATTAATGGCAAACCGTCCGTATAATTATTTAATAAATATGATGTCAGTCATTATTAAAAAGTGTTATTTGAGAATTGGTCGTAATAAGAAGGAACGACCCTCCGTCGTAGAATGGATAACAATTGGAGAATACAAACATCGCACAATGTTATGGGCTGCGTGGGATTATGTATCCTGTTATTTCGAAAACCTTTCCAACATATTTCCAATTAAATTCTGCCTGATACTATTATCATACAGCTGGACATTTAAGGATTTTGGGTTGTAGTTGCAATGCGAGTTGATACTTTAGACTTTTCAAAGGGGGAAGAAATAAAGCGCAGTCGAGTACTTCATGGACATAAAGTGTAATTAAAGAGTGCCTTGCAATGTCTGTTTAACACCCAATAGTTCATAGGATAGAATTGAGATAATTACCCAGCTGTACTATGTAAAGGTAGGAAAGAGTACCCAGCACTTCCCAATTTTGATTTTCAGGTGTTTCCTGCTTTTATATATATGAGTACATCTAGTTCCTTGCATGCTCTGAAGCGGTAACACGATCCCACCATTTTTTAAGCAACCTTAGCAACAAAATTGATATCCGTCTGCAAGTATATGTATGTAATCGAAGTCAAAAATTAGTATCTACACACGACATGTCTTCAAGGAGAGATACATTCATGTCGATTTGTTTAAAACGGGATGAGTTTTGTTTAAGAAATATACAATTCAACCTTTTGTCCTCTCTGTTCAATATGCTCTACTTCCAAGGAAAATAATCAGCGCGATTGTTATAATTAGTGCTCACGGAGGTTCTACCAGATACAGATGTGTCAACTGCATAGATATCACTCATTACTCTCAGAAAACAATAAAGATCACGAAGTGTGCTTACGCCATAATAGATCAGTGAACCGCTCTGTAATCACTTCTGTGTTTCAGATTGCATTGTGGGGGATGCTAACGCATTCTATTCCTCTTAAATATTGAAGAAAAACGAGCAAGAAAACGTCAACATTCAACACAAATGAAGGGCAAATAAAATATCCAATACTCAAACATTTATATTAACAACAACAATTTATTTTGCAGTTTAACACATAAAAATTATATTTCATATTTGACGAAAGTCTTTTAGTGTCTTTTGGATAAATGTCTCTTTGACGGCTTGAAAGAAATAGTGTCTTTTTGTTATTTAAAGCAATGTCTCTTTAAATAAGTGTTGTAAGACGAAAGACGCACGTGTGTACGTGTGTACGTGTGTGCGTGTGTAATTGAAAAGCGAGAAAGAAAATGGCAAGCTTACTATATGTATCCAGCAGTCAGAAAAGAGGAGAAGGAATGGTTTGACGAGACAGGTAGTCGTCGCATCTTAAGAAATTCTGGAGGCAAGAGACCGGAACCGTCGCAAACGACGTTTATATATGTCCTAATCAGCAGGGGCAGTGACCGGAAACATATGATCCCTATTTTGGCGTTTTCTGCGGGGTGTTGAAAACGCCTGTCGACTGCTGTTGAAAAGTTGAATTCCAGAAAACCCCTCCTCAGATTGAAAAATATTGAAAGAAAAACAAAATATTTTCAATATGTAACATATTGTTTGAAGTTGGCATGCCAATTTTCTCTCCTGCCGGATTTTGTCCTTAGCGTCGGTGTAGGTAGTGTGCTGTTTATTGTAGTATCTTGTTCGCACACGTCAGTGTCTTGTGAAGGTGTGAGGTGTTCCGACACGCTATTCTCGATAGATCCAAATATGTCGGTTTTAACCTGTCTATGGCAACCGTATCTTGTTTTCCATTTTTCATAATAGTGAAATACTTTTATTTCCTCTCGACTACTTTGAAGGGTCCTGAATATGTAGCACAAAGAGTTTTTTTTACTGCATCAATGCGTACAAAAACATATTCACAGTTGTTGAGGTCTTTTGGGGTGTAAATTTATTTTGTCTGTGTCCTTTTAGGTGTAAAAACCAAATCATTCATCCTTTGCTTAAAATGTTGAACAAAGTTTGTAGTTGGTTGAAAATAATTTGTTTTCTCACAAAATTGGCCAGGCAATGTCAGTGTGGGCCCAAACACCATTTCAGATGATGTGCACCCTAAATCTTGGTTCCACACATTTCTGATGGACAACAAAACAAAAGGGGTGTTTTCTAACCATGTTCCGGAATCGTTATTTGCTGTCAGAGCTGCTTTCAGTTGTCTATGGAAACGCTCGACCATTCCGTTCGCACAAGGTTGATAAGCCGTTGTGGTTATGTGTTTCACTCCCAAAAGTTTTGTGAACTCTTTGAAAAGTGTTGATTGAAATTGTGCGCCGCGATCTGTTGTTATTACGGATGGACAACCAAAATTAGCTTTCCAATCCTGCAATATTGCTTTCGCGACGGAATGTGCGGATGTATCACACAAAGGAGTTACGACAGGCCATCTGGTAAATCTGTCAATTATTGTCAGTAGATATTGGTGGCCCTTTGCTTCTGGTAGTGGTCCAACTATGTCGATGTGTAAGTTGGTGAATCTACCATCTGGGTGAATAAATTGTCCAGGAGGAGAGTTTGTATGTCTGCCTACCTTGCTTGTTTGGCATTTTAAACATACTTTAGTCCAGTCAGTTATGTCTCTATGCATTTTAGGCCATACAAAACGATCACTAATTAATTTTTTGTAGCTCGTTTGCCTGGGTGTGACAAGTTGTGAAAATGTTGGAAAACTTTTTGTCTTAGTGAAGGTGGTATGTATCGTCTGGAATAGCCTGTGCTCGTGTCGCATAGAAATGTTTCTGATCCGAAAGGGTCTGGTTGTTCCTTTCATTTTAAGGAAGTGTTCTTTTTTACTTCGTCTAATGTCACATTATTTAGCTGTTCCTCTGCGATTAGATCGAAGTTGAGTGTTTCCGAATTTATGGCATGAATAGTGGAACGTGACAAAGTATCTGCTACAATGTTATCTGTACCCTTGATGTATTGGATATCCGATGTAACTTGGGCTATATAGTCCAGTTGTCGGGTATCTTGTGGTGTATATCTTTCCATGCTAGTGTGTAAGGCGTATGTGAGGGGTTTGTGATCTGTGAAAACTGTAAAATCTCGACCCTCGAGAAGATGCCGAAAATGTTTGATCGAGAGATAGATCGCAAGTAATTCTCTGGAGAAAGCGCTGTATTTTTGCTGTGCGTTATTCAATTTCACAGAAAAGAAAGAGATTGGTCTTTCTGTACCGTTTTGAGACTGGTGTAGAACTGATCCAATCGAATCTGAAGGAGCGTCCGTAGTCAGTGTGAGTAGTGAATTATCCTCATCACGGATGTAGGAAAGCTTTGTGAAATCTGCTAGTGCTTTCTTCGAGTTTTAAATGCGATCAATGTTTCCCCTTCTACTGCAATTGTTGCATTTTTCTTTTTTTGTTTGCGCAGTAAATTGGTGAGTGGGGTTAATATCTTTGCACAACCTGGAATAAATCTGCGGTAATAATTGATAAGACCGAGGTATCTTCTCAGGTGTCGTAATGTTGTTGGTTGTGGAAACTGCTGTATCGCTCCCACTTTTTCTAGTATGGGCGCAATACCTTGCTCATCGACTACATTACTCAAGAATGTCAGTTGAGAAACTGTAAAAACACATTTGTTCACGTTGATTTTTAAACCAAAATGTGCCAGTCTCTACAAAATCTGTTCTAGGTGTTCGTGATGTTCTGGCATACTTCGACTACCGATGAGAACATCCTCGATGTATGCAAAAGCAAATGGTAATCCTCTCAAAACTTCGTCTATCAGTCTCTGGAAACTTTGAGCTGCGTTACGTAATCCAAAAGGTATTCTTGTGAATTCGTATAGGCCGAAAGGAGTAGTGATTGCTGTTTTTGTATGTCTTCTTCCGCCACTGGAATCTGATAGTATGCTTTGACCAAATCAAGTTTGGTAAACATTTTAGTTCCTTGCAGACCTATGGCAAAATCGTGGATGTGTGGAATAGGATATCTGTCAGGAACTGTTTTAGCATTGAGATGTCGAAAATCTCCACAAGGCCGCCAAGCCCCTGAATCTGGTTTTGGTACCATGTCTAGTGGCGAAGAGTATGGGCTTCTTGATGGGCGGATGATTCCTAACTTTAGCATGTGTTGAAATTCGTCTTTTGCTATTTTGCACTTATTCGGGCGTAATCTTCGTGGAGATGCATGAGTTGGTGGTCCGGTAGTTTTAATGTGGTGTTTAGCAGAATGGCGAATTTTATCCGTGTGCTTCAAAGGAGTCATTATGGATGGACATTTTTTAAACAGTTCCTGTAAATCACTGTTAGTTGGTAAAGTACAGCTGATTCCTGTTGATTTGTGCACTGATGTTATTCCTTTCATCGACAACTGTGTTTCATTGTCGATGAGACAGTGTGTATACATGTTTACCGATAGACTAAAATGAGATAAAAAGTCTGCCCCGAGAAGGGGTGTTTTTACTTGGGGTCGTGTAAAAATCCATGACAAAGGTCGTCGCAGTCCCAAATTTAATGTTAATGATGTCTCACCGAAGGTTTGGATTTTTGATCCGTTTGCTGCTTGCAACGTGTATTCTGATGGTGTAGACTTGCTGTTGGGTTCGGGTGGTATTACACTTATTTGTGCACCTGTGTCGACTAAAAAATGATATCCGATATTGCTATCCCGGATGTAAAATAGACGACTAATTTGTTTGATTCCAGCAGTTAATGTCGTCTGAATCGCTGCTGGAGCGTCCGTTTCCCACCTGAGTCTAGTCAGCATTGAAATTGCATTGTTTTATGAATTTCCTCGCCTTTTTTCCAAAATTGAGATGATACCAGCAGGTATCGTGCGTTTGTCTCCATCTGGAGGAGGAATTTGGCCGGCTCCGACGATTCCTATGTGGAAAATAGAAATTGTCTCTGAAACGTCTCCGAGGTCGGTAAAATTGTTCTTGGTTGTTAAGGAGACTCTTGACCTTGAGTGTTAATTCTGACATGTTTTTTTCAAGCCTAGCTACAATGTCAGGTGTGTCTGTTTTTAGTGTCGGCACTGAAGACGCACACACGTTCTTTTCTGGGTTGTTACTTTCGTGTATTTTGTCAGCTACTTCTGCAAGTTTCTCCAAATTCAAGTCGTCCGGTAGTGATGCCAACATTTGTGTAGTGTTGGCCTGGAGCTTGTCTGTCCATAACTTTTTCAGAACCGTGTCGGACATTGTATTTGATCCCAACAATGTGCGCATTTTTCTTAAAAGTTGAGATGGTTTCATGTCTCCTAAATTCAGGTTGTTGAAAAGGTCGTGGAGTCGCCTTTCGTTCGATTTGCCTGTTCGTCTTATTATGGCTTCCTTCAAAATGTCGTATGGTTTTTCCAGCGGCATGTTGTCTAAAAAGTCTACGACTTCTGTAGCTACGTCTGCTGGTAGTTTTTCTACCACGTACACGTATTTTGAATTTGGCGAAGTAATCTTTTTCGCCGTAAAAATTGCATTCAGCTGAGACAACCACGTGTGTACGTTTGGAGGGTTGTATGTTGGCAAATTCACAGTCAATGTACATTCTGTCGGGTCGCTAAAAGTCATTGGTGTTTGAATACTGGAATCTTATTAAATAAATGTTCAACGGGGTTACTAAATTGTGGGGGATGCTAACGCATTCTATTCCTCTTAAATATTGAAGAAAAACGAGCAAGAAAACGTCAACATTCAACACAAATGAAGGGCAAATAAAATATCCAATACTCAAACATTTATATTAACAACAACAATTTATTTTGCATTTTTACACATAAAAATTATATTCCATATTTGACGAAAGTCTTTTAGTGTCTTTTGGATAAATGTCTCTTTGACGGCTTGAAAAAATAGTGTCTTTTTGTTATTTAAAGCAATGTCTCTTTAAATAAGTGTTGTAAGACGAAAGACGCACGTGTGTACGTGTGTACGTGTGTGCGTGTGTAATTGAAAAGAGAGAAAGAAAATGGCAAGCTTACTATATGTGTCCAGCAGTCAGAAAAGGGGAGAAGGAATGATTAGACGCGACAGGTAGTCGTCGCATCGTCTTGCGACTGGCCGATGGAGCGAAACAATTCTCTCTGATGTGTCTGAAGAAATTCTGGAGGCAAGAGACCGGAACCGTCGCAAACGACGTTTATATATGTCCTAATCAGCAGGGGCAGTGCCCGGAAACATATGATCCCTATTTTGGCATTTTCTGCGGGGGGTTGAAAACGCCTGTCGACTTCTGTTGAAAGGTGAATTCCATAGCATCCCATCAACAAGTATTTATTTGAGGATCGACTCGGTAACTGCGAAAGTCATTGTCCGTTATTTACTAATTAGCAGATTTGTGACGCAATTGTCTATAGGGTATATTATCGAACGCTTTTAAATGTCAAGTTGTATTGCTCTAGAACTCACACCGTCACTTGAAAATTAATTGATCGTATACATTTTAAAAGCTCGGACATTACATTCTATCTTGCAGTAATAAATAAGTAATGCTTGTTACAATTAAGATTGCTATTCTACTGAGGTGTTTGAACATTGCTTGACTTAATACATATTTATGCCATATCCGATACGTCATACACTGTGTATAGATGCAAAGGAATGATCATCAGTATTTTATAACACTTGTTGGCCAGGTAAGTGAGTGGGGTTAATACCATTAAAATTAAGAGGAAGAAGAAAAAACTGTAAGACAGTCTCGCCTGACAATGCTGTTTTACTACGAACGCTATCAAAAACAAATAAAACATCGACTTGACTCTACTTATTATAACGCCGTGTACCACTTGACGTGTTTTACTGCCTCTACCGTTATTCGACCCATCGGGGTTAATAACATTAACATGGGGAGAACAAGAAATAAAATGAACAATAAGACAGTCTAGACTGACAAAGTAGTTTAACAACGAAAGCTTGCAAAATAAACTAAACATTGACCTGACTCTACTTATAATAACTCCGTTTACAACTTAATATGTTGTTCAACCTCTACTGTTATTCGACCCATCGGGGTGAATACAATATAAATGAAGAGAAAAAAGAAATTTAGAAAAAAACAATATAAGACAGTCTCGGCTAATACACCTGTTTTACAATAAAATATTATTTTTGCATTTCAATTGCATCATGTTTTGATTTTCAAAAAATATTATCTCTCTCTTTCTCTCTCTCTCTCTCTCTCTCTCTCTCTATATATATATATATATATATATATATATATATATATATAAGCTAGGTTAATATTGACACTCTTTATAAACCCGGCGGATGTTCTTTGGATGTTTATCCTGTGGATATTTACCTTACCCGGATAACTATACCTATCTATCTATCTATCTATCTATCTATCTATCTATCTATCTATTTTGGTACAGAAAAATAGTGCAACATTCGTACCGTCAGTATCAAAGACAGAAATACTAAGCCATCCGGCTTCCTATTCATCTTCTGTTGTCATCTCATGAAAACACCTAAAGGTTTTAATGAGTGTATTATATGAAAAGTGTAACCGTACACGTGGAACGGCGAAAGAAAAATTCAGTAGTAAAAATATAGTCGCCACCTAAACAAGTCGGAAATCAGACTAGCTAAGCAAGAAATATAGTTGAAGTTGGTAAACATATTTTTAACAAGAACATTATGACTGCAACTAATTATTCTTCATTGGTTGCTGTTTGTTATTTCTATGTGTTAATCAAGATGTCGACTATGTTTTCCGTCTCTTTCATCGTGTTACGTTGACAATAAAAAAATGTCATTGTATTTAATGTTATATAAATGAATAATATGCAAAACATGTTACCACATAACCTGAGTATGTTAACATGAAACGGTGCATCCTTATTTAATAATGTGTAGTATATTTTCATTCGTCATGATATAGTTCATCGCCGATACCACTACTTTTTGCGGGGAGAGAACTATAGCATATGTTCGTTACTCACGATAGCATCATCCCACGAGTGCGTTATCATTTGTGTTCTTTTCTGTTGTCATGATATCTTTCTCCCAGGCATAATCTTCCTAGTTGTCGAAAGTATTCGTTCGTCATGGTATCAACCTTCATACCCATTACATGTGCACTGGCGTCAGTGCATGTAGTTCGTCTATCATGATATCATACTATCAAGCCATGTTTCATAATGCTGTTGCTAGACTCTTTTTAGGCACATCTTCCCTCTATCATGTGTAATACATTAATCACTTATTCCATTATGACCCTATGTACGCATCTGCTTTGCCACTTTATAAATGAAAGTACTTTTCGATTTATGTTACCTTACTAGGCATCATGCTTGTCTGCGTACACGACTTTTTTGTAAGTCTTCTTGCGATTGTTTAACATTCTCAACTGTCCCTTTTTCTGTAAACTTGCGACATCCCAGCTTCCACTGTATCACATCGTAATCTTTATTATTCTACTATGACGTTGAGTTCTGTCATAAAACCCCACTTTGTATAACCACACACGTTAGTCGCATTGTTCAAATAACCTTGTTCCGCTTGTTTCTAACACCCTTCAACATTATTATTCTGATATTCTCCATTCATTCAATGAAACACTCTTTGAATATGCGCCGAACATATTGTTCCTTGAGCTTTCATTCATTATTTTATGATATAAGTTGGTGTGAGATACAAGCTGTTACGTAACCCTGAACTCACATGATTTCCACGAAATGACTTTGATGGTCATCATGAATTTTACATCACTTCTGAGCAAGATATAGTACACCTACAGTTTTACTCATCTAAGGTAGTATGAGATCAGGTAAGTGTCAACTTTCTTCCACCAAGAATTAAGGATCATCATGTGTTGGCCATCTCATGCATTAAGTGGTTTTGCTCTCAAATAAAAATCTACCATGAATAACAACCAACGCTCCGAATCGTTGCATATGTCACTATTCAAGTCACAACAAATAGAATAGATCGTTACCTGGTATTTTTGAAGATACCACTCTCAGTGTTCTATCATGTAGAACTTCCCGGCATCGTAAACGTTAACATGGGGAGCATACGCAGACATGAATGTGACTATAGAGGCTCATATTTATATTAGCAAAAAAGAGTCTGTAACTGATATGGTGTACCTTGTGAAATGTGTCATACGATTTTCTGCCAGTAAGACCCCAACACTTTCTGTACCTTGGTTGGCACTCAGATTAAAGAAAGCGGGTGCATTTAGTTATGTCCCTGTATCTTCTGAGCTCAGCATCTGCTTTCATCATGGCAGCAAATATACTTTTTGTGAGATACGGTATTTACTACTTGATGAAACTCTTATTCGCATGGTACCAACATTTTGAGATGTAAGTCTAAACATGTGTTTTGAGATGTTGCTCAATGACTGTCTGCCAAACCCACTACAAATCTTACACTTCGTGACACTGTTTGTAAAGAGTCCCGTGGCTAATTTATTTGGAATAGTCTCTCATTTTTATATGTGGCATGTTTTTACCGTTAGATATCTTTCTTATCACATACTACGGATCAACAGACCAACAATGCATTGCAGCAGAATAATGAATGTGTTGATTTCGTCAGCTAAGACAGTTCATCGTGGTGCAACGATTAGAGCGACACATGCAATATTAACTGTATGCGTGAAGGCTAAGATTGACCACATATCAAGATACATTATGGTGAGTCTGGAAAGGTACTACAACTACACACACTCCTTAAACCTATGATTATATTATTAAGTTATTGATTTGCAACATTCTACCAGCGGTTTTGGAAGTAGGATCTGACTTATTGCTGCCTATGTTATTTGATTCGTTTAGTTACTATACATTTTTCAAATTATGTTTAAATATTTAAAACGAATTATAAAGTATTTAACGCATGTAAAAACAAACAATAATTAAACCATCAACATTTTTGACGGGGAACTACCGCTCTTCTGTTCTCCGAAAACAAACATATAGCAATCAAATAGGTGTATTAAATAACAAGATAGCGGTACATTTTTATAATTTTTACATATAGAACAATCTTACTACTACGCGTCTTTACACGTTCCTCCCGGAAACCAAGGAAGTTTAATCATAGATGTGCATCTTATATAAACACGTAAGGCTGATATTATGCTGAATGTTTCTTGCTCATTAATTGGCGAACGAGTAAGAAGTATATTGCAGTTATTGGCAGTTCTCCACGTCTGACATCAGACAACGCTGGTATTATGTGGCTAATCAATAATTGTATCATAGTGAAATACACATATATTTGGTTCTTATTATTTGATTGGAAATAGGAAATATATCTTTACAGCACCATTGCATTAATATATCAAGGGAGGCGCGATAGCGCTCTATCCCTTAATAGACTTCAAAAACGACGTATGCTGGAAATCTCATTTCTTTGATCAGGCATAACTCAAAAACCAATAAACCAAATTATTTAAAACTTTGCACAAAATGTTACTTTGATAGGTTCTATAAGTGTGTAAACTTTCAGCATCATTAGTCAAGGCAACCCAGAGATCCAGAAAGGTCAGGAGTGAGTTTGTGTTATCCGTGTGTACGTACGTACGTACGTGTGTGTCACCCTGTATCTCATAAACTATTTGATAGATTCAGCTGATTTTTGGCAGATATAGAGGTTCTAGGGTCTATTTGATGGCATTTTAATTTCAGTTTACCATATGACCTAGTTTTCCAGAAAATTCAAAAAACTCTGATTATATAACGTATTTATTTAGTAATCTGATAAAAATACTTAGTCACTGAAAACGTCCCATAATCCCTTGCCGGATGAACCCGGTCTTGCCCTAAATTATGTCCGGTTGCATCAATCATACCATAACTTCAGTTCGGATGTATCAATACCATTATAGGAAGGCTACGATTTTAGTAGTGCTCTGAATTCCTTCTTGATGTTCTAAGTACTCGGCGTTGTCCAGGAGAAAAGTGCTCAATATCCTAGATAGAGCTACTTTAGTGATAAGTTTGTATAATATTTTAACACTATCTACGTTTCACTTCAGTGCACATGGAAATGAAGAGAAATAAGTTAGAGTGATTTTAGTAATGTTCTAGATGCGTCCTTTATTTACTAAGTACTCGGCGTAGTCCGGGAGAAAAGTGCTCAATATCCTAGATAGAGCTACTGTAGTGATATGTTTGGATAATATTTTAACGCCATCTATGTTTCTCTTCAGACTATTGTGCACATAGAAATTAGGGGAAATTAGTAAGAGTGATTTTAGTAGTGCTCTGGATGCCTCCTTGACTGTTTAAGTACTCGGCGTAGTCCGGGAGAAAAGTGCTCAATATCCTAGATAGAGCTGCTGTAGTCATAGATTTTATGATATTTTAACACGATTTACGCTTCTATTCGGAATATTTTGCAGATGAACAGGAGGGGAATCAGTAAGAGTGATTTGAGTAGTGCTCTGGATTCCTCCTTAATTTTTGAAGTACTTAGCGTTGTCAGGGAGAATAGTGCTCAATATCCTATATATAGCTATTGTAGTGATACATTTGTATAATATTTTTACAGCATATACGCTTCTTTTCGAACTATTGTGCAGATGAAAAGGAAGAGGGGTCAGTAAGAGTGATATTAGTAGTTCTCTGGATGCCTCCTTAATTTTCTAAGTACTTGGCGTTGTCTGGGAGAAAAGTGATCAATGTCCTCATTAGAGCTACTGTGCAGATGAAAAGGAGGGGTGATCAGTAAGGGGGTGCTTCTGGTGCTTCTACAATATAGACCCCGGAGGCTTGTGCAGAATAGGGACCATGGGTGTTTATGCAGTATAGGGGCTAGGGGTGCTTCTACAGTATAGGACCCAGCACCGGGGGGGGGGGGGGGTTCTACAATATAGGACCCAGAGTCTTCTGCAGAATAGGAACCATGGATGCTTCTGCAGTATAGGAACCAGGGGTGGTTCTACAGTATAAGATCCAGCACCGGGGGTACTTCTGCAATATAGTAAACGGAGGCTTCTTCAGAATAGGGGCCATGGGTGCTTTTGCAGTATAGGGACCAGGGGTGCTTCTAATATTCATATATATGGGGGAGGATGAAACAATTTTTTTTGGGGGGTGGGGGGTACATTTTTTTTCTTTTTTAAATTGAAAATATTTCTATATATGGGGGAGGTTAAATTTATTTGGGGGGGGGGGATCAAAAAATATTATTTTTTATTTTGCATTAAAAATATTTCTACGTAAAGGGACGGATAAAAAAAATTGAGGGAGGGTAATTTTTTTTTTTTTAATTAAAATTATTTATATGTATGGGATGAAAAAACAATTTGGGGTGGGTGGGGGTAAACTTTTTTTTCTTTTTTAAACTCAAAATATTTCTATGTATGGGGGGGGGAAGGTAACACATTTTTTTTTGGGGGGGGGTCAACATTTTTGTTTTTCTTTTTAATTAAAAATATTTCTATGTATGTGGAGAGTAAACAAAAATTGGGGTGTGTTGAAAAAAACCTTTTATTTAAAAAAACATTTTTATTACAAATTTTTCTATGTATGGAGGGGGATACAAAAACAAATTAGGGAGGCCAAAACAATTTCTTTTTTTCTTTTTTTAACCTAAAAATATTTCCAGGTATATATATATAGTATGTGCAAGGGGGTGGGAATAGGTACGTATATAGCACGCGTTCTGGGGTTGCGATCGGTATGTATATAGCCCGCGCACCGGGGCGGCGATAGGTACATATTTAGCATTTGCACCGGGGCAGCAATATGTAAATATTTAGTATTCGCACTGGGGCATCCATAGGTACTTATATAGTATGCACATCAGTGCAGCAATAGGTACGTATTTAGCATTCGCACCGGGGCGGCGATATGTACGCATTTAGCATTCAGGGGTGGTGATAGGTACGTATACAGCATGTGCACACGGGCGGCAATAAGTGCGCATATAGCATGCGCACTGGGGCAGTGATAGGTATGTATTTAGCATGCGTTCAGGGGCGGCGATCGGTACGTATATAGCACGCGCACTGGAC
Organism: Sepiola atlantica; assembly: GCA_963556195.1. Taxonomy (NCBI): domain Eukaryota; kingdom Metazoa; phylum Mollusca; class Cephalopoda; order Sepiida; family Sepiolidae; genus Sepiola; species Sepiola atlantica. Next base: position 143,865,124 of record OY744526.1, read on the forward strand.
CGGCGATAGGTACGTATATAGCACGCACACAGGGGTGGCGAAAGGTAGTATTTAGCATTCACACCGGAGCGGCGATAGGTACGTATTTAGCATTCCCACCGGAGCGGCGATATGTACATATTTAGTATTCGCACTGGGGCAGCGATAGGTACTTATGTAGTATGCACACCGGGCGGCAATAGGTACGTATTAAGCATTCACACCGGAGCGGCGATAGGTACGTATTTAGCATTCGACCCAGGGCGGCGATAGGTATGTATTCAGCATTCGCACCGGGGCGGCGATAGGTACGTATTCAGCATTCGAACAGGGCGGCGATAGGTAATTATATAGTATCTGCACACAGGCGGTGATAGATACTTATATATTATCTGCACTGGGGCCGCGATATGTACGTATATAGTATGCGCACCTGGGTGGCGATAGATACGTATATAGTATGAACACCGGGGCGTAGATAAGTTCCTATATAGAAGTCGCAGACAGAGGTGGTACCTTTTATAGAAATAGATCATACTATTGCCCTAGGCAACGTAGGAGGAATGGTGGGGAAGAAACCCCTTTTGAACAAGGCAAAATGAAAAAGTAGCGGTGAAATGGGGTGACTAGGGAACTGAAAGGTAGAAATATAAAGAGACGGCTATAGAGAGTTGGAGAGACATAGAAGTATGAATATAAAGATTTTACACGCGCGATCTTTCTTCAATTATATGTTTTTATGACCCTGAGCAACGCCGGGTAGCCTCGCAAGTTATATAGTAGATGATATCATTTGGGTCATTAATATCTAACTGCAGTCCTATCCGACATGAAATAGTTGAAGAAGATTTTCTTTCAGTTCTGTAAAGAAAAGTATAAATGTCGGCAGTTTAAAGATTAAAAGCAAAGGTTTAATTTTGCTCTGAAACGAAACGCAACCAACCATGTGCGAAACGATTCACCCGTCACTCTCTCTCCCCCTCTCTCACTATGTATCTCCCTATCTATTTTTTTCTTTTTTGTTCAACTAATGGCGCACATACGCAAATCCAGGCACTTCCTATAAAATGTGTTCATTAGAATCTATTAATTGTACTATGTTATATGAAATATTAGTTGTAATAATTAACGGAAATGAAGTAGTAAATTAAGCATTATTTTTATTTATAATGTAGGCCGAAGTATCATTTGAAATTAAGCGGAATATGCGAATTAAGGGAGGCGCGAGAGCGCTCTATCCTTTAATAGACCCCAAAAATGGCCTATGCTGGAAATCTCATTTCTTTGATCAATCATAACTCAAAAACTAATAAACCAAATTAGTTAAAACTTTGCACAATATTTTTATAGGTTCTATAAGTGTGTAGAATTTCAGCATCATTAGGCAAGGCAACCAATACATCCAGAAAGGTCAGGCCTGATTTTGTGTTATCCGTGTGTTCGTTCGTACGTTTGTGCCACCCTGTATCTCATCATCTATTTAGTGGATTAAGCTATTTTTTGGCAGATATAGAGGTTCTAGTGTCTAGTTGATGGCATTTAAATTTCAGTTTACCATATACCTTAGTTATCCAGAGAATTTCAAAAAACCTAAAAAATGACCATTATATTGAGCCAACCCACACGCAGACACAATGCATACACTCTTTCACTGTCTTACGCATACTCCACTGAACCTAACCGTTACGACGGGGTCAAAGTTTGCGCGGGTCCCAATGTAACAACACACCCTCTATTTGTTAGTAAGTTACGCTGTCTTTATCATGAGCAACCCCCCGGATAAGAGTGAACTCCTTTTCAAAAATAATAATTTGCATTCAAATAACGTGTGTACGATGGACACTCCACTAAAATGGGTAAAAACTTGCAGGGTACCAAAAAAAAACGAAACTGTACTTGTTATTTACGTCTCTTTCGTTTTTGTTACATATTTAAAAAAAAAAATTAGCGATTTATTTATTTGTTTTTCTTGAATTTTCACTTTTCAATTACGTTTAGTCTCTCTCTATATTTTCTCTCTATCACTCTCTTACGAACATACACACTCTCTTTCTTTCGTACGCGTTCTCTGTGTTTCACTGAAAAAAAACAAACAGTGCTTAATGTGAGTTAAAAAAAAACAGAAACAAAAAATAATACTGGCTGTCTCTCGAACCTAAAAGAAAAGAAATAAATGTGTTTTACGTTTAAAGTTATCGTCTGCCAGCGTTTGCGTTGGCACAGCTCGTAAGAATTTTTATTAGTTTCATTAGTTTTATTCGTAAATATTCTAAATATATTTCAAGAACAGATATTGGATTTTTTTATATATGTAGAAGTATTTGAAGCACAGAAATTTATAGAAGTTTCCTTTATTTTTTATAATGTTGCATTATAAAATGAAAATAGTTCACATTTCTCTCTCTCTCTATCTCGTCGTTCAAATGTGTAACCGAAGAAAAGGTGCATACACGTCGTCTCCTCCTCCTTTCACGCTGAAGCGACAGTAGTGAGCGGGGTCAGTTAATGGTTTAATTAAGTAAATTTTGATCTACTTAACGACTTTATTTAGTTAGCTCAGTGGTAAAGTCACGGCTTGACAGCTAGATGTTGCGGTTTCGATTCCAAGTCTCTTCGTCCAACTTCTCTGTTGTTTATTTTGAATTTCTTTAGGAGCATGACACACGTACGTACACATTAACGTATTAATATATAGATATGGCGGTTTCCAGGGAGGGCGGGATCCTATTTTGATTTACCATTCCTACAGGGCGCCACATAGAACAGTTTTATTCAGGTAATTCATCAACTTCTTTTCAATTTCTTTTCTTTTTGTTTCTTGCTCAGAATAGTACTGATTTTACAAGAATAAACCATAATTCTAAACGACACCTAACATGTTTTAAACATAACTCAATCCCATAACTATGTTACATTTTAGCATAGGAATACGAAGGCCTTAAAGAAAACAACGTTGATTAACTCACACTTAATATAAGTATATATATTAACTGTAAAAAAATGTGTTCTAGTTTGAATTGTATCATGAATAAATATACACTCATCATAATTAAAAAAATATTTACCTGTGAATATTGAAAGAAGCACTGATTAGTCCAACTACCAACTATATCAGTTATGAGAAAGCATTATATTGAGGCATAGCCTTTACAAAAGTAGTGACATTCCATGTAAATGCCAGTATACTGAAATCATATGCCCTTAATAGGGTCAAGATGAACATTCATATACACTAAACACTAAATTTACAAAAGCAAAGAAATTCCCAAATGTTTACACTTTTATTGTCATTAAGGGTATGCGAGCACAACAGGGCTATCTATTTTACTGGTAGGAATGTTTCTTCAGCGCAAAATATCGAACAAGAATTATTCGTTTATACAAAATCTCTTAGGGTTTTCCGAAGGGAATTCGGCTAGAACTCATCGTCTTCTTTTATTGACAAACGTTCTGATCGATCTGATGTTTTTAGGGAAGCTACCTAATATCGACTGGGCCTAGGTCGATCAAGTAAGTACTTAGACTTTTGCTGTAGGCTACGTGTTGAACCTTTAGGCAAGGTAACAAAGTAAGAACCGAAAAGTGCCATTATGTTGCCTATATTTGTGATTATAGAGCCGTAGAGTACTTTTTTTAGTTCAGAGAAAACGAACATTTCAGAGAAATCAAAAATACCAAGGTTTACAGTTCACATTTTTTAATTCATAAGATTTAAAATTCTTGTTTGCGGATCTTCAATCTGAATTGTAAAAAAATGTATTGTATTGTTGAAAAAATACAGTAAAAATCGTTTATATATAAAAAATGGTGAAAGTTGTTAATTCAAATAGATTAAAGTGTGAAACATAAAATTGACTTATATACAACAAGAATACCTTCATTTTCCTTAATACATAACAATGCTGCTTGTGTCGTATGAATAATGGTTCCACTCGGGCGTGATTGATAAGGATACTATAAAGGTAAGTAAAATACCAGTTAAAATGTTTATTGGCAATTCTTATATTAACAGTGATTAAATAGTAACAATGTTTATATTTTTTTATAAGAAAAATTCCTACCAGTAAACTACATACCCCTGTTGTGCTTGCATACCCTTCTTTTCTCTTGCCGTCCCTCTTTCCCTGGCCCCGATTATTTCCATACATCCTTTAATACTTAATGCCCCCTTTTCCCATATGAGCCTTCTCTTGTTTAAATGTGTTAAAAACTAATGATAATAGTATTCATCCCTCACGGAGCCATTTGTTTTAAATGTAATAGCGTAATGTTACATTTATTGACGCGGGGCATAAGAACAAAATAGAAGTTAAATGATATGTGTAACATTTTGATGTTAACACTTCTATGACCCCGCGCCATCTCCCTCTAACCGTCTCTTTATCTTTCTCTCTGTATCTTTTAATACTGTTATGTTAGTAAGGAGGTCTTCACAGAATTGCCAAAAGTATCGGTAAAATCAAAGTATTAAGAAACATGAAGTTAGTAATAAGTATTGATGACGAACAATGCCGAGTAGAACAAATAACACCGGCCTATACCTATTTCAGAATATGATAAAGATAAATGATGTTGATGAAAGCAAGTCCGAAGAGATGTAATACATACATACCAGTTTAAAAAAGTAATGGTTTTATCTTAAAATTGTTAATCCCGGACAGCACCAAGTCGCCCAAATGGTTCTGTAACACATAATGTCTTACCCCACTCCATTGTAACATATTAAGAAAATACGTAATGTAATGTAATCTTAAAAGTATATACAGTATATACAATAAGTGTGCACACCCAACGAATTTTTAACTTTTTACTTCATAGAACTTCAATTAAATGTTCGGAGGATTTAAATGAACATAGCCATATATTTAAATTTAAATATGCATAAGCGTTATGGTTCGAATGTGTTGTTTATTACAAATAATAGGAAAACAATCCATAAAGTCACAGTAAAATAAATGGGTACAAAGTTATGAAAGTAACTTATCATGAATAAATAGGTACTCAATTAGCTATAAATAGCAGAACTTTCTGTTGACACCTTTTTATTGTACCTAATAGATAACCTAAGCCATTTTACCGACTTTTTGCTTACATTCCACTGATATTGCTTGGATCTATTGCTACCCCAGTGTTGTTCATAGTATTTTTAGAAATGTCTCCTCATGGCAATGACTATGATGAAACCACTCGTGAAACTCTTGTTAATTAATTCAAGAGTGGTCATTCATATAATGAAATTAGTTACAATGTAAATATCAGCCGAAATACGGTAGTAAAAGTTGTTCAACGGTACAAAAAAGCAAGAACCGTCAAAAATGGCCGCTTTCCCGGTCGACCAAATAAGTGTTTTGATCGAACTAACAGGTACATTAAACAACTAATAGAGGGAAACAGACGTCGGAGTGCTGCTAGCATCGCAGAAGAAATTTTGCACAGTTTAAACGTAACTGTGAGTGCTCAGACAGTGCGCAACATTTTCCATGAAGACAAGTTTAAAGACTGCATGCACCGGAGGAAGCCTCTGCTAAAAACTTCTCACAAAAAGAAGCTCTACGAATTTGCTGATGAACATGAAGACAAAGCCATGCAGTTCTGACACAAAATCCTTTGGTCTGATAAGACAAAACTAAATCTATTCGGATCAGATGGCGTTAAGCGTGTGTGGCGACGAAAAGGGGAAGCTTACAAAGATAAGTGTGATGTGCCAACTGTAAAGCATGTAAGTTGAGCTTAATAATTTTGGGGTGTATGCGTTGCAAAAGAGTTGGCCGACTTGCTTTCATCGAAGGAAAAATGGGGTCCAAACTCTATTGCTAGATATTGGAATAACATATGTTACCAAGTCTAACAAGTGTTAGCAGACGTGTAGTTTTCCAGCAAGAAAACGACCCTAAAAACACGTCTCGGACTATGAAGGCGTTTTTAGACAAAAAACGGGCTGATATGAACCTAATAGAGCATTTGTGGGAGCATTTGAAACAGAAAATTGAAGGGAGAAATCCGAGAAATAATAACAAAATGAAGGAGGTTATCAAGTGTGAATGGAACACAATTCTGGCAGACACATGTCATAAACTAGCCGAATAAATGCCTAGGAGGTTGTCTGATGTTATTGATAACAATAGAGGTCATCCAAAGTATTTAAAAAAAGATGGTTTGTTTTAAAACTCTCATGTGTACTTACTTTATGTTACTTGTTCCAAATGTTTTTGTTTAATATTTTTGCATTGAAGATATGTGTTCCTTCATAGTTTATGAAGCTATTAAACCACTACATGGCTATGTTCACATCGAGGTTCATGTAAATCCTACGAAAGATTGAAGCTCTATGAAGTAGAAAAATAAAAATATGTTGGGTGTACTCACTTATTGTAGATACTATCTCTCTCTTTCTCTCTCTCTCTCTCTAGATATATATCTATATATATATATATATATATATATATATATATGTAGAATTATAAAAAGAAAAACTATACACACATTCAGGTTGTACACATTATAACTTTAATTAGGTCTCCTCAGATGTATAAACAACCACGTCAAAAAACCAATATTTATTTGTAAAAAATACAAAATTTGGCACAAGGCCTACAAGGGGGATGGGGAAAATGTTGACCTAACTAACATTCTTAACTTAACTAGTCACAATCACCAAAACAAATTTACTCCATGATATACCTACTTAAAACCCAAAAATGACAATATATACATGGAATTGGGAGTGGGGGAACAAGAATGATATATATATATACAATGAAAAAATAAATAAAATTAAGTGTTAGTATAAGAACCTCCCACTAAAGAAATGCGGCCGATAAGTAGTTTTGCCAGTCGGAAAAAGGGCGATGCAGGTCACGAAAGTTTTATTCTCACACATCCTTCGAAAATTTACGAAAGGAGACCTGCATCTCTGACAAAACAACAGATCAGTCACCTAATAGGGGTCGGGAATGGGAATTATAAAATAAAAGTCGGGGTAAAAAAAAAAAAAAGGGGGGGGGAGAGGACGAAAAAAAAAGTGGACCTATGACAACTTACATACCTCTAGCTAAGCTAAAAAAGGGGAAGAAAAACAAAATATAACCATAATCTTGCCTAACCGGGTCAAATAAAAGGGTCAGTGTTCGGTTCGGCCACCCAATATTCTATCTAAGCCACGTCCAAGTACCACTCAAAATTAGCTCCATTCAAACGACACAAACGCGCAACTTTCACCCACCTTTCGTTGAAATCTGCCGGAGGGAGTTTCACCTTCTCCAGCCTGACAGGCATTTTCAGGCGAGACTGGAAAATGAGGACAAGCTGGGGAGCAGTGAAGGTCTCTTCCCCGTAGACTTCCTTCTGTCGTGTCGACCAAATCACTCCTCTCATGACTGCTAGTAAGCAAAGAAACACATAATGCTCCCCCCACTTCATGATTGGGGCCCAATTGCAGCATGTCGAAAAAGACTCCAAAACGAAGAACTGTCCGTTCAACATGCCAACCGTGTAGCCTTCAACTAACTCACACAGCGGGCGAACGATGGGGCAATGAAAGAAAACATGACTGATCGTTTCCTCCCAGTCGCCGCATCGAACACAACTTGGTGTCTCTAATAATCCCGCTGCGTAAAGCTTTTTGCCGACCCAGAGTGCATTTCGTATTATAAGCCAGGTGAGTGATGCCTCGTAATTATCGAAGCATTTCAACCCAGGCGCCCAAGGCCAGATCATGCGAAGTTCTCCCTTCGTAAGACCGAGCTCCTCAGTAATACCGTCACGAACAGATCCCCTCACCATAACCCGATATAGTGCTTTACGAGACAACACTCGGGTGTCACAGAGGCTTCCTGACACCCTTAGAAGGTACTTCAAGGACTGTCGAAACTCGCGATAAAAGGAGCACTCGCGTCGAGGTAAACGAAATGCCTCACCCCCATGCAAGTGCACACTTTTCAAAGCCGGAAAGGCTTTCTTGGTGTCTTCCTTCCAGAATTCACCGTTTCCCACACAAGGTGTACACATTCGGTCTAGGTAGTGTAAGCGAGGCGTATATTGACGAATCTCAACGCTTGGCATACCTAGACCGCATTCAGACGGATGCAAGTAGCAGATCTCCCGGCGAACCATGGGCTGCTTTCCGCGCCACAAAAACACGAAAAGAGCCTTCACTAGTTCAACTAGTGTGACCGCCGGCAGAGGGAGCACAGAAAGACGGTAGAGGATGAGAGGATAAATGTGAGAATTACACACCTCCGCTCTTCCTTTTAAAGTAAGATTTCTCAAAGACCACAGACGGGCTGCAGCCTTAACCGCTTTCAACACTTCCGACCAATTTTTCTCCAACTAGAGATCAGGACCAAACCAGACGTCGAGTATCTTGCAAGACCCATCCATCCAGCCAAAGGGCCCCTGAAGGGGAACACCCTCCCAGGCACCAATGCGTAAGCCAACAGACTTATCGCAGTTGATTTTGGCCCCTGTCACTTGTTCATACCGTCTTATTTCCATGTCGACGACCCTAATCTCAGCACTGCTCGTTACAAGCACAGTGACGTCGTCGGCATAGGCAGAGTACTTAATCATGGGGCAAGCACCAGACAAAGTAATCCCACGAAGGACCGGATTCACCCTAAGCCTGCGAAGGAAAGGCTCCAACGCAAGCACATAAAGCATCGGTGAAAGCGGACATCCCTGACGAATAGATCTGGACAAATCGAAAGGCTTTGACCTCATTCTATTCACTTCAACCAACGCACCGGGGTTTGCATAAAAGAGGCGAATCCAGGAGCGGAAATGGGGACCAAATCTAGCCGAAGACAAGACAGCCTCCAAGTAAAGATGATCGACCCTATCGAATGCTTTGGACTGATCTAAATTGATCAGGGCGGCCTCAGTGTCGACTTTCTCTATGATCAAGCGTATCATGTTAAACTTATCTTTAATAGTCCGGCCCTTAACAGAACAAGTCTGTTCGGGACTTATTAGACGAAACAAGACAACCTGCAGACGATTAGCCAAGATCTTGGCCAAAATCTTTAACTCTGTATTTAACATTGTTAAGGGCCGGAAATTACCTATACCATCCCCACCACTCTTGTCCTTGCGGAGCAATTTGATGATACCCCTGGTAAAGTACTGGGGGATAGACCCGTTCCTAAACCAGGAGTTAAACAACACAGCCAGCAGGGTGACAAAAATGGGCGACAACCTCAAATATTGTTCGTAAGGCAGACCATCGATACCCGGTGACTTATCAAGGCCAACCTGCCTTAGGGCCCCCAGGACTTCATCCTCATTTATACACCCTTCGCACCTAGCTTCTTCGGTCGCCTCGAGACGAGAAAAGTCAGCTAAATAGGCGTCGAACTGAGCCATTGTCAGACCGGGCTCCTTGGTAAAGAGATCCTGAAAATAAGAGCGAAAACCCTCCAAAATCCCGTCGTTTGTAGTCACGAGACGCCCATCCGATAATGTGACACTGGCGATGTGTCGATCAGTAGACCGTCGACGTTCCTCCGCACGCAGTGACGCGGCCATGTTTGTCGCCTCGTGCGGCACTCTTTTTAACCTAGACCTAACTATCAATCCCTGATCTGCCTTGTTATCCAAGGAGTTCAGTTCCGTTTTAGCTACAGTAAAGGTAACGCTATCCCCCGCCTCAGCCGCCCGACTTAAACTAGTTTCTAGTGCCACTTTCGTTGCCCTAGATCTAAGGTTGAGTCGACGACTATAATCGGCAACGAAGGACCTAATAACGTTCTTAAGGTGGCCCCACTACTTATTCCCAATGATAGCACCCGTCAATTCCCTCTGTAATGTTAGTAAAAGCTGTTCCCGGAAGTCCTTCAAATCGAACAACGATGTGTTGAACTTCCAGTAACCAGCCAATCTAGGCTTAGGACTATCTAAGTTTACCCGCACCCGGACAAGCCTATGATCCGAGTAAACTATGTTATGAAAACTTGGACAATCTAAAAGCCCTAAATCGACTCTCCTAATTAAGAACCGATCAAGGTAACTCGAAAGTTGGCCTAAATCGGAGCCGCGACTAGCAGTCCAAGTCCATACTACTTCACGGGGTTTCTCATTTCGGAATTTGTCGACAAGATCAAACTTATCGATAAAGTCCCGAAATGCCTTAACATCCCGGTTGCTGTTAGTTCCCCTAGGTTTTCCCAAGCGATCTAAATCGGGATCCAAGACCGCGTTCCAGTCTCCGGCTAGAATTATCCGACATGACGTATCCATAAAGGGCTCGATCCACCGAAAAAAAGGAACCCGCTCAGAACTGGCGTTGGGCGCAAACCCCAATAAGCCGAAAAGCCACATCCTTTACGGTAACATCAAGAAAACACAGCCTTCCCTCAGGATCTGCATAGATTGGGTCACACGTCGCATTCAGTGTGCGCTTAACTAGCCAGGAAACCCCTCTTGACTGAGTATCGAAGAACGCTGAATAGAGCTGAAAGTCTCTAGTCAGCGCACCCTGATAATCACTGGGAATAAAGTGGGTCTCCTGCAAACAACATACATCCACGCCGAGTCGCTGAAAGTCACGTACCACTCGAAGTTTACGAGCGGTGTCCCTCAACCCTGTGCCATTTAGGCTTGCTAATTTGAGTGCTATTCTAGTGCTCTTAGAGTTGGGAACCCGAAACGAACATTGATGCATTTAAGACACCGACAGATGACCCCAGAGAACCTTGTCCCAATTCATTTGAGACGAGACCGTCCGGGGCCACACCGCCAATGTCTAAGGGGAAAGTTAGTTTTATTGCACTGTAGAGTGTAGGATGGATACGTATAGGGACCCTCCCAACACAAGATTTTTGCAGTAATATCAATTCTTCATCGTAAAAGAAAGCGAGAGGAGGCGATATATTAAAGGCGTTATTCGCCTCCTCCATCATATTCCATACCCCTTTCGCCTTGTCTCTTGATCTAACCACAGATAAAAGTCTTTTTGTTTCTAAGAAATTTTCCGGGTTGGTAATGTCTTTTTTGTTGATCATCTTCAGTGTAGCTAGGTTTCGGTAGTTCTTCTCATGATGGTTTGTCATAAGTTTCTCCGTCTCAGGAATTACTTTACACACATCCTTGCCGGTGTAGAAAGGGGTCTTCTTTTTTCGGGCCTCTAGCGATGGACTTCGATGGCGTTTCTGGGATGTGGAGGGGGCGGTGGGTGAGGCAGGAGGCGGCATATCGGTCTTCATTGGAGAGGGGGGCGGTGTACTTTTAGGAGTGTTGCAGGGGGAGCAGAAAGGAGATGGATTGGGGGTAACGGGCTTCTCTTTTGATAAAGGGGTCAAATTAGATTCCCTTACTGGTGGGGATGACTTTAATGGTGGGGGTGCACCTTTGGCTGGAGAGCGACGTTCTTTGGCCGGGGAAGTTTTTTTTTTCCGCCTTTTCTGAAACCATTTTTTTTCCATCGTTCTTTTCTTCTTTTTTATTCTTCAGTTTTACGCTCCTCGTCGAGAGTCTTTTTCAGATTTAGGATTTCTTTGTATTTTTCTCCACCTGGATCGTTGCTGGTTTCTATTTCCAGTTGTTCCTCTTTGGTCATCACTTGAGCGTATGACTTCAGTGATTTTTTTCCAGTAACAATGTTCCATACGACTTTTTTTTTGGGAGATTCATTTGCAGTGTTGCATAAGTCCTCGAATTCCTCCGGGGTAACAGTTTTAGCTGTTGGATTTGAGGAGGGAGTCTTCTTATCCGCTGAAACTTTCGGGGTCAAGTGTTCCAGCACTCTGTTCTTGGGGTTAGGCTGGGCCGGTATAATCCTTGTGGGGCAAGTAAAAGTGAAGTGCCCAACCTCATTACAAATCCAACAAGCTGGACGTCTTCCAGCAACCACCACGGACAATTTTTCCCCATTCGCTTCAATGTAGTACGGTACTTTCTTAAATGCCGATTCATTAAGCCACACGTCAAATGACCACGTTCCATTGAACTTATCAACCGTAATGGCGGTTATGTCTCCAAACTTCAGCAAAAAGGCGCCCAAATACTCGCCAGGGACAACAGCCGGTACTTCAAAAACGGAGATGGTCGTTCTCCTTCGACCCATGTATTCCATGCGCAGAATGTAGTCCTTCGTGATTATTTCTTTTTTTGAAAGTTCAATGCAAACTTCCTCGCTCTTAAAGAGACTATTCTAAGTGTTATATCCTTTACACTTCCCGATACGTTCAGCACGAACTCCTGGCGTTGCAATTAATTTTGCGACAGTTACTTTAGAGGATCTAATCAGTTTTTTGTATTTTCTGTCCACTACGAACATTAAAATAGTTTTTTTTTTGAATTCTTCCAACCTTGGTAACTGGATAATTACTCCAGTGTCAGTTACGAATTCTGAGCAGTCTTTTGCCTTGGCGATAAAATCGTCAACGTCTATTTGAAGGGCGGGTGCCTTAATCCAGTCCGTTTTTTCCGTAGGCTGAGATGGCTTCTCAACCACTTCAGAGGTCTCCGAAGGCGCACAGCTGGCAGTCGGTAAAAAAAATTTAACAAAACTCCAAATAAAACAAATATAAGGAGTAACAAAAATAAGCAACAATTTTTACAATTTAACGAATGTAACAAGAAATAACGATAATAACGATAATAACGGACTTACTGGCAGAGAATAATAACGTAACAGAGAGCTTTGTTGCTTACCACGTCAAAAAACCAATATTTATTTGTAAAAAATACAAAATTTGGCACAAGGCCTACAAGGGGGGTGGGGAAAATGTTGACCTAACTAACATTCTTAACTTAACTAGTCCCAATCACCATAACAAATTTACTCCATGATATACCTACTTAAAACCCAAAAATGACAATATATACATGTAATTGGGAGTGGGGGAACAAGAATGATATATATATATATACAATGAAAAAATAAATAAAATTAAGTGTTAGTATAAGAACCTCCCACTAAAGAAATGTGGCCGATAAGTAGTTTTGCCAGTCGAAAAAAGGCGATGCACGTCACGAAAGTTTTATTCTCACACCTCCTTCGAAAATTACGAAAGGAGACCTGCATCTCTGACAAAACAACAGATCAGTCACCTAATAGGGGTCGGGAATGGGAATTATAAAATAAAAGTCGGGATAAAACAAATAAATAAATAAAAAAAAAATAAAAAAATAAAAAATAAATAAAAAATAAATAAAAAATAAAAAAAAGCGGGGGGGGAGAGGACGAAAAAAAAAGGAGGACCTATGACAACTTACATACCTCTAGCTAAGCAAAAAAATGGGGAAGAAAAACAAAATATAACCTAATCTTGCCTAACCGGGTCAAATAAAAGGGTCAGTGTTCGGTTCGGCCACCCAATATTCTATCTAAGCCACGTCCAAGTACCACTCAAAATTAGCTCCATTCAAACGACACAAACGCGCAACTTTCACCCACCTTTCGTTGAAATCTGCTGGAGGGAGTTTCACCTTCTCCAGTTTGACACGCATTTTCAGGCGAGACTGGAAAATGAGGACAAGCTGGGGAGCAGTGAAGGTCTCTTCCCCGTAGACTTCCTTCTGTCGTGTCGACCAAATCACTCCTCTCATGACTGCTAGTAAGCAAAGAAACACATAATGCTCCCCCCACTTCATGATTGGGGCCCAATTGCAGCATGTCGAAAAAGACTCCAAAACGAAGAACTGTCCGTTCAACATTCGAACCGTGTAGCCTTCAACTAACTCACACAGCGGGCGAACGATGGGGCAATGAAAGAAAACATGACTGGTCGTTTCCTCCCAGTCGCCGCATCGAACACAACTTGGTGTCTCTAATAATCCCGCTGCGTAAAGCTTTTTGCCGACCCAGAGTGCATTTCGTATTATCAGCCAGGTGAGTGATGCCTCGTAATTATCGAAGCATTTCAACCCAGGCGCCCAAGGCCAGATCAAGCGAAGTTCTCCCTTCGTAAGACCGAGCTCCTCAGTAATATCGTCACGAACAGATCCCCTCACCATAACCCGATATAGTGCTTTACGAGACAACATTCGGGTTTCAGAGAGGCTTTCTGACACCCTTAGAACGTACTTCAAGGACTGTCGACACTCGCGATAAAAGGAGCACTCGCGTCGAGGTAAACGAAATGCCTCACCCCCATGCAAGTGCACACTTTTCAAAGCCGGAAAGGCTTTCTTGGTGTCTTCCTTCCAGAATTCACCGTTTCCCTCACAAGGTGTACACATTCGGTCTAGGTAGTGTAAGCGAAGCGTATATTGACGAATCTCAACGCTTGGCATACCTAGACCGCATTCAGACGGATGCAAGTAGCAGATCTCCCGGCGAACCATGGGCTGCTTTCCGCGCCACAAAAACGCGAAAAGAGCCTTCACTAGTTCAACTAGTGTGACCGCCGGCAGAGGGAGCACAGAAAGACGGTAGAGGATGAGAGGATAAATGTGAGAATTACACACCTCCGCTCTTCCTTTTAAAGTAAGATTTCTCAAAGACCACAGACGGGCTGCAGCCTTAACCGCTTTCTACACTTCCGACCAATTTTTCTCCAACTGGAGATCAGGACCAAACCAGACGCCGAGTATCTTGCAAGGCCCATCCGTCCAGCCAAAGGGCCCTGAAAAGGAACACCCCTCCAGGCACCAATGCGTAAGCCAACAGACTTATCGCAGTTGATTTTGGCCCCTGTCACTTGTTCATACCGTCTTATTTCCATGTCGACGACCCTAATCTCAGCACTGCTCGTTACAAGCACAGTGACGTCGTCGGCATAGGCGGAGTACTTAATCATGGGGCAAGCACCAGACAAAGTAATCCCACGAAGGACCGGATTCACCCTAAGCCTGCGAAGGAAAAGCTCACACGCAAGCACATAAAGCATCGGTGAAAGCGGACATCCCCGACGAATAGATCTGGACAAATCGAAAGGCTTTGACCTCATTCCATTCACTTCAACCAACGCACCGGGGTTTGCATAAAAGAGGCGAATCCAGGAGCGGAAATGTGGACCAAATCCAGCCGAAGACAAGACAGCCTCCAAGTAACGATGATCGACCCTATCGAATGCTTTGGACTGATCTAAATTGATCAGCGCGGCTTCAGTGTCGACTTTCTCTATGATCAAGCGTATCATGTGCAAATTATCTTGAATAGTCCGGCCCTTTACAGAACAAGTCTGTTCGGGACTTATTAGACGAAACAAGACAACCTGCAGACGATTAGCCAAGATCTTGGCCAAAATCTTTAACTCTGTATTTAACATTGTTAAGGGCCGGAAATTACCTATACCATCCCCACCACTCTTGTCCTTGCGGAGCAATTTGATGATACCCCTGGTAAAGTACTGGGGGATAGACCCGTTCCTAAACCAGGAGTTGAAAACACAGCCAGCAGGGGGACAAAAATGGGCGACAACCTCAAATACAGTTCGTAAGGCAGACCATCGATACCCGGAGACTTATCAAGGCCAACCTGCCTTAGGGCCCCCAGGACTTCATCCTCATTTATACACCCTTCGCACCTAGCTGCATCGGTCGCCTCGAGACGAGAAAAGTCAGCTAAATAGGCGTCGAACTGAGCCATTGTCAGACCGGGCTCCTTGGTAAAAAGATCCTGAAAATAAGAGCGAAAACCCTCCAAAATCCCGTCGTTTGTAGTCACGAGACGCCCATCCGATAATGTGACACTGGCGATGTATCGATCAGTAGACCGTCCACGTTCCTCCGCACGCAGTGACGCGGCCATGTTTGTCGCCTCGTGCGGCACTCTTTTTAACCTAGACCTAACTATCAATCCCTGATCTGCCTTGTTATCCAAGGAGTTCAGTTCCGTTTTAGCTACAGTAAAGGTAACGCTATCCCCCGCCTCCGCCGCCCGACTTAAACTAGTTTCTAGTGCCACTTTCGTTGCCCTAGATCTAAGGTTGAGTCGACGACTATAATCGGCAACGAAGGACCTAATAACGTTCTAAAGGTGGCCCCACCACTTATTCCCAATGATAGCACCCGTCAATTCCCTCTATAATGTTAGTAAAAGCTGTTCCCGGAAGTCCTTCAAATCGAAACGCGATGTGTTGAACTTCCAGTAACCAGCCAATCTAGGCTTAGGACTATCTAAGTTTACCCGCACCCGGACAAGCCTATGATCCAAGTAAACACTATTATGAAAACTTGGACAATCTAAAAGCCCTAAATCGACTCTCCTAATTAAGAACCGATCAAGGTAACTCGAAAGTTGCCCTAAATCGGAGCCGCGACTAGCAGTCCAAGTTCATACTACTTCACGGGGTTTCTCATTTCGGAATTTATCGACAAGATCGAACTTATCGATAAAGTCCCGAAATGCCTTAACATCCCCGTTGCTGTTAGTTCCCCTAGGTGTTCCCAAGCGATCTAAATCGGGATCCAAGACCGCGTTCCAGTCTCCCGCTAGAATTATCCGACGCGACGTATCCATAAAGGGCTCGATCCGCCGAAAAAAAGGAACGCGCTCAGAACTGGCGTTGGGCGCATAAACCCCAATAAGCCGAAAAGCCACATCCTTTACGGTAACATCAAGAACGCACAGCCTTCCCTCAGGATCTGCATAGATTGGGTCACACGTCGCATTCAGTGTGCGCTTAACTAGCCAGGAACCCCTTCTTGAGCGAGTATCAAAGTACGCTGAATAGAGCTGAAAGTCTCTAGTCAGCGCACCCTGATAATCACTGGGAATGAAGTGGGTCTCCTGCAAACAACATACATCCACGCCGAGTCGCTGAAGGTCACGTACTACTCGAAGTTTACGAGCAGTGTCCCTTAACCCTCGGCCATTTAGGCTTGCTAATCTGAGTGCCATTCTAGTGCTCTTAGAGTTGGGAACCCGAAACGAACATTGATGCATTTAAGACACCGACAGATGACCCCAGAGAACCTTGTCCCAATTCATTTGAGACGAGACCGTCCGGGGCCACACCGCCAATGTCTAAGGGGAAAGTTAGTTTTAATGCCCTGTAGAGTGTAGGATAGATACGTATAGGGACCCTCCCAACACAAGATTTTTGCAGTAATACTACTTCTTCATCGTTAAAGAAACCGAGAGGAGGCGATATATTAAAGGCGTTATTCGCTTCCTCCATCATATTCCAAACCCCTTTAGCTTTGTCTCTTGATCTAACCACAGATAAAAGTCTTTTTGCATCCAAGAAATTTTCCGGGTTGGTAATGTCTTTTTTGTGTACCATCTTCAGTGTAGCTAGGTTTCGGTAGTTTTTCTTATGATGGTTTATCATAAGATTTTCAGTTTCAGGAGTTACTTTACAGACATCCTTGCCTGTGTAGAAAGGGGTCTTCTTTTTCCGGGCCTCTAGCGATGGACTTCGATGGCGTTTCTGGGATGTGGAGGGGGCGGTGGGTGAGGCAGGAGGCGGCATATCGGTCTTCATTGGAGAGGGGGGCGGTGTACTTTTAGGGGTGTTGCACGGGGACTAGAAAGGAGATGGATTGGGGGTAACGCGCTTATCTTTTGATAAGGGGGTCAAATTAGATTCCCTTACTGGTGGGGATGACTTTAATGGTGGGGGTGCACCTTTGGCTGGAGAGCGACGTTCTTTGGCCGGGGAAGTAGTTTTATTTTACTTGACCATTTTTTTTTCCTCGTTTTTTTTTTCTTTTTTTTTCTCAGTATTACGTTCCTCGTCGAGAGTCTTTTTCAGATCTAATATTTCTTTATATTTCTCTCCACCTGGATCATTTCTGGTTTCTATTTCCAGTTGTTCCGCTTCGGTCATCACTTGAGCGTATGACTTCGGCGATTTTTTTCCCGTCACAATATTCCAAACGACTTTCTTTTTGGGAGATTCGTTTGCAGTGTTGCATAAGTCCTCGAATTCCTCCGGGGTAACAGTTTCAGTGGTTGGATTTGAGGAGGGAGTCTTCTTTTCCGCTGCAACTTTCGGGGTCAAGTGTTCTAGCACTCTGTTCTTGGGGTTAGGCTGGGCCGGTTTAATCCTTGTGGGACAAGTAAATGTTAAGTGCCCAACCCCATTGCATATCCAACAAGCTGGACGCCTTCCAGCCACCACCACGGGCAATTTTTCCCCATTCGCCTCGATATAGTACGGCACTTTTTTAAACGCCGATTCGTTCAGCCAAACGTCAAACGACCACGTTCCATTGAACTTATCAACCGTAATGGCGGTTATATCTCCAAACTTCAGCAAGAAGGCGCCCAAATACTCGCCAGGGACAACAGCCGGTACTTCAAAAACGGAGATGGTCGTTCTCCTTCGACCCATATACTCCATACGGAGTATATAGTCCTTCGTTATTATTTCTTTTTTTGAAAGTTCAATACATTCTTCCTCGGTCTTAAAAAGAATATTCCAGGTGTTATAGCCCTTGCACTTCACGATTCTCTCTGCACGTACTCCAGTCGTTGCAATAAGTTTTGCGACTGTACCCTTGGTTGATCTTATCAACTTTTTAGACTTCCGATCTACCACAAACATCAGGATAGTTTTTTTAGCAAACTCTTCCAACCTTGGTAGTTGGATAATAATTCCCGTCTCTGTAATGAATTCAGTACAGTCCTTAGCTTTAGCCACAAAATCGTCAACGTCAATCTGTAGAGCCGGTGGCCTACTCCATTCAGACTTTTCGGAAGGCTTAGATGGCTTCTCAACCACTTCAGAGGTCTCCGAAGGCGCACAGCTGGCAGTCGCCATGGCCGGAGAACGGAAAAAAAAATTAACAAACTCCAAATAAATAAAAATATAAGGAGTAACAAAAAGCAAGCAACAAATTAAACAATTAACAATAGTAACAAGAAATAACAATAATAACTATGATAACGGACTTACTGGCAGAGAAAAATAACAGAGAGCTTTGTTGCTTACCACGTCAAAAAAAACAATATTTATTTGTAAAAAATACAAAATTTGGCACAAGGCCTACAAGGGGGGTGGGGAAAATGTTGACCTAACTAACACACTTAACTTAACTAGTCACAATCACCATAACAAATTTACTCCATGATATACCTACTTAAAACCCAAAAATGACAATATATACATGTAATTGGGAGTGGGGGAACAAGAATGATATATATATATACAATGAAAAAATAAATAAAATTAAGTGTTAGTATAAGAACCTCCCACTAAAGAAATGTGGCCGATAAGTAGTTTTGCCAGTCGAAAAAAGGCGATGCAGGTCACGAAAGTTTTATTCTCACACCTCCTTCGAAAATTACGAAAGGAGACCTGCATCTCTGACAAAACAACAGATCAGTCACCTAATAGGGGTCGGGAATGGGGATTATAAAATAAAAGTCGGGATAAAAAAAAAAAAAAAAAAGGGGGGGAGAGGACGAAAAAAAAAAGGGGGACCTATGACCACTTACATACCTCTAGCTAAGCTAAAAAAGGGGAAGAAAAACAAAACATAACCTAATCTTGCCACACCGGGTCAAATAAAAGGGTCAGTGTTCGGTTCGGCCACCCAATATTCTGTCTAAGGCACGTCCAAGTACCACTCAAAATTAGCTCCATTCAAACGACACAAACGCGCAACTTTCACCCACCTTTTGTTGAAATCTGCCGGAGGGAGTTTCACCTTCTCCAGCCTGACACGCATTTTCAAGCGAGACTGGAAAATGAGGACAAGCTGGGGAGCAGTGAAGGTCTCTTCCCCGTAGACTTCCTTCTGTCGTGTCGACCAAATCACTCCTCTCATGACTGCTAGTAAGCAAAGAAACACATAATGCTCCTCCCACTTCATGATTGGTGCCCAATTGCAGCATGTCGAAAAAGACTCCAAAACGAAGAACTGTCCGTTCAACATGCGAACCGTGTAGCCTTCAACTAACTCACACAGCGGGCGAACGATGGGGCAATGAAAGAAAACATGACTGGTCGTTTCCTCCCAGTCGCCGCATCGAACACAACTTGGTGTCTCTAATAATCCCGCTGCGTAAAGCTTTTTGCCGACCCAGAGTGCATTTCGTATTATCAGACAGGTGAGTGATGCCTCGTTATTATCGAAGCATTTCAACCCAGGCGCCCAAGGCCAGATCAAGCGAAGTTCTCCCTTCGTAAGACCGAGCTCCTCAGTAATATCGTCACGAACAGATCCCCTCACCATAACCCGATATAGTGCTTTACGAGACAACACTCGGGTGTCAGAGAGGCTTTCTGACACCCTTAGAAGGTACTTCAAGGACTGTCGACACTCGCGATAAAAGGAGCACTCACGTCGAGGTAAACGAAATGCCTCACCCCCATGCAAGTGCACACATTTCAAAGCCGGAAAGGCTTTCTTGGTGTCTTCCTTCCAGAATTCACCGTTTCCCTCACAAGGTGTACACATACGGTCTAGGTAGTGTAAGCGAAGCGTATATTGACGAATCTCAACGCTTGGCATACCTAGACCGCCTCCAGACGGATGCAAGTAGCAGATCTCCCGGCGAACCATGGGCTGCTTTCCGCGCCACAAAAACGCGAAAAGAGCCTTCACTAGTTCAACTAGTGTGATCGCCGGCAGAGGGAGCACAGAAAGACGGTAGAGGATGAGAGGATAAATGTGAGAATTACACACCTCCGCTCTTCCTTTTAAAGTAAGATTTCTCAAAGACCACAGACGGGCTGCAGTCTTAACCGCTTTCAACACTTCCGACAAATTTTTCTCCAACTGGAGATCAGGACCAAACCAGACGCCGAGTATCTTGCAAGGCCCATCCGTCCAGCCAAAGGGCCCCTGAAGGGGAACACCCCTCCAGGCACCAATGCGTAAGCCAACAGACTTATCGCAGTTGATTTTGGCCCCTGTCACTTGTTCATACCGTCTTATTTCCATGTCGACGACCCTAATCTCAGCACTGCTCGTTACAAGCACAGTGACGTCGTCGGCATAGGCGGAGTACTTAATCATGGGGCAAGCACCAGACAAAGTAATCCCACGAAGGACCGGATTCACCCTAAGCCTGCGAAGGAAAGGCTCCAACGCAAGCACATAAAGCATCGGTGAAAGCGGACATCCCTGACGAATAGATCTGGACAAATCGAAAGGCTTTGAACTTATTCCATTCACTTAAACCAACGCACCGGGGTTTGCATAAAAGAGGCGAATCCAGGAGCGGAAATGGGGACCAAATCCAGCCGAAGACAAGACAGCCTCCAAGTAACGATGATCGACCCTATCGAATGCTTTGGACTGATCTAAATTGATCAGCGCGGCCTCAGTGTCGACTTTCTCTATGATCAAGCGTATCATGTGCAAATTATCTTGAATAGTCCGGCCCTTAAAAGAACAATTCTGTTCGGGACTTATTAGACGAAACAAGACAACCTGAAGACGATTAGCCAAGATCTTGGCCAAAATCTTTAACTCTGTATTTAACATTGTTAAGGGCCGGAAATTACCTATACCATCCCCACCACTTTTGTCCTTGCGGAGCAATTTGATAATACCCCTGGTAAAGTACTGGGGGATAGACCCGTTCCTAAACCAGGAGTTAAACAACACAGCCAGCAGGGGGACAAAAATGGGCGACAACCTCAAATACAGTTCGTAAGGCAGACAATCGATACCCGGAGACTTATCAAGGCCAACCTGCCTTAGGGCCTCCAGGACTTCATCCTCATTTATACACCCTTCGCACCTAGCTGCTTCGGTCGCCTCGAGACGAGAAAAGTCAGCTAAATAGGCGTCGAACTGAGCCATTGTCAGACCGGGCTCCTTGGTAAAGAGATCCTTAAAATAAGAGCGAAAACCCTCCAAAATCCCGTCGTTTGTAGTCACGAGACGCCCATCCGATAATGTGACACTGGCGATGTGTCGATCAGTAGACCGTCGACGTTCCTCCGCACGCAGTGACGCGGCCATGTTTGTCGCCTCGTGCGGCACTCTTTTTAATTTAGACCTAACTATCAATCCCTGATCTGCCTTGTTATCCAAGGAGTTCAGTTCCGTTTTAGCTACAGTAAAGGTAACGCTATCCCCCGCCTCCGCCGCCCGACTTAAACTAGTTTCTAGTGCCACTTTCGTTGCCCTAGATCTAAGGTTGAGTCGACGACTATAATCGGCAACGAAGGACCTAATAACGTTCTTAAGGTGGCCCCACCACTTATTCCCAATGATAGCACCCGTCAATTCCCTCTGTAATGTTAGTAAAAGCTGTTCCCGAAAGTCCTTCAAATCGAACAACGATGTGTTGAACTTCCAGTAACCAGCCAATCTAGGCTTAGGACTATCTAAGTGTACCCGCACCCGGACAAGCCTATGATCCGAGTAAACTATATTATGAAAACTTGGACAATCTAAAAGCCCTAAATCGACTCTCCTAATTAAGAACCGATCAAGGTAACTCGAAAGTGGCCCTAAATATGAGCCGCGACTAGCAGTCCAAGTCCATACTACTTCACGGGGTTTCTCATTTCGGAATTTATCGACAAGATCGAACTTATCGATAAAGTCCCGAAATGCCTTAACATCCCCGTTGCTGTTAGTTCCCCTAGGTTTTCCCAAGCGATCTAAATCGGGATCCAAGACCGCGTTCCAGTCTCCCGCTAGAATCATCCGACGCGACGTATCCATAAAGGGCCTGATCCGCCGAAAAAAAGGAACCCGCTCAGAACTGGCGTTGGGCGCATAAACCCCAATAAGCCGAAAAGCCACATCCTTTACGGTAACATCAAGAACGCACAGCCTTCCCTCAGGATCTGCATAGATTGGGTCACACGTCGCATTCAGTGTGCGCTTAACTAGCCAGGAAACCCCTCTTGAGCGAGTATCAAAGTACGCTGAATAGAGCTGAAAGTCTCTAGTCAGCGCACCCTGATAATCACTGGGAATGAAGTGGGTCTCCTGCAAACAACATACATCCACGCCGAGTCGCTGAAGGTCACGTAGTACTCGAAGTTTACGAGCGGTGTCCCTCAACCCTCGGCCATTTAGGCTTGCTAATCTGAGTGCCATTCTAGTGCTCTTAGAGTTGGGGACCCGAAACGAACATTGATGCATTTAAGACACCGACAGATGAACCCAGAGAACCTTGTCCCAATTCATTTGAGACGAGACCGTCCGGGGCCACACCGCCAATGTCTAAGGGGAAAGTTAGTTTTAATGCCCTGTAGACTGTAGGATGGATACGTATAGGGACCCTCCCAACACAAGATTTTTGCAGTAATACTAATTCTTCATCGTTAAAGAAAGCGAGAGGAGGCGATATATTAAAGGCGTTATTCGCTTCCTCCATCATATTCCAAACCCCTTTAGCTTTGTCTCTTGATCTAACCACAGATAAAAGTCTTTTTTGCATCCCAGAAATTTTCCGGGTTGGTAATGTCTTTTTTGTGTACCATCTTCAGTGTAGCTAGGTTTCGGTAGTTCTTCTTATGATGGTTTATCATAAGATTTTCAGTTTCAGGAGTTACTTTACAGACATCCTTGCCTGTGTAGAAAAGGGGTCTTCTTTTTCCGGGCCTCTAGCGATGGACTTCGATGGCGTTTCTGGGATGTGGAGGGGGCGGTGGGTGAGGCAGGAGGCGGCATATCGGTCTTCATTGGAGAGGGGGGCGGTGTACTTTTAGGGGTGTTGCACGGGGAACAGAAAGGAGATGGATTGGGGGTAACGGGCTTATCTTTTGATAAGGGGGTCAAATTAGATTCCCTTACTGGTGGGGATGACTTTAATGGTGGGGGTGCACCTTTGGCTGGAGAGCGACGTTCTTTGGCCGGGAAAGTAGTTTTATTTGACTTTACAATTTTTTTTTCCTCTTTTTTTTTCTCAGTATTACGTTCCTCGTTGAGAGTCTTTTTCAGATCTAATATTTCTTTATATTTCTCTCCACCTGGATCATTTCTGGTTTCTATTTCCAGTTGTTCCTCTTTGGTCATCACTTGAGCGTATGACTTCGGCGATTGTTTTCCCGTCACAATATTCCAAACAACTTTCTTTTTGGGAGATTCGTTTGCAGTGTTGCATAAGTCCTCGAATTCCTCCGGGGTAACAGTTTCAGTTGTTGGATTTGAGGAGGGAGTCTTCTTTTCCGCTGCAACTTTCGGGGTCAAGTGTTCTAGCACTCTGTTCTTGGGGTTAGGCTGGGCCGGTTTAATCCTTGTGGGACAAGTAAATGTTAAGTGCCCAACCTCATTGCATATCCAACAAGCTGGACGCCTTCCAGCCACCACCACGGGCAATTTTTCCCCATTTGCCTCGATATAGTACGGCACTTTTTTAAACGCCGATTTGTTCAGCCAAACGTCAAACGACCACGTTCCATTGAACTTATCAACCGTAATGGCGGTTATATCTCCAAACTTCAGCAAGAAGGCGCCCAAATACTCGCCAGGGACAACAGCCGGTACTTCAAACACGGAGATGGTCGTTCTCCTTCGACCCATACACTCCATACGGAGTATATAGTCCTTCGTTATTATTTCTTTTTTTGAAAGTTCAATACATTCTTCCTCGGTCTTAAAAAGACTATTCCAGGTGTTATAGCCCTTGCACTTCACGATTCTCTCTGCACGTACTCCAGTCGTTTCAATAAGTTTTGCGACTGTATCCTTGGTTGATCTTATCAACTTTTTAGACTTCCGATCTACCACAAACATTAGGATGGTTTTTTTAGCAAACTCTTCCAACCTTGGTAGTTGGATAAAAATTCCCGTCTCTGTAATGAATTCAGTACAGTCCTTAGCTTTAGCCACAAAATCGTCAACGTCAATCTGTAGAGCCGGTGGCCTGCTCCATTCAGACTTTTCGGAAGGCTTAGATGGCTTCTCAACCACTTCAGAGGTCTCCTAAGGCGCACAGCTGGCAGTCGCCATGGCCGGAGAACGGAAAAGAAAAAATTAACAAACTCCAAATAAATAAAAATATAAGGAGTAACAAAAAGCAATCAACAAATTTAACAATTAACAATAGTAACAAGAAATAACAATAATAACTATGATAACGGACTTACTGGCAGAGAAAAATAACAGAGAGCTTTGTTGCTTACCACGTCAAAAAACCAATATTTATTTGTAAAAAATACAAAATTTGGCACAAGGCCTACAAGGGGGGTTGGGAAAATGTTGACCTAACTAACATTCTTAACTTAACTAGTCACAATCACCATAACAAATTTACTCCATGATATACCTACTCAAAACCCAAAAATGACAATATATACATGTAATTGGGAGTGGGGGAACAAGAATGATATATATATATATACAATGAAAAAATAAATAAAATTAAGTGTTAGTATAAGAACGACCCACTTAGGAAATGTGGCCGATAAGTAGTTTTGCCAGTCGAAAAAAGGCGATGCAGGTCACGAAAGTTTTATTCTCACACCTCCTTCGAAAATTACGAAAGGAGACCTGCATCTCTGACAAAACAACAGATCAGTCACCTAATAGGGGTCGGGAATGGGGATTGTAAAATAAAAGTCGGGATAAAAAAAAAATTTAAAAAAAAAAGGGGGGGGGAGAGGACGAAAAAAAAGGGGGACCTATGACCACTTACATACCTCTAGCTAAGCTAAAAAAGGGGAAGAAAAACAAAACATAACCTAATCTTGCCTAACCGGGTCAAATAAAAGGGTCAGTGTTCGGTTCGGCCACCCAATATTCTGTCTAAGGCACGTCCAAGTACCACTCAAAATTAGCTCCATTCAAACGACACAAACGCGCAATATTCACCCACCTTTTGTTGAAATCTGCCGGAGGGAGTTTCACCTTCTCCAGCCTGACACGCATTTTCAAGCGAGACTGGAAAATGAGGACAAGCTGGGGAGCAGTGAAGGTCTCTTCCCCGTAGACTTCCTTCTGTCGTGTCGACCAAATCACTCCTCTCATGACTGCTAGTAAGCAAAGAAACACATAATGCTCCTCCCACTTCATGATTGGTGCCCAATTGCAGCATGTCGAAAAAGACTCCAAAACGAAGAACTGTCCGTTCAACATGCGAACCGTGTAGCCTTCAACTAACTCACACAGCGGGCGAACGATGGGGCAATGAAAGAAAACATGACTGGTCGTTTCCTCCCAGTCGCCGCATCGAACACAACTTGGTGTCTCTACTAATCCCGCTGCGTAAAGCTTTTTGCCGACCCAGAGTGCATTTCGTATTATCAGCCAGGTGAGTGATGCCTCGTAATTATCGAAGCATTTAAACCCAGGCGCCCAAGGCCAGATCAAGCGAAGTTCTCCCTTCGTAAGACCGAGCTCCTCAGTAATATCGTCACGAACAGATCCCCTCACCATAACCCGATATAGTGCTTTACGAGACAACACTCGGGTGTCAGAGAGGCTTTCTGACACCCTTAGAAGGTACTTACAGGACTGTCGACACTCGCGATAAAAGGAGCACTCGCGTCGAGGTAAACGAAATGCCTCACCCCCATGCAAGTGCACACTTTTCAAAGCCGGAAAGGCTTTCTTGGTGTCTTCCTTCCAGAATTCACCGTTTCCCTCACAAGGTGTACACATTCGGTCTAGGTAGTGTAAACGAAGCGTATATTGACGAATCTCAACGCTTGGTATACCTAGACCGCCTTCAGACGGATGCAAGTAGCAGATCTCCCGGCGAACCATGGGCTGCTTTCCGCGCCACAAAAACGCGAAAAGAGCCTTCACTAGTTCAACTAGTGTGATCGCCGGCAGAGGGAGCACAGCAAGACGGTAGAGGATGTGAGGATAAATGTGAGAATTACACACCTCCGCTCTTCCTTTTAAAGTAAGATTTCTCAAAGACCACAGACGGGCTGCAGCCTTAACCGCTTTCAACACTTCCGACCAATGTTTCTCCAACTGGAGATCAGGACCAAACCAGACGCCGAGTATCTTGCAAGGCCCATCCGTCCAGCCAAAGGGCCCCTGAAGGGGGACACCCCTCCAGGCACCAATGCGTAAGCCAACAGACTTATCGCAGTGGATTTTGGCCCCTGTCACTTGTTCATACCGTCTTATTTCCATGTCGACGACCCTAATCTCAGCACTGCTCGTTACAAGCACAGTGACGTCGTCGGCATAGGCGGAGTACTTAATCATGGGGCAAGCACCAGACAAAGTAATCCCACGAAGGACCGGATTCACGCTAAGCCTGCGAAGGAAAGGCTCCAACGCAAGCACATAAAGTATCGGTGAAAGCGGACATCCCTTACGAATAGATCTGGACAAATCGAAAGGCTTTGACCTCATTCCATTCACTTCAACCAACGCACCGGGGTTTGCATAAAAGAGGCGAATCCTAGAGCGGAAATGGGGACCAAATCCAGCCGAAGACAAGACAGCCTCCAAGTAACGATGATCGACCCTATCGAATGCTTTGGACTGATCTAAATTGATCAGCGCGGCTTCAGTGTCGACTTTCTCTATGATCAAGCGTATCATGTGCAAATTATCTTGAATAGTCCGGCCCTTAACAGAACAAGTCTGTTCGGGACTTATTAGACGAAACAAGACAACCTGCAGACGATTAGCCAAGATCTTGGCCAAAATCTTTAACTCTGTATTTAACATTGTTAAGGGCCGGAAATTACCTATACCATCCCCACCACTCTTGTCCTTGCGGAGCAATTTGATGATACCCCTGGTAAAGTACTGGGGGATAGACCCGTTCCTAAACCAGGAGTTAAACAACACAGCCAGCAGGGGGACAAAAATGGGCGACAACCTCAAATACAGTTCGTAAGGCAGACCATCGATACCCGGAGACTTATCAAGGCCAACCTGTCTTAGGGCCTCCAGGACTTCATCCTCATTTATACACCCTTCGCACCTAGCTGCTTCGGTCGCCTCGAGACGAGAAAAGTCAGCTAAATAGGCGTCGAACTGAGCCATTGTCAGACCGGGCTCCTTGGTAAAAAGATCCTGAAAATAAGAGCGAAAACCCTCCAAAATCCCGTCGTTTGTAGTCACGAGACGCCCATCCGATAATGTGACACTGGCGATGTGTCGATCAGTAGACCGTCGACGTTTCTCCGCACGCAGTGACGCGGCCATGTTTGTCGCCTCGTGCGGCACTCTTTTTAACCTAGACCTAACTATCAATCCCTGATCTGCCTTGTTATCCAAGGAGTTCAGTTCCGTTTTAGCTACAGTAAAGGTAACGCTATCCCCCGCCTCCGCCGCCCGACTTAAACTAGTTTCTAGTGCCACTTTCGTTGCCCTAGATCTAAGGTTGAGTCGACGACTATAATCGGCAACGAAGGACCTAATAACGTTCTTAAGGTGGCCCCACCACTTATTCCCAATGATAGCACCCGTCAATTCCCTCTGTAATGTTAGTAAAAGCTGTTCCCGAAAGTCCTTCAAATCGAACAACGATGTGTTGAACTTCCAGTAACCAGCCAATCTAGGCTTAGGACTATCTAAGTGTACCCGCACCCGGACAAGCCTATGATCCGAGTAAACTATATTATGAAAACTTGGACAATCTAAAAGCCCTAAATCGACTCTCCTAATTAAGAACCGATCAAGGTAACTCGAAAGTTGCCCTAAATCGGAGCCGCGACTAGCAGTCCAAGTCCATACTACTTCACGGGGTTTCTCATTTCGGAATTTATCGACAAGATCGAACTTATCGATAAAGTCCCGAAATGCCTTAACATCCCCGTTGCTGTTAGTTCCCCTAGGTTTTCCCAAGCGATCTAAATCGGGATCTAAGACCGCGTTCCAGTCTCCCGCTAGAATTATCCGACGCGACGTATCCATAAAGGGCTCGATCCGCCGAAAAAAAGGAACCCGCTCAGAACTGGCGTTGGGCGCATAAACCCCAATAAGCCGAAAAGCCATATCTTTTACGGTAACATCAAGAACGCACAGCCTTCCCTCAGGATCTGCATAGATTGGGTCACACGTCGCATTCAGTGTGCGCTTAACTAGCCAGGAAACCCCTCTTGAGCGAGTATCAAAGTACGCTGAATAGAGCTGAAAGTCTCTAGTCAGCGCACCCTGATAATCACTGGGAATGAAGTGGGTCTCCTGCAAACAACATACATCCACGCCGAGTCGCTGAAGGTCACGTACTACTCGAAGTTTACGAGCGGTGTCCCTCAACCCTCGGCCATTTAGGCTTGCTAATCTGAGTGCCATTCTAGTGCTCTTAGAGTTGGGAACCCGAAACGAACATTGATGCATTTAAGACACCGACAGATGACCCCAGAGAAACTTGTCCCAATTCATTTGAGACGAGACCGTCCGGGGCCACACCGCCAATGTCTAAGGGGAAAGTTAGTTTTAATGCCCTGTAGAGTGTAGGATGGATACGTATAGGGACCCTCCCAACACAAGATTTTTGCAGTAATACTAATTCTTCATCGTTAAAGAAAGCGAGAGGAGGCGATATATTAAAGGCGTTATTCGCTTCCTCTATCATATTCCAAACCCCTTTAGCTTTGTCTCTTGATCTAACCACAGATAAAAGTCTTTTTGCATCCAAGAAATTTTCCGGGTTGGTAATGTCTTTTTTGTGTACCATCTTCAGTGTAGCTAGGTTTCGGTAGTTCTTATGATGGTTTATCATAAGATTTTCAGTTTCAGGAGTTACTTTACAGACATCCTTGCCTGTGTAGAAAGGGGTCTTCTTTTTCCGGGCCTCTAGCGATGGACTTCGATGGCGTTTCTGGGATGTGGAGGGGGCGGTGGGTGAGGCAGGAGGCGGCATATCGGTCTTCATTGGAGAGGGGGGCGGTGTACTTTTAGGGTTTTTGCACGGGGACTAGAAAGGAGATGGATTGGGGGTAACGCGCTTATCTTTTGATAAGGGGGTCAAATTAGATTCCCTTACTGGTGGGGATGACTTTAATGGTGGGGGTGCACCTTTGGCTGGAGAGCGACGTTCTTTGGCCGGGGAAGTAGTTTTATTTTACTTGACCATTTTTTTTTCCTCGTTTTTTTTTTCTTTTTTTTTCTCAGTATTACGTTCCTCGTCGAGAGTCTTTTTCAGATCTAATATTTCTTTATATTTCTCTCCACCTGGATCATTTCTGGTTTCTATTTCCAGTTGTTCCTCTTCGGTCATCACTTGAGCGTATGACTTCGGCGATTTTTTTCCCGTCACAATATTCCAAACGACATTCTTTTTGGGAGATTCATTTTCGGTGTTGCATAAGTCCTCGAATTCCTCCGGGGTTACAGTTTCAGTTGTTGGCTTTGAGGAGGGAGTCTTCTTCTCCGCTGCAACTTTAGGAGTCAAGTGTTCTAGCACTCTGTTCTTGGGGTTTGGCTGGGCCGGTTTAATCCTTGTGGGGCAAGTGAAAGTTAGATGCCCAACCTCATTGCATATCCAACAAGCTGGACGTCTTCCAGCCACCACCACGGGCAATTTTTCCCCATTCGCCTCGATATAGTACGGCACTTTTTTGAACGCCGATTCGTTCAGCCAAACGTCAAACGACCACGTTCCATTGAACTTATCAACCGTAATGGCGGTTATATCTCCAAACTTCAGCAAGAAGGCGCCCAAATACTCGCCAGGGACAACAGCCGGTACTTCAAAAACGGAGATGGTCGTTCTCCTTCGACCCATATACTCCATACGGAGTATATAGTCCTTCGTTATTATTTCTTTTTTTGAAAGTTCAATACATTCTTCCTCGGTCTTAAAAAGACTATTCCAGGTGTTATAGCCCTTGCACTTCACAATTCTCTCTGCACGTACTCCAGTCGTTGCAATAAGTTTTGCGACTGTATCCTTGGTTGATCTTATCAACTTTTTAGACTTCCGATCTACCACAAACATTAGGATGGTTTTTTTAGCAAACTCTTCTAACCTTGGTAGTTGGATAATAATTCCCGTCTCTGTAATGAATTCAGTACAGTCCTTAGCTTTAGCCACAAATTCGTCAACGTCAATCTGTAGATCCGGTGGCCTACACCATTCAGACTTTTCGGAAGGCTGAGATGGCTTCTCAACCACTTCAGAGGTCTCGTAAGGCGCACAGCTGGCAGTCGCCATGGCCGGAGAACGGTAAAAAAAAAATTAACAAACTCCAAATCAATAAAAATATAAGGAGTAACAAAAAGCAAGCAACAAATTTAACAATTAACAATAGTAACAAGAAATAACGATAATAACTATAACAGACTTACTGGCAGAGAAAAATAACAGAGAGCTTTGTTGCTTACCACGTCAAAAAAAACAATATTTATTTGTAAAAAATACAAAATTTGGCACAAGGCCTACAAGGGGGGTGGGGAAAATGTTGACCTAACTAACATTCTTAACTTAACTAGTCACAATCACCATAACAAATTTACTCCATGATATACCAACTTAAAACCCAAAAATGACAATATATACATGTAATTGGGAGTGGGGGAACAAGAATGATATATATATATACAATGAAAAAATAAATAAAATTAAGTGTTAGTATAAGAACCTCCCACTAAAGAAATGTGTCCGATAAGTAGTTTTGCCAGTCGAAAAAAGGCGATGCAGGTCACGAAAGTTTTATTCTCACACCTCCTTCGAAAATTACGAAAGGAGACCTGCATCTCTGACAAAACAACAGATCAGTCACCTAATAGGGGTCGGGAATGGGGATTGTAAAATAAAAGTCGGGATAAAAAAAAAAAAAAAAAAAAAAGGGTGGGGGGAGAGGACGAAAAAAAAAGGGGGACCTATGACAACTTACATACCTCTAGCTAAGCTAAAAAAGGGGAAGAAAAACAAAAAATAACCTAAACTTGCCTAACCGGGTCAAATAAAAGGGTCAGTGTTCGGTTCGGCCACCCAATATTCTGTCTAAGGCACGTCCAAGTACAACTCAAAATTAGCTCCATTCAAACGACACAAACGCGCAACTTTCACCCACCTTTTGTTGAAATCTGCCGGGGGGAGTTTCACCTTCTCCAGCCTGACACGCATTTTCAAGCGAGACTGGAAAATGAGGACAAGCTGGGGAGCAGTGAAGGTCTCTTCCCCGTAGACTTCCTTCTGTCGTGTCGACCAAATCACTCCTCTCATGACTGCTAGTAAGCAAAGAAACACATAATGCTCCTCCCACTTCATGATTGGTGCCCAATTGCAGCGTGTCGAAACAGACTCCAAAACGAAGAACTGTCCGTTCAACATGTGAACCGTGTAGCCTTCAACTAACTCACACAGCGGGCGAACGATGGGGCAATGAAAGAAAACATGACTGGTCGTTTCCTCCCAGTCGCCGCATCGAACACAACTTGGTGTCTCTACTAATCCCGCTGCGTAAAGCTTCTTGCCGACCCAGAGTGCATTTCGTATTATCAGCCAGGTGAGTGATGCCTCGTAATTATCGAAGCATTTCAACCCAGGCGCCCAAGGCCAGATCAAGCGAAGTTCTCCCTTCGTAAGACCGAGCTCCTCAGTAATATCGTCACGAACAGATCCCCTCACGATAACCCGATATAGTGCTTTACGAGACAACACTCGGGTGTCAGAGAGGCTTTCTGACACCCTTAGAAGGTACTTCAAGGACTGTCGACACTCGCGATAAAAGGAGCACTCGCGTCGAGGTAAATGAAATGCCTCACCCCCATGCAAGTGCACACTTTTTAAAGCCGGAAAGGCTTTCTTGGTGTCTTCCTTCCAGAATTCACCGTTTCCCTCACAAGGTGTACACATTCGGTCTAGGTAGTGTAAGCGAAGCGTATATTGACGAATCTCAACGCTTGGCATACCTAGACCGCCTTCAGACGGATGCAAGTAGCAGATCTCCCGGCGAACTATGGGCTGCTTTCCGCGCCACAAAAACGCGAAAAGAGCCTTCACTAGTTCAACTAGTGTGATCGCCGGCAGAGGGAGCACAGAAAGACGGTAGAGGATGAGAGGATAAATGTGAGAATTACACACCTCCGCTCTTCCTTTTAAAGTAAGATTTCTCAAAGACAACAGACGGGCTGCAGCCTTAACCGCTTTCAACACTTCCGACCAATTTTTCTCCAACTGGAGATCAGGACCAAACCAGACGCCGAGTATCTTGCAAGCCCCATCCGTCCAGCCAAAGGGCCCCTGAAGGGGAACACCCATCCAGGCACCAATGCGTAAGCCGACAGACTTATCGCAGTTGATTTTGGCCCCTGTCACTTGTTCATACCGTCTTATTTCCATGTCGACGACCCTAATCTCAGCACTGCTCGTTACAAGCACAGTGACGTCGTCGGCATAGGCGGAGTACTTAATCATGGGGCAAGCACCAGACAAAGTAATCCCACGAAGGACCGGATTCACCCTAAGCCTGCGAAGGAAAGGCTCCAACGCAAGCACATAAAGCATCGGTGAAAGCAGACATCCCTGACGAATAGATCTGGACAAATCGAAAGGCTTTGACCTCATTCCATTCACTTCAACCAACGCACCGGGGTTTGCATAAAAGAGGCGAATCCAGGAGCGGAAATAGGGACCAAATCCAGCCGAAGACAAGACAGCCTCAAAGTAACGATGATCGACCCTATCGAATGCTTTGGACTGATCTAAATTGATCAGCGCGGCCTCAGTGTCGACTTTCTCTATGATCAAGCGTATCATGTGCAAATTATCTTGAATAGTCCGGCCCTTAACAGAACAAGTCTGTTCGGGACTTATTAGACGAAACAAGACAACCTGCAGACGATTAGCCAAGATCTTGGCCAAAATCTTTAACTCTGTATTTAACATTGTTAAGGGCCGGAAATTACCTATACCATCCCCACCACTCTTGCCATTGCGGAGCAATTTGATGATACCCCTGGTAAAGTAATGGGGGATAGACCCGTTCCTAAACCAGGAGTTAAACAACACAGCCAGCAGGGGGACAAAAATAGGCGACAACCTCAAATACAGTTCGTAAGGCAGACCATCGATACCCGGAGACTTATCAAGGCCAACCTGCCTTAGGGCCCCCAGGACTTCATCCTCATGTATACACCCTTCGCACCTAGCTGCTTCGGTCGCCTCGAGACGAGAAAAGTCAGCTAAATAGGCGTCGAACTGAGCCATTGTCAGACCGGGCTCCTTGGTAAAAAGATCCTGAAAATAAGAGCGAAAACCCTCCAAAATCCCGTCGTTTGTAGTCACGAGACGCCCATCCGATAATGTGACACTGGCGATGTGTCGATCAGTAGAACGTCGACGTTCCTACGCACGCAGTGACGCGGCCATGTTTGTCGCCTCGTGCGGCACTCTTTTTAACCTAGACCTAACTATCAATCCCTGATCTGCCTTGTTATCCAATGAGTTCAGGTCCGTTTTAGCTACAGTAAAGGTAACGCTATACCCCGCCTCCGCCGCCCGACTTAAACTAGTTTCTAGTGCCACTTTCGTTGCCCTAGATCTAAGGTTGAGTCGACGACTATAATCGGCAACGAAGGACCTAATAACGTTCTTAAGGTGGCCCCACCACTTATTCCCAATGATAGCACCCGTCAATTCCGTCTGTAATTTTAGTAAAAGCTGTTCCCGGAAGTCCTTCAAATCGAACAACGATGTGTTGAACTTCCAGTAACCAGCCAATCTAGGCTTAGGACTATCTAAGTTTACCCGCACCCGGACAAGCCTATGATCCGAGTAAACTATATTATGAAAACTTGGACAATCTTAAAGCCCTAAATCGACTCTCCTAATTAAGAACCGATCAAAGTAACTCGAAAGTTGCCCTAAATCGGAGCCGCGACTAGCAGTCCAAGTCCATACTACTTCACGGGGTTTCTCATTTCGGAATTTATCGACAAGATCGAACTTATCGATAAAGTCCCGAAATGCCTTAACATCCCCGTTGCTGTTAGTTCCCCT
Source organism: Sepiola atlantica (assembly GCA_963556195.1). Lineage (NCBI taxonomy): Eukaryota > Metazoa > Mollusca > Cephalopoda > Sepiida > Sepiolidae > Sepiola > Sepiola atlantica. Next base: position 143,899,772 of record OY744526.1, read on the forward strand.
AGGTTTTCCCAAGCGATCTAAATCGGGATCCAAGACCGCGTTCCAGTCTCCCGCTAGAATTATCCGACGCGACGTATCCATAAAGGGCTCGATCCGCCGAAAAAAAGGAACCCGCTCAGAACTGGCGTTGGGCGCATAAACCCCAATGAGCTGAAAAGCCACATCCTTTACGGTAACATCAAGAACGCACAGCCTTCCCTCAGGATCTGCATAGATTGGGTCACACGTCGCATTCAGTGTGCGCTTAACTAGCCAGGAAACCCCTCTTGAGCGAGTATCAAAGTACGCTGAATAGAGCTGAAAGTCTCTAGTCAGCGCACCCTGATAATCACTGGGAATGAAGTGGGTCTCCTGCAAACAACATACATCACCGCCGAGTCGCTGAAGGTCACGTACTACTCGAAGTTTACGAGCGGTGTCCCTCAACCCTCGGCCATTTAGGCTTGCTAATCTGAGTGCCATTCTAGTGCTCTTAGAGTTGGGAACCCGAAACGAACATTGATGCATTTAAGACACCGACAGATGACCCCAGAGAACCTTGTCCCAATTCATTTGAGACGAGACCGTCCGGGGCCACACCGCCAATGTCTAAGGGGAAAGTTAGTTTTAATGCCCTGTAGAGTGTAGGATGGATACGTATAGGGACCCTCCCAACACAAGATTTTTGCAGTAATACTAATTCTTCATCGTTATAGAAAGCGAGAGGAGGCGATATATTAAAGGCGTTATTCGCTTCCTCCATCATATTCCAAACCCCTTTAGCTTTGTCTCTTGATCTAACCACAGATAAAAGTCTTTTTGCATCCAAGAAATTTTCCGGGTTGGTAATGTCTTTTTTGTGTACCATCTTCAGTGTAGCTAGGTTGCGGTAGTTCTTCTTATGATGGTTTATCATAAGATTTTCAGTTTCAGGAGTTACTTTACAGACATCCTTGCCTGTGTAGAAAGGGGTCTTCTTTTTCCGGGCGTCTAGCGATGGACTTCGATGGCGTTTCTGGGATGTGGAGGGGGCGGTGGGTGAGGCAGGAGGCGGCATATCGGTCTTCATTGGAGAGGGGGGCGGTGTACTTTTAGGGGTGTTGCACGGGGAACAGAAAGGAGATGGATTGGGGGTAACGGGCTTATCTCTTGATAAGGGGGTCAAATTAGATTCCCTTACTGGTGGGGATCACTTTAATGGTGGGGGTGCACCTTTGTCTGGAGAGCGACGTTCTTTGGCCGGGGAAGTAGTTTTATTTGACTTGACCATTTTTTTTTCCTCGTTTTTTTTTTCTTTTTTTTTCTCAGTATTACGTTCCTCGTCGAGAGTCTTTTTCAGATCTAATATTTCTTTATATTTCTCTCCACCTGGATCATTTCTGGTTTCTATTTCCAGTTGTTCCTCTTCGGTCATCACTTGAGCGTATGACTTCGGCGATTTTTTTCCCGTCACGATGTTCCATACGACTTTTTTTTTGGTAGATTCATTTTCGGTGTTGCATAAGTCCTCGAATTCCTCTGGGGTTACAGTTTCAGTTGTGGGCTTTGAGGAGGGAGTCTTCTTCTCCGCTGCAACTTTAGGTGTCAAGTGTTCTAGCACTCTGTTCTTGGGGTTAGGCTGGGCCGGTTTAATCCTTGTGGGACAAGTAAATGTTAAGTGCCCAACCTCATTGCATATCCAACAAGCTGGACGTCTTCCAGCCACCACCACAGGCAATTTTTCTCCATTTGCTTCAATGTAGTACGGTACTTTCTTGAAAGCCGACTCGTTAAGCCACACGTCAAATGACCACGTTCCATTGAACTGATCAACCGTAATGGCGGTTATATCTCCAAACTTCAGCAGGAAGGCGCCCAAATACTCGCCAGGGACAACAGCCGGTACTTCGAAAACGGAGATGGTCGTTCTCCTTCGACCCATGTATTCCATTCGCAGAATGTAGTCTTTAGTGATTATTTCTTTCTTCGAGAGTTCGATGCACACATCCTCGGTCTCAAAGAGACTATTCCAGGTGTTATAGCCCTTGCACTTCACGATTCGTTCCGCACGTACTCCGGTCGTTGCAATTAATTTTGCGACAGTTTCTTTTGAGGACCTAATCAGTTTTGTGGACTTTCTGTTCTCTACGAACATTAATATAGTTTTTTTCTGGAATTCCTCTAACCTTGGTAACTGTATAATTACTCCAGTTTCAGTCACGAAATTCGTGCAGTCTTTTGCCTTGGCGACAAAATCGTCAACGTCTATTTGAAGGGCGGGTGCCTTACTCCAGTCCGTTTTATCAGTAGGCTGAGATGACTTCTCAACCACTTCAGAGGTCTCCGAAGGCGCACAGCTGGCAGTCGCCATGGCCGGAGAACGGTAAAAAAAAATATAAACAAACTCCAAATAAATAAAAATATAAGGAGTAACAAAAAGCAAGCAACAAATTTAACAATTAACAATAGTAATAAGAAATAACGATAATAACTATAATACGGACTTACTGGCAGAGAAAAATAACAGAGAGCTTTGTTGCTTACCACGTCAAAAAAAAACAATATTTATTTGTAAAAAATACAAAATTTGGCACAAGGCCTACAAGAGGGGTGGGGAAAATGTTGACCTAACTAACATTCTTAACTTAACTAGTCACAATCACCATAACAAATTTACTCCATGATATACCTACTTAAAACCCAAAAATGACAATATATACATGTAATTGGGAGTGGGGGAACTAGAATGATATATATATATACAATGAAAAAATAAATAAAATTAAGTGTTAGTATAAGAACCTCCCACTAAAGAAATGTGGCCGATAAGTAGTTTTGCCAGTCGAAAAAAGGCGATGCAGGTCACGAAAGTTTTATTCTCACACCTCCTTCGAAAATTACGAAAGGAGACCTGCATCTCTGACAAAACAACAGATCAGTCACCTAATAGGGGTCGGGAATGGGAATTATAAAATAAAAGTCGGGATAAAAAAAAAAAGAAAAAAAAAGGGGGGGGGAGAGGACGAAAAAAAAGGGGGACCTATGACAACTTACATACCTCTAGCTAAGCTAAAAAAAGGGGAAGAAAAACAAAACATAACCTAAACTTGCCTAACCGGGTCAAATAAAAGGGTCAGTGTTCGGTTCGGTCACCCAATATTCTGTCTAAGGCACGTCCAAGTACCACTCAAAATTAGCTCCATTCAAACGACACAAACGCGCAACTTTCACCCACCTTTTGTTGAAATCTGCCGGAGGGAGTTTCACCTTCTCCAGCCTGACACGCATTTTCAAGCGAGACTGGAAAATGAGGACAAGCTGGGGAGCAGTGAAGGTCTCTTCCCCGTAGACTTCCTTCTGTCGTGTCGACCAAATCACTCCTCTCATGACTGCTAGTAAGCAAAGAAACACATAATGCTCCTCCCACTTCATGATTGGTGCCCAATTGCAGCATGTCGAAAAAGACTCCAAAACGAAGAACTGTCCGTTCAACATGCGAACCGTGTAGCCTTCAACTAACTCACACAGCGGGCGAACGATGGGGCAATGAAAGAAAACATGACTGGTCGTTTCCTCCCAGTCGCCGCATCGAACACAACTTGGTGTCTCTACTAATCCCGCTGCGTAAAGCTTTTTGCCGACCCAGAGTGCATTTCGTATTATCAGCCAGGTGAGTGATGCCTCGTAATTATCGAAGCATTTCAACCCAGGCGCCCAAGGCCAGATCAAGCGAAGTTCTCCCTTCGTAAGACCGAGCTCCTCAGTAATATCGCCACGAACAGATCCCCTCACCATAACCCGATATAGTTCTTTACGAGACAACACTCGGGTGTCAGAGAGGCTTTCTGACACCCTTAGAAGGTACTTCAAGGACTGTCGACACTCGCGATAAAAGGAGCACTCGCGTCGAGGTAAACGAAATGCCTCACCCCCATGCAAGTGCACACTTTTCAAAGCCGGAAAGGCTTTCTTGGTGTCTTCCTTCCAGAATTCACCGTTTCCCTCACAAGGTGTATCCATTCGGTCTAGGTAGTGTAAGCGAAGCGTATATTGACGAATCTCAACGCTTGGCATACCTAGACCGCCTTCAGACGGATGCAAGTAGCAGATCTCCCGGCGAACCATGGGCTGCTTTCCGCGCCACAAAAACGCGAAATGAGCCTTCACTAGTTCAACTAGTGTGATCGCCGGCAGAGGGAGCACAGAAAGACGGTAGAGGATGAGAGGATAAATGTGAGAATTACACACCTCCGCTCTTCCTTTTAAAGTAAGATTTCTCAAAGACCACAGACGGGCTGCAGCCTTAACCGCTTTCAACACTTCCGACCAATTTTTCTCCAACTGGAGATCAGGACCAAACCAGACGCCGAGTATCTTGCAAGGCCCATCCGTCCAGCCAAAGGGCCCCTGAAGGGGGACACCCCTCCAGGCACCAATGCGTAAGCCAACAGACTTATCGCAGTGGATTTTGGCCCCTGTCACTTGTTCATACCGTCTTATTTCCATGTCGACGACCCTAATCTCAGCACTGCTCGTTACAAGCACAGTGACGTCGTCGGCATAGGCGGAGTACTTAATCATGGGGCAAGCACCAGACAAAGTAATCCCACGAAGGACCGGATTCACCCTAAGCCTGCGAAGGAAAGGCTCCAACGCAAGCACATAAAGCATCGGTGAAAGATAGCATCCCTGACGAATAGATCTGGACAAATCGAAATCCTTTGACCTTATTCCATTCACTTCAACCAACGCACCGGGGTTTGCATAAAAGAGGCGAATCCAGGAGCGGAAATGGGGACCAAATCCAGCCGAAGACAAGACAGCCTCCAAGTAACGATGATCGACCCTATCGAATGCTTTGGACTGATCTAAATTGATCAGCGCGGCCTCAGTGTCGACTTTCTCTATGATCAAGCGTATCATGTGCAAATTATCTTGAATAGTCCGGCCCTTAACAGAACAAGTCTGTTCGGGACTTATTAGACGAAACAAGACAACCTGCAGACGATTAGCCAAGATCTTGGCCAAAATCTTTAACTCTGTATTTAACATTGTTAAGGGCCGGAAATTACCTATACCATCCCCACCACTCTTGTCCTTGCGGAGCAATTTGATGATACCCCTGGTAAAGTACTGGGGGATAGACCCGTTCCTAAACCAGGAGTTAAACAACACAGCCAGCAGGGGGACAAAAATGGGCGACAACTTCAAATACAGTTCGTAAGGCAGACCATCGATACCCGGAGACTTATCAAGGCCAACCTGCCTTAGGGCCTCCATGACTTCATCCTCATTTATACACCCTTCGCACCTAGCTGCTTCGGTCGCCTCGAGACGAGAAAAGTCAGCTAAATAGGCGTCGAACTGAGCCATTGTCAGACCGGGCTCCTTGGTAAAAAGATCCTGAAAATAAGAGCGAAAACCCTCCAAAATCCCGTCGTTTGTAGTCACGAGACGCCCATCCGATAATGTGACACTGGCGATGTGTCGATCAGTAGACCGTCGACGTTCCTCCGCACGCAGTGACGCGGCCATGTTTGTCGCCTAGTGCGGCACTCTTTTTAACCTAGACCTAACTATCAATCCCTGATCTGCCTTGTTATCCAAGGAGTTCAGTTCCGTTTTAGCTACAGTAAAGGTAACGCCATCCCTCGCCTCCGCCGCCCGACTTAAACTAGTTTCTAGTGCCACTTTCGTTGCCCTAGATCTAAGGTTGAGTCGACGACTATAATCGGCAACGAAGGACCTAATAACGTTCTTAAGGTGGCCCCACCACTTATTCCCAATGATAGCACCCGTCAATTCCCTCTGTAATGTTAGTAAAAGCTGTTCCCGAAAGTCCTTCAAATCGAACAACGATGTGTTGAACTTCCAGTAACCAGCCAATCTAGGCTTAGGACTATCTAAGTTTACCCGCACCCGGACAAGCCTATGATCCGAGTAAACTATATTATGAAAACTTTGACAATCTAAAAGCCCTAAATCGACTCTCCTAATTAAGAACCGATCAAGGTAACTCGAAAGTTGCCCTAAATCGGAGCCGACACCAGCAGTTCAAGTCCATACTACTTCACGGGGTTTTTCATTTCGGAATTTATCGACAAGATCGAACTTATCGATAAAGTCCCGAAATGCCTTAACATCCCCGTTGCTGTTAGTTCCCCTAGGTTTTCCCAAGCGATCTAAATCGGGATCCAAAACCGCGTTCTAGTCTCCCGCTAGAATTATCCGACGCGACGTATCCATAAAGAGCTCGATCAGCCGAAAAAAAGGAACCCGCTGAGAACTGGCGTTGGGCGCATAAACCCCAATAAGCCGAAAAGCCACATCCTTTACGGTAACATCAAGAACGCACAGCCTTCCCTCAGGATCTGCATAGATTGGGTCACACGTCGCATTCAGTGTGCGCTTAACTAGCCAGGAAACCCCTCTTGAGCGAGTATCAAAGTACGCTGAATAGAGCTGAAAGTCTCTAGTCAGCGCACCCTGATAATCACTGGGAATGAAGTGGGTCTCCTGCAAACAACATACATCCACGCCGAGTCGCTGAAGGTCACGTACTACTCGAAGTTTACGAGCGGTGTCCCTCAACCCTCGGCCATTTAGGCTTGCTAATCTGAGTGCCATTCTAGTGCTCTTAGAGTTGGGAACCCGAAACGAACATTGATGCATTTAAGACACCGACAGATGACCCCAGAGAACCTTGTCCCAATTCATTTGAGACGAGACCGTCCGGGGCCACACCGCCAATGTCTAAGGGGAAAGTTAGTTTTAATGCCCTGTAGAGTGTAGGATGGATACGTATAGGGACCCTCCCAACACAAGATTTTTGCAGTAATACTAATTCTTCATCGTTATAGAAAGCGAGAGGAGGCGATATATTACAGGCGTTATTCGCTTCCTCCATCATATTCCAAACCCCTTTAGCTTTGTCTCTTGATCTAACCACAGATAAAAGTCTTTTTGCATCCAAGAAATTTTCCGGGTTGGTAATGTCTTTTTTGTGTACCATCTTCAGTGTAGCTAGGTTGCGGTAGTTCTTCTTATGATGGTTTATCATAAGATTTTCAGTTTCAGGAGTTACTTTACAGACATCCTTGCCTGTGTAGAAAGGGGTCTTCTTTTTCCGGGCCTCTAGCGAGGGACTTCGATGGCGTTTCTGGGATGTGGAGGGGGCGGTGGGTGAGGCAGGAGGCGGCATATCGGTCTTCATTGGAGAGGGGGGCGGTGTACTTTTAGGGGTGTGGCACGGGGAACAGAAAGGAGATGGATTGGGGGTAACGGGCTTATCTTTTGATAAGGGGGTCAAATTAGATTCCCTTACTGGCGGGGATGACTTTAATGGTGGGGGTGCACCTTTGTCTGGAGAGCGACGTTCTTTGGCCGGGGAAGTAGTTTTATTTGACTTGACCATTTTTTTTCCTCGTTTTTTTTTTCTTTTTTTTTCTCAGTATTACGTTCCTCGTCGAGAGTCTTTTTCAGATCTAATATTTCTTTATATTTCTCTCCACCTGGATCATTTCTGGTTTCTATTTCCAGTTGTTCCTCTTCGGTCATCACTTGAGCGTATGACTTCGGCGATTTTTTTCCCGTCACGATGTTCCATACGACTTTTTTTTTGGGAGATTCATTTTCGGTGTTGCATAAGTCCTCGAATTCCTCTGGGGTTACAGTTTCAGTTGTTGGCTTTGAGGAGGGAGTCTTCTTCTCCGCTGTAACTTTAGGTGTCAAGTGTTCTAGCACTCTGTTCTTGGGGTTAGGCTGGGCCGGTTTAATCCTTGTGGGACAAGTAAATGTTAAGTGCCCAACCTCATTGCATATCCAACAAGCTGGACGTCTTCCAGCCACCACCACAGGCAATTTTTCTCCATTTGCTTCAATGTAGTACGGTACTTTCTTGAAAGCCGACTCGTAAAGCCACACGTCAAATGACCACGTTCCATTGAACTTATCAACCGTAATGGCGGTTATATCTCCAAACTTCAGCAAGAAGGCGCCCAAATACTCGCCAGGGACAACAGCCGGTACTTCGAAAACGGAGATGGTCGTTCTCCTTCGACCCATGTATTCCATTCGCAGAATGTAGTCTTTAGTGATTATTTCTTTCTTCGAGAGTTCGATGCACACATCCTCGGTCTTAAAGAGACTATTCCAGGTGTTATAGCCCTTGCACTTCACGATTCGTTCCGCACGTACTCCGGTCGTTGCAATTAATTTTGCGACAGTTTCTTTTGAGGACCTAATCAGTTTTTTGGACTTTCTGTCCACTACGAACATTAATATTGTTTTTTTCTGGAATTCCTCCAACCTTGGTAACTGTATAATTACTCCAGTTTCAGTCACGAAATCCGTGCAGTCTTTTGCCTTGGCGACAAAATCGTCAACGTCTATCTGAAGGGCGGGTGCCTTACTCCAGTCCGTTTTATCAGTAGGCTGAGATGACTTCTCAACCACTTCAGAGGTCTCCGAAGGCGCACAGCTGGCAGTCGCCATGGCCGGAGAACGGTAAAAAAAAAAAAAAACTCCAAATAAATAAAAATATAAGGAGTAACAAAAAGCAAGCAACAAATTTAACAATTAACAATAGTAACAATAAATAACGATAATAACTATAACAGACTTACTGGCAGAGAAAAATAACAGAGAGCTTTGTTGCTTACCACGTCAAAAAAAACCAATATTTATTCGTAAAAAATACAAAATTTGGCACAAGGCCTACAAGGGGGGTGGGGAAAATGTTGACCTAACTAACATTCTTAACTTAACTAGTCACAATCACCATAACAAATTTACTCCATGATATACCTACTTAAAACCCAAAAATGACAAGATATACATGTAATTGGGAGTGGGGGACCAAGAATGATATATATATATACAATGAAAAAAAAAAATAAAATTAAGTGTTAGTATAAGAACCTCCCACTAAAGAAATGTGGCCGATAAGTAGTTTTGCCAGTCGAAAAAAGGCGATGCAGGTCACGAAAGTTTTATTCTCACACCTCCTTCGAAAATTACGAAAGGAGACCTGCATCTCTGACAAAACAACAGATCAGTCACCTAATAGGGGTCGGGAATGGGAATTATAAAATAAAAGTCGGGATAAAAAAAGGGGGGGGGAGACGAACGATAAAAAAAGGGGGACCTATGACAACTTACATACCTCTAGCTAAGCTAAAAAAAGGGGGAGGAAAAACAAAACATAACTAATCTTGCCTAACCGGGTCAAATAAAAGAGTCAGTGTTCGGTTCGGCCACCCAATATTCTGTCTAAGGCACGTCCAAGTACCACTCAAAATTAGCTCCATTCAAACGACACAAACGCGCAACTTTCACCCACCTTTTGTTGAAGTCTGCTGGAGGGAGTTTCACCTTCTCCAGCCTGACACGCATTTTCAAGCGAGACTGGAAAATGAGGACAAGCTGGGGAGCAGTGAAGGTCTCTTTCCCGTAGACTTCCTTCTGTCGTGTCGACCAAATCACTCCTCTCATGACTGCTAGTAAGCAAAGAAACACATAATGCTCCTCCCACTTCATGATTGGTGCCCAATTGCAGCATGTCGAAAAAGACTCCAAAACGAAGAACTGTCCGTTCAACATGCGAACCGTGTAGCCTTCAACTAACTCACACAGCGGGCGAACGATGGGGCAATGAAAGAAAACATGACTGGTCGTTTCCTCCCAGTCGCCGCATCGAACACAACTTGGTGTCTCTACTAATCCCGCTGCGTAAAGCTTTTTGCCGACCCAGAGTGCATTTCGTATTATCAGCCAGGTGAGTGATGCCTCGTAATTATCGAAGCATTTCAACCCAGGCGCCCAAGGCCAGATCAAGCGAAGTTCTCCCTTCGTAAGACCAAGCTCCTCAGTAATATCGTCACGAACAGATCCCCTCACCATAACCCGATATAGTGCTTTACGAGACAACACTCGGGTGTCAGAGAGGCTTTCTGACACCCTTAGAAGGTACTTCAAGGACTGTCGACACTCGCGATAAAAGGAGCACTCGCGTCGAGGTAAACGAAATGCCTCACCCCCATGCAAGTGCACACTTTTCAAAGCCGGAAAGGCTTTCTTGGTGTCTTCCTTCCAGAATTCACCGTTTCCCTCACAAGGTGTACACATTCGGTCTAGGTAGTGTAAGCGAAGCGTATATTGACGAATCTCAACGCTTGGCATACCTAGACCGCCTTCAGACGGATGCAAGTAGCAGATCTCCCGGCGAACCATGGGCTGCTTTCCGCGCCACAAAAACGCGAAAAGAGCCTTCACTAGTTCAACTAGTGTGATCGCCGGCAGAGGGAGCAGAGAAAGACGGTAGAGGATGAGAGGATAAATGTGAGAATTACACACCTCCGCTCTTCCTTTTAAAGTAAGATTTCTCAAAGACCACAGACGGGCTGCAGCCTTAACCGCTTTCAACACTTCCGACCAATTTTTCTCCAACTGGAGATCAGGACCAAACCAGACGCCGAGTATCTTGCAAGGCCCATCCGTCCAGCCAAAGGGCCCCTGAAGGGGGACACCCCTCCAGGCACCAATGCGTAAGCCAACAGACTTATCGCAGTGGATTTTGGCCCCTGTCACTTGTTCATACCGTCTTATTTCCATGTCGACGACCCTAATCTCAGCACTGCTCGTTACAAGCACAGTGATGTCGTCGGCATAGGCGGAGTACTTAATCATGGGGCAAGCACCAGACAAAGTAATCCCACGAAGGACCGGATTCACCCTAAGCCTGCGAAGGAAAGGCTCCAACGCAAGCACATAAAGTATCGGTGAAAGCGGACATCCCTGACGAATAGATCTGTACAAATCGAAAGGCTTTGACCTTATTCCATTCACTTCAACCAACGCACCGGGGTTTGCATAAAAGAGGCGAATCCAGGAGCGGAAATGGGAACCAAATCCAGCCGAAGACAAGACAGCCTCCAAGTTACGATGATCGACCCTATCGAATGCTTTGGACTGATCTAAATTGATCAGCGCGGCCTCAGTGTCGACTTTCTCTATGATCAAGCGTATCATGTGCAAATTATCTTGAATAGTCCGGCCCTTAACAGAACAAGTCTGTTCGGGACTTATTAGAAGAAACAAGACAACCTGCAGACGATTAGCCAAGATCTTGGCCAAAATCTTTAACTCTGTATTTAACATTGTTAAGGGCCGGAAATTACCTATACCATCCCCACCACTCTTGTCCTTGCGGAGCAATTTGATGATACCCCTGGTAAAGTACTGGGGGATAGACCCGTTCCTAAACCAGGAGTTAAACAACACAGCCAGCAGGGGGACAAAAATGGGCGACAACCTCAAATACAGTTCGTAAGGCAGACCATCGATACCCGGAGACTTATCAAGGCCAACCTGCCTTAGGGCCCCCAGGACTTCATCCTCATTTATACACCCTTCGCACCTAGCTGCTTCGGTCGCCTCGAGACGAGAAAAGTCAGCTAAATAGGCGTCGAACTGAGCCATTGTCAGACCGGGCTCCTTGGTAAAAAGATCCTGAAAATAAGAGCGAAAACCCTCCAAAATCCCGTCGTTTGTAGTCACGAGACGCCCATCCGATAATGTGACACTGGCGATGTGTCGATCAGTAGACCGTCGACGTTCCTCCGCACGCATTGACGCGGCCATGTTTGTCGCCTCGTGCGGCACTCTTTTTAACCTAGACCTAACTATCAATCCCTGATCTGCCTTGTTATCCAAGGAGTTCAGTTCCGTTTTAGCTACAGTAAAGGTAACGCTATCCCCCGCCTCCGCCGCCCGACTTAAACTAGTTTCTAGTGCCACTTTCGTTGCCCTAGATCTAAGGTTGAGTCGACGACTATAATCGGCAACGAAGGACCTAATAACGTTCTTAAGGTGGCCCCACCACTTATTCCCAATGATAGCACCCGTCAATTCCCTCTGTAATGTTAGTAAAAGCTGTTCCCGGAAGTCCTTCAAATCGAACAACGATGTGTTGAACTTCTAGTAACCAGCTAATCTAGGCTTAGGACTATCTAAGTTTACCCGCACCCGGACAAGCCTATGATCCGAGTAAACTATATTATGAAAACTTGGACAATCTAAAAGGCCTAAATCGACTCTCCTAATAAAGAACCGATCAAGGTAACTCGATAGTTGCCCTAAATCGGAGCCGACACTAGCAGTCCAAGTCCATACTACTTCACGGGGTTTCTCATTTCGGAATTTATCGACAAGATCGAACTTATCGATAAAGTCCCGAAATGCCTTAACATCCCCGTTGCTGTTAGTTCCCCTAGGTTTTCCCAAGCGATCTAAATCGGGATCCAAGACCGCGTTCCAGTCTCCCGCTAGAATTATCCGACGCGACGTATCCATAAAGGGCTCGATCCGCCGAAAAAAAGTAACCCGCTCAGAACTGGCGTTGGGCGCATAAACCCCAATAAGCCGAAAAGCCACATCCTTTACGGTAACATCAAGAACGCACAGCCTTCCCTCAGGATCTGCATAGATTGGGTCACACGTCGCATTCAGTGTGCGCTTAACTAGCCAGGAAACCCCTCTTGAGCGAGTATCAAAGTACGCTGAATAGAGCTGAAAGTCTCTAGTCAGCGCACCCTGATAATCACTGGGAATGAAGTGGGTCTCCTGAAAACAACATACATCCACGCCGAGTCGCTGAAGGTCACGTACTACTCGAAGTTTACGAGCGGTGTCCCTCAACCCTCGGCCATTTAGGCTTGCTAATCTGAGTGCTATTCTAGTGCTCTTAGAGTTGGGAACCCGAAACGAACATTGATGCATTTAAGACACCGACAGATGAACCCAGAGAACCTTGTCCCAATTCATTTGAGACGAGACCGTCGAGGGCCACACCGCCAATGTCTAAGGGGAAAGTTAGTTTTAATGCCCTGTTGAGTGTAGGATGGATACGAATAGGGACCCTCCCAACACAAGATTTTTGCAGTAATACTACTTCTTCATCGTTAAAGAAAGCGAGAGGAGGCGATATATTAAAGGCGTTATTCGCTTCCTCCATCATATTCCAAACCCCTTTAGCTTTGTCTCTTGATCTAACCACAGATAAAAGTCTTTGTGCATCCAAGAAATTTTCCGGGTTTGTAATGTATTTTTTGTGTACCATCTTTAGTGTAGCTAGGTTTCGGTAGTTCTTCTTATGATGGTTTATCATAAGATTTTCAGTTTCAGGAGTTACTTTACAGACATCCTTGCCTGTGTAGAAAGGGGTCTTCTTTTTCCGGGCCTCTAGCGAGGGACTTCGATAGCGTTTCTGGGATGTGGAGGGGGTGGTGGGGGAGGCAGGAGGCGGCACATCGGTCTTCATTGGAGAGGGGGGCGGTGTACTTTTAGGGGTGTTGCACGGGGAACAGAAAGGAGATGGATTGGGGGTAAGGGGCTTATCTCTTGATAAGGGGGTCAAATTAGATTCCCTTACTGGTGGGGATAACTTTAATGGTGGGGGTGCACCTTTGGATGGAGAGCGACATTCTTTGGCCGGGGAAGTAGTTTTATTTGACTTGACCGTTTTTTTTTCCTCGTTTTTTTTTTCTTTTTTTTTCTCAGTATTACGTTCCTCGTCGAGAGTCTTTTTCAGATCTAATATTTCTTTATATTTCTCTCCACCTGGATCATTTCTGGTTTCTATTTCCAGTTGTTCCTCTTCGGTCATCACTTGAGCGTATGACTTCGGCGATTTTTTTCCCGTCACAATATTCCAAACGACTTTCTTTTGGGGAGATTCGTTTGCTGTGTTGCATAAGTCCTCGAATTCCTCCGGGGTAACAGTTTCAGTTGTTGGATTTGAGGAGGGAGTCTTCTTTTCCGCTGCAACTGTCGGGGTCAAGTGTTCTAGCACTCTGTTCTTGGGGTTAGGCTGGGCCGGTTTGATCCTTGTGGGACAAGTAAATGTTAAGTGCCCAACCTCATTGCATATCCAACAAGCTGGACGTCTTCCAGCCACACCCACAGGCAATTTTTCTCCATTTGCTTCAATGTAGTATGGAACTTTCTTGAAAGCCGACTCGTTAAGCCACACGTCGAATGACCACGTTCCATTGAACTTAACAACCGTAATGGCGGTTATATCTCCAAACTTCAGCAAGAAGGCGCCCAAATACTCGCCAGGGACAACAGCCGGTACTTCGAAAACGGAGATGGTCGTTCTCCTTCGACCCATGTATTCCATTCGCAGAATGTAGTCTTTAGTGATTATTTCTTTCTTCGAGAGTTCGATGCACACATCCTCGGTCTTAAAGAGACTATTCCAGGTATTATATCCTTTACACTTCACAATACGTTCAGCACGTACTCCGGTCGTTGCAATTAATTTTGCGACAGTTTCTTTTGAGGACCTAATCAGTTTTTTGGACTTTCTGTCCACTACGAACATTAATATCGTTTTTTTCTGGAATTCCTCCAACCTTGGTAACTGTATAATTACTCCAGTTTCAATCACGAAATCCGTGCAGTCTTTTGCCTTGGCGACAAAATCGTCAACGTCTATCTGAAGGGCGGGTGCCTTTCTCCAGTCCGTTTTATCAGTAGGCTGAGATGACTTCTCAACCACTTCAGAGGTCTCCGAAGGCGCACAGCTGGCAGTCGCCATGGCCGGAGAACGGTAAAAAAAAAAAAAAAACTCCAAATAAATAAAAATATAAGGAGTAACAAAAAGCAAGCAACAAATTTAACAATTTACAATAGTAACAAGAAATAACAATAATAACTATGATAACGGACTTACTGGCAGAGAAAAATAACAGAGAGCTTTGTTGCTTACCACGTCAAAAAAAACCAATATTTATTTGTAAAAAAAATACAAAATTTGGCACAAAGCCTACAAGGGGGGTGGGGAAAATGTTGACCTAACTAACATTCTTAACTTAACTAGTCACAATCACCATAACAAATTTACTCCATGATATACCTACTTAAAACCAATAAATGACAATATATACATGTAATTGGGAGTGGGGGAACAAGAATGATATATATATATACAATGAAAAAATAAATAAAATTAAGTGTTAGTATAAGAACCTCCCACTAAAGAAATGTGGCCGATAAGTAGTTTTGCCAGTCGAAAAAAGGCGATGCAGGTCACGAAAGTTTTATTCTCACACCTCCTTCGAAAATTACGAAAGGAGACCTGAATCTCTGACAAAACAACAGATCAGTCACCTAATAGGGGTCGGGAATGGGAATTATAAAATAAAAGTCGGGATAAAAAAATAAAAAAAATAAATAAATAAATAAAATAAAAAAGGGGGGGGGAGAGGACGAAAAAAAAGGGGGACCTATGACAACTTACATACATCTAGCTAAGCTAAAAAAAGGGGAAGAAAAACAAAACATAACTAATCTTGCCTAACCGGGTCAAATAAAAGGGTCAGTGTTCGGTTCGGCCACCCAATATTCTGTCTAAGGCACGTCCAAGTACCACTCAAAATTAGCTCCATTCAAACGACACAAACGCGCAACTTTCACCCACCTTTTGTTGAAGTCTGCCGGAGGGAGTTTCACCTTCTCCAGCCTGACACGCATTTTCAAGCGAGACTGGAAAATGAGGACAAGCTGGGGAGCAGTGAACGTCTCTTTCCCGTAGACTTCCTTCTGTCGTGTCGACCAAATCACTCCTCTCATGACTGCTAGTAAGCAAAGAAACACATAATGCTCCTCCCACTTCATGATTGGTGCCCAATTGCAGCATGTCGAAAAAGACTCCAAAACGAAGAACTGTCCGTTCAACATGCGAACCGTGTAGCCTTCAACTAACTCACACAGCGGGCGAACGATGGGGCAATGAAAGAAAACATGACTGGTCGTTTCCTCCCAGTCGCCGCATCGAACACAACTTGGTGTCTCTACTAATCCCGCTGCGTAAAGCTTTTTGCCGACCCAGAGTGCATTTCGTATTATCAGCCAGGTGAGTGATGCCTCGTAATTATCGAAGCATTTCAACCCAGGCGCCCAAGGCCAGATCAAGCGAAGTTCTCCCTTCGTAAGACCGAGCTCCTCAGTAATATCGTCACGAACAGATCCCCTCACCATAACCCGATATAGTGCTTTACGAGACAACACTCGGGTGTCAGAGAGGCTTTCTGACACCCTTAGAAGGTACTTCAAGGACTGTCAACACTCGCGATAAAAGGAGCACTCGCGTCGAGGTAAACGAAATGCCTCACCCCCATGCAAGTGCACACTTTTCAAAGCCGGAAAGGCTTTCTTGGTGTCTTCCTTCCAGAATTCACCGTTTCCCTCACAAGGTGTACACATTCGGTCTAGGTAGTGTAAGCGAAGCGTATATTGACGAATCTCAACGCTTGGCATACCTAGACCGCCTTCAGACGGATGCAAGTAGCAGATCTCCCGGCGAACCATGGGCTGCTTTCCGCGCCACAAAAACGCGAAAAGAGCCTTCACTAGTTCAACTAGTGTGATCGCCGGCAGAGGGAGCACAGAAAGACGGTAGAGGATGAGAGGATAAATGTGAGAATTACACACCTCCGCTCTTCCTTTTAAAGTAAGATTTCTCAAAGACCACAGACGGGCTGCAGCCTTAACCGCTTTCAACACTTCCGACCAATTTTTCTCCAACTGGAGATCAGGACCAAACCAGACGCCGAGTATCTTGCAAGCCCCATCCGTCCAGGGGAACACCCCTCCAGGCACCAATGCGTAAGCCAACAGACTTATCGCAGTTGATTTTGGCCCCTGTCACTTGTTCATACCGTCTTATTTCCATGTCGACGACCCTAATCTCAGCACTGCTCGTTACAAGCACAGTGACGTCGTCGGCATAGGCGGAGTACTTAATCATGGGGCAAGCACCAGACAAAGTAATCCCACGAAGGACCGGATTCACCCTAAGCCTGCGAAGGAAAGGCTCCAACGCAAGCACATAAAGCATCGGTGAAAGCGGACATCCCTGACGAATAGATCTGGACAAATCGAAAGGCTTTGACCTTATTCCATTCACTTCAACCAACGCACCGGGGTTTGCATAAAAGAGGCGAATCCAGGAGCGGAAATGGGGACCAAATCCAGCCGAAGACAAGACAGCCTCCAAGTAACGATGATCGACACTATCGAATGCTTTGGACTGATCTAAATTGATCAGCGCGGCCTCAGTGTCGACTTTCTCTATGATCAAGCGTATCATGTGCAAATTATCTTGAATAGTCCGGCCCTTAACAGAACAAGTCTGTTCGGGACTTATTAGACGAAACAAGACAACCTGCAGACGATTAGCCAAGATCTTGGCCAAAATCTTTAACTCTGTATTTAACATTGTTAAGGGCCGGAAATTACCTATACCATCCCCACCACTCTTGTCCTTGCGGAGCAATTTGATGATACCCCTGGTAAAGTACTGGGGGATAGACCCGTTCCTAAACCAGGAGTTAAACAACACAGCCAGCAGGGGGACAAAAATGGGCGACAACCTCAAATACAGTTCGTAAGGCAGACCATCGATACCCGGAGACTTATCAAGGCCAACCTGCCTTAGGGCCTCCAGGACTTCATCCTCATTTATACACCCTTCGCACCTGGCTGCTTCGGTCGCCTCGAGACGAGAAAAGTCAGCTAAATAGGCGTAGAACTGAGCCATTGTCAGACCGGGCTCCTTGGTAAAAAGATCCAGAAAATAAGAGCGAAAACCCTCCAAAATCCCGTCGTTTGTAGTCACGAGACGCCCATCCGATAATGTGACACTGGCGATGTGTCGATCAGTAGACCGTCGACGTTCCTACGCACGCAGTGACGCGGCCATGTTTGTCGCCTCGTGCGGCACTCTTTTTATCCTAGACCTAACTATCAATCCCTGATCTGCCTTGTTATCCAAGGAGTTCAGTTCCGTTTTAGCTACAGTAAAGGTAACGCTATCCCCCGCCTCCGCCGCCCGACTTAAACTAGTTACTAGTGCCACTTTCTTTGCCCTAGATCTAAGGTTGAGTCGACGACTATAATCGGCAACGAAGGACCTAATAACGTTCTTAAGGTGGCCCCACCACTTATTCCCAATGATAGCACCCGTCAATTCCCTCTGTAATGTTAGTAAAAGCTGTTCCCGAAAGTCCTTCAAATCGAACAACGATGTGTTGAACTTCATGTAACCAGCCAATCTAGGCTTAGGACTATCTAAGTTTACCCGCACCCGGACAAGCCTATGATCCGAGTAAACTATATTATGAAAACTTGGACAATCTAAAAGCCCTAAATCGACTCTCCTAATTAAGAACCGATCAAGGTAACTCGAAAGTTGCCCTAAATCGGAGCCGCGACTAGCAGTCCAAGTTCATACTACTTCACGGGGTTTCTCATTTCGGAATTTATCGACAAGATCGAACTTATCGATAAAGTCCCGAAATGCCTTAACATCCCCGTTGCTGTTAGTTCCCCATGGTTTTCCCAAGCGATCTAAATCGGGATCCAAGACCGCGTTCCAGTCTCCCGCTAGAATTATCCGACGCGACGTATCCATAAAGGGCTCGATCCGCCGAAAAAAAGTAACCCGCTCAGAACTGGCGTTGGGCGCATAAACCCCAATAAGCCGAAAAGCCACATCCTTTACGGTAACATCAAGAACGCACAGCCTTCCCTCAGGATCTGCATAGATTGGGTCACACGTCGCATTCAGTGTGCGCTTAACTAGCCAGGAAACCCCTCTTGAGCGAGTATCAAAGTACGCTGAATAGAGCTGAAAGTCTCTAGTCAGCGCACCCTGATAATCACTGGGAATGAAGTGGGTCTCCTGCAAACAACATACATCCACGCCGAGTCGCTGAAGGTCACGTACTACTCGAAGTTTACGAGCGGTGTCCCTCAACCCTCGGCCATTTAGGCTTGCTAATCTGAGTGCCATTCTAGTGCTCTTAGAGTTGGGAACCCGAAACGAACATTGATGCATTTAAGACACCGACAGATGAACCCAGAGAACCTTGTCCCAATTCATTTGAGACGAGACCGTCCGGGGCCACACCGCCAATGTCTAAGGGGAAAGTTAGTTTTAATGCCCTGTAGAGTGTAGGATGGATACGAATAGGGACCCTCCCAACACAAGATTTTTACAGTAATACTACTTCTTCATCGTTAAAGAAAGCGAGAGGAGGCGATATATTAAAGGCGTTATTCGCTTCCTCCATCATATTCCAAACCCCTTTAGCTTTGTCTCTTGATCTAACACCAGATAAAAGTCTTTGTGCATCCAAGAAATTTTCCGGGTTGGTAATGTCTTTTTTGTGTACCATCTTTAGTGTAGCTAGGTTTCGGTAGTTCTTCTTATGATGGTTTATCATAAGATTTTCAGTTTCAGGAGTTACTTTACAGACATCCTTGCCTGTGTAGAAAGGGGTCTTCTTTTGCCGGGCCTCTAGCGAGGGACTTCGATGGCGTTTCTGGGATGTGGAGGGGGCGGTGGGGGAGGCAGGAGGCGGCATATCGGTCTTCATTGGAGAGGGGGGCGGTGTACTTTTAGGGATGTTGCACGGGGAACAGAAAGGAGATGGATTGGGGGTAACGGGCTTATCTTTTGATAATGGGGTCAAATTAGATTCCCTTACTGGTGGGGATGACCTTAATGGTGGGGGTGCACCTTTGGCTGGAGAGCGACGTTCTTTGGCCGGGGCAATAGTTTTATTTGAGTTGACCGTTTTTTTTTCCTCCTTTTTTTTTTCTTTTTTTTTCTCAGTATTACGTTCCTAGTCGAGAGTCTTTTTCAGATCTAATATTTCTTTATATTTCTCTCCACCTGGATCATTTCTGGTTTCTATTTCCAGTTGTTCCTCTTCGGTCATTACTTGAGCGTATGACTTCGGCGATTTTTTTCCCGTCACAATATTCCAAACGACTTTCATTTTGGGAGAGTCGTTTGCTGTGTTACATAAGTCCTCGAATTCCTCCGGGGTAACAGTTTCAGTTGTTGGATTTGAGGAGGGAGTCTTCTTCTCCGCTGCAACTTTCGGGGTCAAGTGTTCTAGCACTCTGTTCTTGGGGTTAGGCTGGGCCGGTTTAATCCTTGTTGGACAAGTAAATGTTAAGTGCCCAACCTCATTGCATATCCAACAAGCTGGACGCCTTCCAGCCACCACCACGGGCAATTTTTCCCCATTCGCCTCGATATAGTACGGCACTTTTTTAAACGCCGATTCGTTCAGCCAAACGTCAAACGACCACGTTCCATTAAACTTATCAACCGTAATTGCGGTTATGTCTCCAAACTTCAGCAAAAAGGAACCCAAATACTCGCCAGGGACAACAGCCGGAACTTCGAAAACGGAGATGGTCGTTCTCCTTCGACCCATGTATTCCATTCGCAGAATGTAGTCTTTAGTGATTATTTCTTTCTTCGAGAGTTCGATGCACACATCCTCTGTCTTAAAGAGACTATTCCAGGTGTTATAGCCCTTGCACTTCACGATACGTTCCGCACGTACTCCGGTCGTTGCAATTAATTTTGCGACAGTTTCTTTTGAGGACCTAATCAGGTTTTTGGACTTTCTGTCCACTACAAACATTAATATAGTTTTATCTGGAATTACTCCAACCTTGGTAACTGTATAATTACTCCAGTTTCAGTCACGAAATCCGTGCAGTCTTTTGCCTTGGCGACAAAATCGTCAACGTCTATCTGAAGGGCGGGTGCCTTACTCCAGTCCGTTTTATCAGTAGGCTGAGATGACTTCTCAACCACTTCAGAGGTCTCCGAAGGCGCACAGCTGGTAGTCGCCAGGGCCGGAGAACGGTAAAAAAAAATAACAAACTCCAAATAAATAAAAATATAAGGAGTAACAAAAAGCAAGCAACAAATTTAACAATTAACAATAGTAACAAGAAATAACAATAATAACTATATAACGGACTTACTGGCAGAGAAAAATAACAGAGAGCTGTGTTGCTTACCACGTCAAAAAAAACCAATATTTATTTGTAAAAAATACAAAATTTGGCACAAGGCCTAGAAGGGGGGTGGGGAAAATGTTGACCTAACTAACATTATTAACTTAACTAGTCACAATCACCATAACAAATTTACTCCATGATATACCTACTTAAAACCCAAAAATGACAATATATACATGTAATTAGGAGTGGGGGAACAAGAATGATATATATATATACAATGAAAAAAAAAATAAAATTAAGTGTTAGTATAAGAACCTCCCACTAAAGAAATGTGGCCGATAAGTAGTTTTGCCAGTCGAAAAAAGGCGATGCAGGTCACGAAAGTTTTATTCTCACACCTCCTTCGAAAATTACGAAAGGAGACCTGCATCTCTGACAAAACAACAGATCAGGCACCTAATAGGGGTCGGGAATGGGAATTATAAAATAAAAGTCGGGATAAAAAAATAAAAAAATTTAAAAAAAAATAAAAAAAAGGGGGGGGGGAGAGGACGAAAAAAAAAGGGGGACCTATGGCAACTTACATACCTCTAGCTAAGCTAAAAAAGGGGAAGAAAAACAAAACATAACCTAAACTTGCCTAACCGGGTCAAATAAAACGGTAAGTGTTCGGTTCGGCCACCTAATATTCTGTCTAAGGCACGTCCAAGTACCACTCAAAATTAGCTCCATTCAAACGACACAAACGCGCAACTTTCACCCACCTTTTGTTGAAATCTGCCGGAGGGAGTTTCACCTTCTCCAGCCTGACACGCATTTTCAAGCGAGACTGGAAAATGAGGACAAGCTGGGGAGCAGTGAAGGTCTCTTCCCCGTAGACTTCCTTCTGTCGTGTCGACCAAATCACTCCTCTCATGACTGCTAGTAAGCAAAGAAACACATAATGCTCCTCCCACTTCATGATTGGTGCCCAATTGCAGCGTGTCGAAAAAGACTCCAAAACGAAGAACTGTCCGTTCAACATGCGAACCGTGTAGTCTTCAACTAACTCACACAGCGGGCGAACGATGGGGCAATGAAAGAAAACATGACTGGTCGTTTCCTCCCAGTCGCCGCATCGAACACAACTTGGTGTCTCTACTAATCCCGCTGCGTAAAGCTTTTTGCCGACCCAGAGTGCATTTCGTATTATCAGCCAGGTAAGTGATGCCTCGTAATTATCGAAGCATTTCAACCCAGGGGCCCAAGGCCAGATCAAGCGAAGTTCTCCCTTCGTAACACCGAGCTCCTCAGTCATATCGTCACGAACAGATCCCCTCACCATAACCCGATATAGTGCTTTACGAGACAACACTCGGGTGTCAGAGAGGCTTTCTTACACCCTTAGAAGGTACTTCAAGGACTGTCAACACTCGCGATAAAAGGAGCACTCGCGTCGAGGTAAACGAAATGCCTCACCCCCATGCAAGTGCACACTTTTCAAAGCCGGAAAGGCTTTCTTGGTGTCTTCCTTCCAGAATTCACCGTTTCCCTCACAAGGTGTACACATTCGGTCTAGGTAGTGTAGGCGAAGCGTATATTGACGAATCTCAACGCTTGGCATACCTAGACCGCCTTCAGACGGATGCAAGTAGCAGATCTCCCGGCGAACCATGGGCTGCTTTCCGCGCCACAAAAACGCGAAAAGAGCCTTCACTAGTTCAACTAGTGTGATCGCCGGCAGAGGGAGCACAGAAAGACGGTAGAGGATGAGAGGATAAATGTGAGAATTACACACCTCCGCTCTTCCTTTTAAAGTAAGATTTCTCAAAGACCACAGACGGGCTGCAGCCTTAACCGCTTTCAACACTTCCGACCAATTTTTCTCCAACTGGAGATCAGGACCAAACCAGACGCCGAGTATCTTGCAAGGTCCATCCGTCCAGCCAAAGGGCCCCTGAAGGGGGACACCCCTCCAGGCACCAATGCGTAAGCCAACAGACTTATCGCAGTGGATTTTGGCCCCTGTCACTTGTTCATACCGTCTTATTTCCATGTCGACGACCCTAATCTCAGCACTGCTCGTTACAAGCACAGTGACGTCGTCGGCATAGGCGGAGTACTTAATCATGGGGCAAGCACCAGACAAAGTAATCCCACGAAGGACCGGATTCACCCTAAGCCTGCGAAGGAAAGGCTCCAACGCAAGCACATAAAGCATCGGTGAAAGCGGACATCCCTGACGAATAGATCTGGACAAATCGAAAGGCTTTGACCTTATTCCATTCACTTCAACAAACGCACCGGGGTTTGCATAAAAGAGGCGAATCCAGGAGCGGAAATGGGGACCAAATCCAGCCGAAGACAAGACAGCCTCCAAGAAACGATGATCGACCCTATCGAATGCTTTGGACTGATCTAAATTGATCAGCGCGGCCTCAGTGTCGACTTTCTCTATGATCAAGCGTATCATGTGCAAATTATCTTGAATAGTCCGGCCCTTAACAGAACAAGTCTGTTCGGGACTTATTAGACGAAACAAGACAACCTGCAGACGATTAGCCAAGATCTTGGCCAAAATCCTTAACTCTGTATTTAACATTGTTAAGGGCCGGACATTACCTATACCATCCCCACCAT
The DNA here is from genome assembly GCA_963556195.1 of Sepiola atlantica. Taxonomy (NCBI): domain Eukaryota; kingdom Metazoa; phylum Mollusca; class Cephalopoda; order Sepiida; family Sepiolidae; genus Sepiola; species Sepiola atlantica. The sequence continues at coordinate 143,923,184 of OY744526.1, forward strand.
TCTTGTCCTTGCGGAGCAATTTGATGATACCCCTGGTAAAGTACTGGGGGATAGACCCGTTCCTAAACCAGGAGTTAAACAACACAGCCAGCAGGGGGACAAAAATGGGCGACAACCTCAAATACAGTTCGTAAGGCAGACCATCGATACCCGGAGACTTATCAAGGCCAACCAGCCTTAGGGCCCCCAGGACTTCATCCTCATTTATACACCCTTCGCACCTAGCTGCTTCGGTCGCCTCGAGACGAGAAAAGTCAGCTAAATAGGCGTAGAACTGAGCCATTGTCAGACCGGGCTCCTTGGTAAAAAGATCCTGAAAATAAGAGCGAAAACCCTCCAAAATCCCGTCGTTTGTAGTCACGAGACGCCCATCCGATAATGTGACACTGGCGATGTGTCGATCAGTAGACCGTCGACGTTCCTCCGCACGCAGTGACGCGGCCATGTTTGTCGCCTCGTGCGGCACTCTTTTTAACCTAGACCTAACTATCAATCCCTGATCTGCCTTGTTATCCAAGGAGTTCAGTTCCGTTTTAGCTACAGTAAAGGTAACGCTATCCCCCGACTCCGCCGCCCGACTTAAACTAGTTTCTAGTGCTACTTTCGTTGCCCTAGATCTAAGGTTGAGTCGACGACTATAATCGGCAACGAAGGACCTAATAACGTTCTTAAGGTGGCCCCACCACTTATTCCCAATGATAGCACCCGTCAATTCCCTCTGTAATGTTAGTAAAAGCTGTTCCCGAAAGTCCTTCAAATCGAACAACGATGTGTTGAACTTCCAGTAACCAGCCAATCTAGGCTTAGGACTATCTAAGTTTACCCGCACCCGGACAAGCCTATGATCCGAGTAAACTATATTATGAAAACTTGGACAATCTAAAAGCCCTAAATCGACTCTCCTAATTAAGAACCGATCAAGGTAACTCGAAAGTTGCCCTAAATCGGAGCCACGACTAGCAGTCCAAGTCCATACTACTTCACGGGGTTTCTCATTTCGGAATTTATCGACAAGATCGAACTTATCGATAAAGTACCGTAATGCCTTAACATCCCCGTTGCTGTTAGTTCCCCTAGGTTTTCCACAGCGATCTAAATCGGGATCCAAGACCGCGTTCCAGTCTCCCGCTAGAATTATCCGACGCGACGTATCCATAAAGGGCTCGATCCGCCGAAAAAAAGGAACCTGCTCAGAACTGGCGTTGGGCGCATAAACCCCAATAAGCCGAAAAGCCACATCCTTTACGGTAACATCAAGAACGCACAGCCTTCCCTCAGGATCTGCATAGATTAGGTCACACGTCGCATTCAGTGTGCGCTTAACTAGCCAGGAAACCCCTCTTGAGCGAGTATCAAAGTACGCTGAATAGAGCTGAAAGTCTCTAGTCAGCGCACCCTGATAATCACTGGGAATGAAGTGGGTCTCCTGCAAACAACATACATCCACGCCGAGTCGCTGAAGGTCACGTACTACTCGAAGTTTACGAGCGGTGTCCCTCAACCCTCGGCCATTTAGGCTTGCTAATCTGAGTGCCATTCTAGTGCTCTTAGAGTTGGGAACCCGAAACGAACATTGATGCATTTAAGACACCGACAGATGAACCCAGAGAACCTTGTCCCAATTCATTTGAGACGAGACCGTCCGGGGCCACACCGCCAATGTCTAAGGGGAAAGTTAGTTTTAATGCCCTGTAGAGTGTAGGATGGATACGAATAGGGACCCTCCCAACACAAGATTTTTGCAGTAATACTAATTCTTCATCGTTAAAGAAAGCGAGAGGAGGCGATATATTAAAGGCGTTATTCGCTTCCTCCATCATATTCCAAACCCCTTTAGCTTTGTCTCTTGATCTAACCACAGATAAAAGTCTTTGTGCATCCAAGAAATTTTCCGGGTTGGTAATGTCTTTTTTGTGTACCATCTTTAGTGTAGCTAGGTTTCGGTAGTTCTTCTTATGATTGTTTATCATAAGATTTTCAGTTTCAGGAGTTACTTTACAGACATCCTTGCCTGTGTAGAAAGGGGTCTTCTTTTTCCGGGCCTCTAGCGAGGGACTTCGATGGCGTTTCTGGGATGTGGAGGGGGCGGTTGGGGAGGCAGGAGGCGGCATATCGGTCTTCATTGGAGAGGGGGGCGGTGTACTTTTAGGGGTGTTGCACGGGGAACAGAAAGGAGATGGATTGGGGGTAACGGGCTTATCTTTTGATAAGGGGGTCAAATAAGATTCCCTTACTGGTGGGGATGACTTTAATGGTGGGGGTGCACCTTTGGCTGGAGAGCGACGTTCTTTGGCCGGGGAAGTAGTTTTATTTGACTTGACCGTTTTTTTTTCCTCGTTTTTTTTTTCTTTATTTTTCTCAGTATTACGTTCCTCGTCGAGAGTCTTTTTCAGATCTAATATTTCTTTATATGTCTCTCCACCTGGATCATTTCTGGTTTCTATTTCCAGTTGTTCCTCTTCGGTCATTACTTGAGCGTATGACTTCGGCGATTTTTTTCCCGTCACAATATTCCAAACGACTTTCTTTTTGGGAGATTCGTTTGCTGTGTTACATAAGTCCTCGAATTCCTCCGGGGTAACAGTTTCAGTTGTTGGATTTGAGGAGGGAGTCTTCTTCTCCGCTGCAACTCTCGGGGTCAAGTGTTCTAGCACTCTGTTCTTGGGGTTAGGCTGGGCCGGTTTAATCCTTGTTGGACAAGTAAATGTTAAGTGCCCAACCTCATTGCATATCCAACAAGCTGGACGCCTTCCAGCCACCACCACGGGCAATTTTTCCCCATTCGCCTCGATATAGTACGGCACTTTTTTGAACGCCGATTCGTTCAGCCAAACGTCAAACGACCACGTTCCATTAAACTTATCAACCGTAATTGCGGTTATGTCTCCAAACTTCAGCAAAAAGGAACCCAAATACTCGCCAGGGACAACAGCCGGAACTTCGAAAACGGAGATGGTCGTTCTCCTTCGACCCATGTATTCCATTCGCAGAATGTAGTCTTTAGTGATTATTTCTTTCTTCGAGAGTTCGATGCACACATCCTTTGTCTTAAAGAGACTATTGCATGTGTTATAGCCCTTGCACTTCACGATACGTTCCGCACGTACTCCGGTCGTTGCAATTAATTTTGCGACAGTTTCTTTTGAGGACCTAATCAGTTTTTTGGACTTTCTGTCCACTACAAACATTAATATAGTTTTTTCTGGAATTCCTCCAACCTTGGTTACTGTATAATTACTCCAGTTTCAGTCACGAAATCCGTGCAGTCTTTTGCCTTGGCGACAAAATCGTCAACGTCTATCTGAAGGGCGGGTGCCTTACTCCAGTCCGTTTTATCAGTAGGCTGAGATGACTTCTCAACCACTTCAGAGGTCTCCGAAGGCGCACAGCTGGCAGTCGCCATGGCAGGAGAACGGTAAAAAAAAATAACAAACTCCAAATAAATAAAAATATAAGGAGTAACAAAAAGCAAGCAACAAATTTAACAATTAACAATAGTAACAAGAAATAACAATAATAACTATATAACGGACTTACTGGCAGAGAAAAATAACAGAGAGCTTTGTTGCTTACCACGTCAAAAAAAACAATATTTATTTGTAAAAAATACAAAATTTGGCACAAGGCCTACAAGGGGGGTGGGGAAAATGTTGACCTAACTAACATTCTTAACTTAACTAGTCACAATAACCATAACAAATTTACTCTATGATATACCTACTTAAAACCCAAAAATGACAATATATACATGTAATTGGGAGTGGGGGAACAAGAATGATATATATATATAGAATGAAAAAATAAATAAAATTCAGTGTTAGTATAAGAACCTCCCACTAAAGAAATGTGTCCGATAAGTAGTTTTGCCAGTCGAAAAAAGGCGATGCAGGTCACGAAAATTTTATTCTCACACCTCCTTCGAAAATTACGAAAGGAGACCTGCATCTCTGACAAAACAAAAGATCAGTCACCTAATAGGGGTCGGGAATAGGAATTATAAAATAAAAGTCGGGATAAAAAAATAAAAAAAATTTTAAAAAAAAAAAAAAAAAGGGGGGGGGGGAGAGGACGAAAAAAAAAGGGGGACCTATGACAACTTACATACCTCTAGCTAAGCTAAAAAAGGGGAAGAAAAACAAAACATAACCTAAACTTGCCTAACTGGGTCAAATAAAAGGGTCAGTGTTCGGTTGGGCCACCCAATATTCTGTCTAAGGCACGTCCAAGTACCACTCAAAATTAGCTCCATTCAAACGACACAAACGCGCAACTTTCACCCACCTTTTGTTGAAATCTGCCGGTGGGAGTTTCACCTTCTCCAGCCTGACACGCATTTTCAAGCGAGACTTGAAAATGAGGACAAGCTGGGGAGCAGTGAAGGTCTCTTCCCCGTAGACTTCCTTCTGTCGTGTCGACCAAATCACTCCTCTCATGACTGCTAGTAAGCAAAGAAACACATAATGCTCCTCCCACTTCATGATTGGTGCCCAATTGCAGCATGTCGAAAAAGACTCCGAAACGAAGAACTGTCCGTTCAACATGCGAACCGTGTAGCCTTCAACCAACTCACACAGCGGGCGAACGATGGGGCAATGAAAGAAAACATGACTGGTCGTTTCCTCCCAGTCGCCGCATCGAACACAACTTGGTGTCTCTACTAATCCCGCTGCGTAAAGCTTTTTGCCGACCCAGAGTGCATTTCGTATTATCAGCCAGGTGAGTGATGCCTCGTAATTATCGAAGCATTTCAACCCAGGCGCCCAAGGCCAGATCAAGCGAAGTTCTCCCTTCGTAACACCGAGCTCCTCAGTAATATCGTCACGAACAGATCCCCTCACCATAACCCGATACAGTGCTTTACGAGACAACACTCGGGTGTCAGAGAGGCTTTCTGACACCCTTAGAAGGTACTTCAAGGACTGTCGACACTCGCGATAAAAGGAGCACTCGCGTCGAGGTAAACGAAATGCCTCACCCCCATGCAAGTGCACACTTTTCAAAGCCGGAAAGGCTTTCTTGGTGTCTTCCTTCCAGAATTCACCGTTTCCCTCACAAGGTGTACACATACGGTCTAGGTAGTGTAAGCGAAGCGTATATTGACGAATCTCAACGCTTGGCATACCTAGAACGCCTTCAGACGGATGCAAGTAGCAGATCTCCCGGCGAACCATGGGCTGCTTTCCGCGCCACAAAAACGCGAAAAGAGCCTTCACTAGTTCAACTAGTGTGATCGCCGGCAGAGGGAGCACAGAAAGACGGTAGAGGATGAGAGGATAAATGTGAGAATTACACACCTCCGCTCTTCCTTTTAAAGTAAGATTTCTCAAAGACCACAGACGGGCTGCAGCCTTAACCGCTTTCAACACTTCCGACCAATTTTTCTCCAACTGGAGATCAGGACCAAACCAGACGCCGAGTATCTTGCAAGGCCCATCCGTCCAGCCAAAGGGCCCCTGAAGGGGGACACCCCTCCAGGCACCAATGCGTAAGCCAACAGACTTATCGCAGTTGATTTTGGCCCCTGTCACTTGTTCATACCGTCTTATTTCCATGTCGACGACCCTAATCTCAGCACTGCTCGTTACAAGCACAGTGACGTCGTCGGCATAGGCGGAGTACTTAATCATGGGGCAAGCACCAGACAAAGTAATCCCACGAAGGACCGGATTCACCCTAAGCCTGCGAAGGAAAGGCTCCAACGCAAGCACATAAAGCATCGGTGAAAGCGGACATCCCTGACGAATAGATCTGGACAAATCGAAAGGCTTTGACCTCATTCCATTCACTTCAACCAACGCACCGGGGTTTGCATAAAAGAGGCGAATCCAGGAGCGAAAATGGGGACCAAATCCAGCCGAAGACAAGACAGCCTCCAAGTAACGATGATCGACCCTATCGAATGCTTTGGACTGATCTAAATTGATCAGCGCGGCCTCAGTGTCGACTTTCTCTATGATCAAGCGTATCATGTGCAAATTATCTTGAATAGTCCGGCCCTTAACAGAACAAGTCTGTTCGGGACTTATTAGACGAAACAAGACAACCTGCAGACGATTAGCCAAGATCTTGGCCAAAATCTTTAACTCTGTATTTAACATTGTTAAGGGCCGGAAATTACCTATACCATCCCCACCACTCTTGTCCTTGCGGAGCAATTTGATGATACCCCTGGTAAAGTACTGGGGGATAGACCCGTTCCTAAACCAGGAGTTAAACAACACAGCCAGCAGGGGGACAAAAATGGGCGACAACCTCAAATACAGTTCGTAAGGCAGACCATCGATACCCGGAGACTTATCAAGGCCAACCAGCCTTAGGGCCCCCAGGACTTCATTCTCATTTATACACCCTTCGCACCTAGCTGCATTGGTCGCCTCGAGACGAGAAAAGTCAGCTAAATAGGCGTCGAACTGAGCCATTGTCAGACCGGGCTCCTTGGTAAAAAGATCCTGAAAATAAGAGCGAAAACCCTCCAAAATCCCGTCGTTTGTAGTCACGAGACGCCCATCCGATAATGTGACACTGGCGATGTGTCGATCAGTAGACCGTCGACGTTCCTCCGCACGCAGTGACGCGGCCAATGTTTGTCGCCTCGTGCGGCACTCTTTTTAACCTAGACCTAACTATCAATCCCTGATCTGCCTTGTTATCCAAGGAGTTCAGTTCCGTTTTAGCTACAGTAAAGGTAACGCTATCCCCCGCCTCCGCCGCCCGACTTAAACTAGTTTCTAGTGCCACTTTCGTTGCCCTAGATCTAAGGTTGAGTCGACGACTATAATCGGCAACGAAGGACCTAATAACGTTCTTAAGGTGGCCCCACCACTTATTCCCAATGATAGCACCCGTCAATTCCCTCTGTAATGTTAGTAAAAGCTGTTCCCGAATGTCCTTCAAATCGAACAACGATGTGTTGAACTTCCAGTAACCAGCCAATCTAGGCTTAGGACTATCTAAGTTTACCCGCACCCGGACAAGCCTATGATCCGAGTAAACTATATTATGAAAACCTGGACAATCTAAAAGCCCTAAATCGACTCTCCTAATTAAGAACCGATCAAGGTAACTCGAAAGTTGCCCTAAATCGGAGCCGCGACTAGCAGTCCAAGTCCATACTACTTCACGGGGTTTCTCATTTCGGAATTTATCGACAAGATCGAACTTATCGATAAAGTCCCGAAATGCCTTAACATCCCCGTTGCTGCTAGTTCCCCTAGGTTTTCCCAAGCGATCTAAATCGGGATCCAAGACCGCGTTCCAGTCTCCCGCTAGAATTATCCGACGCGACGTATCCATAAAGGGCTCGATCCGCCGAAAAAAAGGAACCCGCTCAGAACTGGCGTTGGGCGCATAAACCCCAATAAGCCGAAAAACCACATCCTTTACGGTAACATCAAGAACGCACAGCCTTCCCTCAGGATCTGCATAGATTAGGTCACACGTCGCATTCAGTGTGCGCTTAACTAGCCAGGAAACCCCTCTTGAGCGAGTATCAAAGTACGCTGAATAGAGCTGAAAGTCTCTAGTCAGCGCACCCTGATAATCACTGGGAATGAAGTGGGTCTCCTGCAAACAACATACATCCACGCCGAGTCGCTGAAGGTCACGTACTACTCGAAGTTTACGAGCGGTGTCCCTCAACCCTCGGCCATTTAGGCTTGCTAATCTGAGTGCCATTCTAGTGCTCTTAGAGTTGGGAACCCGAAACGAACATTGATGCATTTAAGACACCGACAGATGAACCCAGAGAACCCTGTCCCAATTCATTTGAGACGAGACCGTCCGGGGCCACACCGCCAATGTCTAAGGGGAAAGTTAGTTTTAATGCCCTGTAGAGTGTAGGATGGATACGAATAGGGACCCTCCCAACACAAGATTTTTGCAGTAATACTAATTCTTCATCGTTAAAGAAAGCGAGGGGAGGTGATATATTAAAGGCGTTATTCGCTTCCTCCATCATATTCCAAACCCCTTTAGCTTTGTCTCTTGATCTAACCACAGATAAAAGTCTTTGTGCATCCAAGAAATTTTCCGGGTTGGTAATGTCTTTTTTGTGTACCATCTTCAGTGTAGCTAGGTTTCGGTAGTTCTTCTTATGATGGTTTATCATAAGATTTTCAGTTTCATGAGTTACTTTACAGACATCCTTGCCTGTGTAGAAAGGGGTCTTCTTTTTCCGGGCCTCTAGCGATGGACTTCGATGGCGTTTCTGAGATGTGGAGGGGGCGGTGGGTTAGGCAGGGGGCGGCATATCGGTCTTCATTGGAGAGGGGGGCGGTGTACTTTTAGGGGTGTTGCACGGGGAACAGAAAGGAGATGGATTGGGGGTAACGGGCTTATCTTTTGATAAGGGGGTCAAATTTGATTCCCTTACTGGTGGGGATGACTTTAATGGTGGGGGTGCACCTTTGGCTGGCGAGCGACGTTCTTTGGCCGGGGAAGTAGTTTTATTTGAGTTGACCGTTTTTTTTTCCTCGTTTTTTTTTTCTTTTTTTTTCTCAGTATTACGTTCCTCGTCGAGAGTCTTTTTCAGATCTAATATTTCTTTATATTTCTCTCCACCTGGATCATTTCTGGTTTCTATTTCCAGTTGTTCCTCTTCGGTCATCACTTGAGCGTATGACTTCGGCGATTTTTTTCCCGTCACAATATTCCAAACGACTTTCTTTTTGGGAGATTCGTTTGCAGTGTTGCATAAGTCCTCGAATTCCTCCGGGGTAACAGTTTCAGTTGTTGGATTTGAGGAGGGAGTCTTCTTTTCCGCTGCAACTTTCGGGGTCAAGTGTTCTAGCACTCTGTTCTTGGGGTTAGGCTGGGCCGGTTTAATCCTTGTGGGACAAGTAAATGTTAAGTGCCCTACCTCATTGCATATCCAACAAGCTGGACGCCTTCCAGCCACCACCACGGGCAATTTTTCCCCATTCGCCTCGATATAGTACGGCACTTTTTTAAACGCCGATTCGTTCAGCCAAACGTCAAACGACCACGTTCCATTGAACTTATCAACCGTAATGGCGGTTATATCTCCAAACTTCAGCAAGAAGGCGCCCAAATACTCGCCAGGGACAACAGCCGGAACTTCAAAAACGGAGATGGTCGTTCTCCTTCGACCCATATACTCCATACGGAGTATATAGTCCTTCGTTATTATTTCTTTTTTTGAAAGTTCAATACATTCTTCCTCTGTCTTAAAAAGACTATTCCAGGTGTTATAGCCCTTGCACTTCACGATTCTCTCTGCACGTACTCCAGTCGTTGCAATAAGTTTTGCGACTGTATCCTTGGTTGATCTTATCAACTTTTTAGACTTCCGATCTACCACAAACATTAGGATGGTTTTTTTAGCAAACTCTTCCAACCTTGGTAGTTTGATAATAATTCCCGTCTCTGTAATGAATTCAGTACAGTCCTTGGCTTTAGCCACAAAATCATCAACGTCAATCTGTAGAGCCGGTGGCCTACTCCATTCAGACTTTTCGGAAGGCTGAGATGGCTTCTCAACCACTTCAGAGGTCTCCGAAGGCGCACAGCTGGCAGTCGCCATGGCCGGAGAACGGAAAAAAAAATTAACAAACTCCAAATCAATAAAAATATAAGGAGTAACAAAAAGCAAGCAACAAATTTAACAATTAACAATAGTAACAAGAAATAACAATAATAACTATGATAACGGACTTACTGGCAGAGAAAAATAACAGAGAGCTTTGTTGCTTACCACGTCAAAAAAAAACAAATAATGAGAGAAATTGATCGTCTTAAAAAGATAAATTCACTTTTTTGATTGGTCTATGTAAAAAGGAGGTAAATGTTAAAATAATCGAGGAGGGGTGACAGAAGTAAAAGATTAATTTGACTATTTTTTTTATATATGCAGAAATATAAAAATATAAAAATATATATAAAAGAATTGTTTTTTGCTATTTAAACAAATAAATCATCTCATTTAAAGTTTCGAATGTGAGCTTTATGGGTAAAAATATATGATGAAAGATTCGAGCGTTCACGATTAAAAACTACGTTTAATTATTTACGATTAAAAATTAAAAGACGAAAATGTAGGACGAAGATTTCGGTTTAGATTAGAACATATTAAAAATTTAATTTGTATAACGTCAAGATTCGAGATGATTTACACTACGGAATTAAAGTTTAGCGACATTTAAAAACAGTTTATTTAAAAATTGGTAAAGATTCGAGCGTTCACGATTAATTATTTACGATTAGAAATAAAAAGACGAAAATTCAGGACGAAGATTTCGATTTATATAGGAAATTATGAGAAACTTAATTGGTTATAACGTCAATACGGAATTAAAGTTTGGCGACATTTAAGCACGATTTATTTACAAACTAGAGTTTTACTAAATTGGTTAAGAAAAAAAACAAAAAAACTTACTAATTTGTTAACATTTATTTTTACATTTATAACTCTTATTGTAACTATACTTTAAAAGAATTGTTATTTTAAAAGAACTTTATAACGTGCTGTTGATTTTAAACCTGTTCAACCCACTATATTGCCAGATTTCTAGTCTTAATATCGGGAGAATATTTTTAAACCTAATCGATAAACATTTTAAAACGACTAATCCTTTAAGTAAAATTTTCAATAGGAAAACTGTGAAAATTAGTTATTCTTGCACCAAAAATATGGAGAACATTATTAATACACATAATAAAAAAATATTGAGCACACCGAGTAAGAAAACTAAAACGGAGGAAAAAAAATGTAATTGTCAGATTAAAAATAACTGCCCACTTAAAGGTAACTGTAACGTCGAAAGCGTTGTATATAAGGCTACGATTTATCCTAAAGAAAATACTAACAATAAGAAAGTATACATAGGAATATCCGCCGGGAAGTGGAAACAAAGATTCTACGTACACAAACACTCATTTTTAAACCCGAACGTCACTAATAAGACGGAATTAGCCAAACAGTGGTGGGTTTTAAAAAATAACAATTTAACACCAACTATTTCGTGGTCCATACTATGTCATTCGAACACTCCTAAAGGATTTAGACATAGATGCAATTTGTGCCTGGAGGAAAAAATTAGAATACTAAAATATGAAGACAAGAACATTTTAAATAGACGAGATGAACTGATGGCTAAATGTTGACACAGGCACAGGTTTAAAATCAACAGCACGTTATAAAGTTCTTTGAAAATAACAATTCTATTATGACGTAGGAGTAAACACGATTCTATGAGACGACGGAGTTTAGTGCCGTGTATATGTTTTATTAAAATCGACCTCTGTGTACTGAAGTGATGACCAAACGAAATAATGTGGGTACATAACCTGTTTGTAGGTGTCACAGCTTTTTGTAGCACGATTGTGTTCATAGATTCGTTTATTTAAGGGAAGTTGTGTCTCGCTAAAAGATAGTTTTCCGCAATCGGCGCATGGTACATTAAAAATTCCAGCTGAAGTGGGAGATGTAAGGAATATATTTTTGTTTTTTTATGTTATTTTGAGATGTTTTTAATAGAAGTGAGCTAGCTTGGATACTTCTGAAACCATGTTGGGAAAGAGAACAGAAAATATGTTTGTTCCGAGAATTAGTAGAGGAACACATTTCTTATATGGGTTGTGTAGTATTAGGAACTGTTTTAATATGTTTGATATTTTTAGATGTATTTGGTTAGCCTTCTTTTAAGCAGAGAAAATGACATGTTTGGGGTATTTTAAAGTTGTGAGAGAAGATTTTATTTAACTATATTCTTGAGAGATATTCAGGACTACAAATACGCAAAGCTCTAAGATAAAAGTGTATTATTACACTGTTTTGATGGAGTTATTATGATGTGAGTACTAGTGCGAGTAATCGTTTTTTGTTGGTTAGTTTACGATGGACTTGAAATGAGAGACTCTTATTGTTTTTGAGGATAAGCATGTCGAGGAAAGCTAATGAATTGTTGTGTTCACCCTCGAAAGTAAACTTGATGGAAGGTTCAACCTTGTTGAGTGCTTGTGCTAATGGGTCTATTTTATGACTAACGGGTAGAAATATTTAAATATCGTCAAATATCTGAAATAAGTAGCAGTTTAAGGGATACGGTATAGAAAAATGACTGATTCCGAGGAATTCTGAAAACAAACACGCTAATACGGGACTAAGGGGGTTACCCATAGGTAGGCATACATTCTGTCTATTATAGATATTGTTATATTTAAAGAAAGTAAGAGTAGTTATGTGCCTAATGATATCTAAAATACTTTAAATTGGGAAAGAACAATACACATTTATTTTGTTTAAGTGTTAGGAGAGTAAGTTAATGCATTTATTTACGGGTGTATTTGTGTATAAGGAAGTGATATCAAGCATGTTCATAATATGGTTTTGTGAAGTAATATTTTGTAATGGTTGGAGGAGATTAACTTGATGTGTTATATGCGCGTTGCTGATAGTACCTGGTAGTGGTGATTTAATGTTTGCTAATTATTGCGCGATATTGTAGGAAGTACTTCCAATGCTGGAAATTATGGGACGCAGGGGCATATTATGTTTGTGGGTTTTAGGAAGACCGTAAAGTGTGGGTATATGTGAGTTGTATGAAATGAGGGAAGTCTAGTCTTTGGATAGTTTAGTAGAGATTTTGAAAAATTTGATAATTGTTCATTGTTTTGGTTTATAGTATTAAAATCGGTGGATTTATATGTTGAACCCTCATTGAGTATATCCATGAGTTTGTAATGGTAATCACTTTTGTAGAAAATAACAACGCCGCCTGTCTTATCATCGGGAGATATGACGATGTTTGGTATGGCAGGTAAATTAAGTAAGGCTGTAACGTATCGTTTGAGAAGGGTTCGTTCCTAGGGTGTAGTAGTAGCGGTGAAAAGTGTACCTTGTATACATCCTTTGTAAAGTCATTATCCCACATGATTTATGTTGGTCATCATTTCAATACATAGAGGGCGATGTTTATAAAACATATACACGACACTAAAATCCGTCGTGTCATAGAATTGTGGTTGATCCTACGTCATTATAACACAATTATTCAAAGACCAGGATTCTATAATATTTCTACATCTTCTGCCAGATCGATTCTTATCGAAATGAACCTTAACCAATAGATAACGGATAACGTCTACAACTTTGAATCCGTCTTCCTCCTCCTCCTCCTCCTTCACTTCCTCCTAATCCTTGGTCAATTCCTTCCTGCCATTTATTTTTAATTACTACTAATCTTCCTTCCAACTTCATTAACTTACAGCGTTTCCGATCGGCGTTTGTATGCAAACTGCTGATTTTGTCTTTCTTTCTGTTTCTGTTTCTATATCTTTTTCAATATCTTTTTTTATTTCTCCCTTTCTAATGTCTATTATAATGCGTTCTTTGTATACATTTTAACACTGTTTTAATTAAAGTTCTGCTAACAATTGATAATGATTGTATTTTACGAATATGTTGGTAGCACTATTCAATATGTGGTTTGAGTTTACTTTTGCTAGTTGTTGATTTTGTCTGAAACATTGTTTCTTTTCTTCCTCAGATATATATATATATATATGTATATATATATATATATATATATATGTATTTATGTAAGTATATATATACATATCAGTGTATGAATATATATATGTATATAAGTATATGAATATATATATATATATATATATATATATATATATATATATGTATATATATATATATAAGTATATATGGGTATATATTTAAGTATATGAATATGTATATACATGTATATATATATATATATATATATATATATATATATATGATATGTGATATTTGATAAAATTAAATCTAAAATTAAACTATTAAATTAGTATATTCTAATTATTGTAATACCTTTTTAATAAGGAAAAATAAAATCTTAAATTACATTTCTTTAACTTCTTTATTTGATAAAATTAAATCTTAAATTAACCTATCACATTTTTCAATTCTAATTACTTTAAACACTTGTTAATTAGGAAAAACTAAACCGTAAATGAAACTTCTTAAACTTATTGATTTGATAAAAATCAAACTTAAATGAAAATATTAAATTAATAAATTCTAATTACTTTAATTACTCCGTACTTATTAATTTCATAGATCGTCCAAATTGTTTGATGGGGCAGGATATGTGAAGTTTGCTCTTTTGTGGTATGGCTAGACAGTTTGGTGGGTGTGTTGATTGGGAGGGCAAGTTGAGACTTTGACCTTAATTTGCGCACCCCTTCTGTTTTGACATAGACTTGTGATTCGACCTAGACAATAACATCCGATATAAGTTGACTTGATTTAATAAATCTGGCGGGGTGTGGGGACGTATTCTTCTCTGTTAACTTTGACACATAACATCCGGTCGGATAACGTCGTTTGAACAAGAAGGCGTATGCTACTTTAGTATTACCTCCTGATCGACGAAAAAGGTTCTGTTTTCTTGGGTTGCGGGAGAGTGATTACTTTCAAATTTAACGTTATTAATTTTGATCGAACCTGGAAGAAGGAATGGCCGAATATATTGACTCAGTGGGATTTAATTTTATTCAAATCTGATTCAGCGGATCTTACATTTAACCAACGAATTTTGATTTGTGCTGCTCTGATCGAACCATTTGAACCCTGAATTTTGAACTTCATAGTTTCAACTAAAGTGAGTTTATTGAACTTTTTATTTGATTTGGTTCATTCATCATTGTATTAATTAACATAAACATTGGAGTCATTTTTCACTGTAATTTACTGCATCGATTGAGGACGCATTTCCCGACTAGGTAACTTTTTCGGTTTTCAGTTCTTTCAATATTTTCTCTTTTGGACTATCACTCAGTGCCTGGATCTATATTCAGTCAACCTCTTGGACATCTTTCAATGACTATGTTTTAATTTATATAACGTGGATGGATTTAATTACTGTAACAAATAAGTATGTTTTTGGCTTGATATATTTGATGTGTTATGCACTTTCATGTATTTCTTATATCTTTTTATATTTTTTAAAAGTGTAATTTTATCACCTGCAGAAACGTCACTGCGGTAATGGTTCTCTGAGGAGAAGAAGCATCTTTGAAACTCATGAGTTAAGGACTTTGAGTTACTTTGCCTGAATTTTTTATTATAATAACATTTGATTCGCAGCTTATTTCATTATTTCTTTTTATAGTATGCCATACACACACGCACATACACACACACACACCCACATACCCACATATATATATATATATATATATATATATATATATATATATATATATATATATATATATATATATATATACACATACATATATCGTATTTCTTAATTGGGAGAGTTTCCCAGCAGAGTGCTAAATTATTAATGCAACTAGATAATTAACTAGATAATGTATAAGAGCATGATATTTATTGATATAAAACAAAAAGTTACAACAACATCCGGACCAAGGTTTCAGATCCGAGAAAATCGGACCTTCATCATCGGAGTCGTATAGTTTAAGCTAAACGACTCCGCTCATGAACGTCCGATTTTCTCGGATATGAAACCTTCGTACGGATGTTGTTGTAAGTTTTGGTTTTTATATTAATATATATATATATATATATATATATATATATATATATATATATATATATATATATATATATATATATATATATATATATTGCGTGATCCAACACAGTTTGATCACTATTGCTCGTTGTAAAATATTCGCCAACTTTGTATTTACAAATTAAATTCCTCTTTAATTCTCAGTTAAGATGTGGTGGTTGACGGGGAACGCTTTTGACTGCGAATCAGTGGCGATTTGTGGTTTAAGGTCGCGCCTGCCGACCGTCTGAAATAAACTTGCTGCACTGAAGATTGCGGAAGCATGACACATCGATGTATGTAGATAATTAATGATAAGTATTCTTTTATATATGTATATATATATATATATGTATATATATATACATAATTTAGTATTTTCTTCCGATAAAGTCTTAATATATTGTCAATGTTTATACTCTTTCCATTATTTCGACAAGAGAACTCTTCATTTTACATTTATATTATTTCATATAACAGTATAGTATGCTCGATCTTGTGCTAAGCAATTGAATCAGATAATGGGTACACATAAAAGAGCTGTGGTTTGCAGTTAAATGTTCAGTGTCAGATAAATCACAATCAAAAAGCTAGTTTAGTCTCGAGAGAGCAGTGTTAAAACTGTTAACTCTATAGAACAATGCATTTTTAATGTTTAAAAAAAACTACTCGCAACAGCGCGTGAAATAAAAGATCGTGGGAAAGATAATGAAACACGCACTTCATTTATTGTTGGAGCAATTATAACAAGGAATTTGAAAGTGACACATGAAATAACGAAGCAAATCAACATTTTTCTCATATAATTAAGTTTGAAGAAATGTACAAATCTATCAAATCTGAATTTATTTTATTAAGATATATATCAACTCAACTTAAATTATTTTCTTGTTGCCTTACATAGCGTATGTGTATGTGTATTTACACGTAAATTAAAGTGCATTTTGATTTGTCAAATTATATTAAACACTTATATATCTAGACTTGTACTTTCACACAATATATCATGTAGCAAAGCTAATAAATTTTATAAGTACGCGTCATATATATAAATATATATATATGTATATATATATATATATATGTATATATACATATATTTATATATATATATATATAAATATATATATATATGTATATATATATATTTATATATATATAAATATATATGTTAATATATATATACAAATATATATATATATATATATGTATATATACATATGTATATATATATGTATATATATAAATATATATATATATATATATATATATATATATATATATATATATATATATATATATATATATGTGTATATATATAATGACTTGAGTCGAAGTTCTCAAAAATCAAAAGGGTCTTATCTGGGGTGACAATTTATCTCTATTTGAGATACATATGGCTGAATATTCTATAGTAGGTATCCTATACATGTAAAAGTTGAGTTTTTAAAAATGTGAACAACATTCATTTTCCTCTCTCTAACTGGCAATTTTACGGTGTTTGATATATACATATATATATATACATATATATATATATATATATATATATATATATATATATATATATATATATATATATATATGTATATATATATATATATACACACATATATATATAAACATATATATATATGCATATATGTGTGTATATGTGTGTATGGGTGTGTCAGTGCGTGTGGGTGTATATATGTGTGTGAAATTTTTTAATGTACGTGCGAACATTAGATACCGTAGAGTATTATTTTACATATTTTAAATGTGTGTGAAATGTGATAACGTACTTACGATCTCTACATGCCTTCGTGTATTATTGCATATGTTTTAAATATTTAAAGGTGATAACGTACGTACACACATGACATTTCTAACCTTGTTTTTGGAAAGATTGTAAATATATTTGAAAGCTAATAACGCACGTACCAACAGTAAATACCATAACTTTGTATTAGATATATATTAAATATGTGTGAAAGTTGATGATGTTCATACGAACATTAAATGCCTTAGTGAAGTATTATATCCATTTTAAATGTGTGAAAAGTGATAACGTACGTACACGCATAAAATGTCTTAGCGTGTTATTATATAGATGTTAAATGTGTTTTAAAGGTGACAACTACCTACGATCATTACATGCCTCAGTGTATGTTTGTATATATCGTAAATGTGTGAAAGTGAAAACGTACATACGAACTAGAGATATATTAGCGCATTTTTATATTGATTTCAGATATATATGAAAGTTAATAACGTGCGCACCAACCGTAAATGGCATAGCGTAGTATTAAATGTATATTTCATCTGTGTGAAAGTTGATAACATGCATACGAACATGAAATGCCTTAGTGTATTATATGCATTTTCAATGTGCGTGAAATGTAATAACGTTCGTACAAACATGAACTATTTCAGTGTATTATATACATTTTAAATAGGTGTGAAAGGTAATAACGTACGCACACACACTATATGTGTCAGTATATTATATACATTTTAAATGTGTGTGAAAGGTGATAACGTCCGTACACACATGAAATGCCTTAGCGTAGCATTATAGTTATTATAATATGTGTAAAAGGTGATAACGTACGTTCACCCATAACATGTATTAGCTTATTATCACATTAATGTATGTATGCGTGAATGGTGTTTACGTACGTATGAACTTTAACTAGCTTCGAGTAGTATATAGACTTTAATTGTGTGTGAAAGATAAATAAGCTAAATACAAGTAAGGGGTGCCTTTCACGAATTACTAAAACTACACTTTAAATTAAATGTTGTT
>OY744526.1:143949007-143971507 GCA_963556195.1 Sepiola atlantica
ATTCTTTTTCTCGTCTACCCACGTAACCACCTAGTGCACACCCCACCTTGTAACCACCTACTTGACAAACAGGAAGTCGGCATCATCTGCCGAGACTTCTACATTAGGCTCACCCTAGAACACCTGAACAACAAATACCTCAAACATGTCAGGACCATTTTTGCAAAACTCTATTAACAGCACCTGGTTCCACATATGTATCACACGTAACATTTACAAAAAAGGCAATACTAACAACACCACCACCACCCAAGATCACACACCCACACACTATAGTTTACAGTATCGAATGGATACTCTACAAAATGTCCTGGCTGATCTCTAAGCTACTCAAACCGTTAATGCGCTCACAGTTGATCAATTGAGACCACGTCTGGCCAACTAATCTCACATGCTATCATTTCTAAATGAAGTATTCTCAAATAACACACTATGTAGTGTTTTTCCAAAAACGTTTAACCTTCGCTGAATTTACATTCCATTAGGCAATACCCGATCGTTTTTAGACTGTTATCAACAGTTCTTACTGTCACTTTAACTGGCTTGGTGTCTTACCTGGGCTCATCTTTCCATCAACTCAAGCTCTTTATCGGTTGTTCTGAGACGGTAGGGATTTTCTTGGCACCCAATGTACATCAGATGCTAATGTGTACATACACTTTCCTGTGAGATATACTTTTGGACTTCTTAGACTTGAAGATCCATCTCGACAAGATGATCAGTTTATCCATTATATTTATTAACTTGCGATTCTCACCTTTTTCATCGTCTATAAAAGCATTCAGAGGTGACATTTGGCATCCACCTCCTAAGGTAGGATAAGGTGCACTGCACACCTTGAATCTCATCCAGTGTTCAGTGTACTGTGTGTGTTAAACTGCATATGGAGCTAATAGAAATATGTTGCAAGCATTGTCTGCATTTTCGTCTGAGATGTATTACATCTGAACTGGATAGTAGAATAATTTTGTGAGGTGCATACGTATTTGCCTGAGCTAACTCGAAGTATATGACACCCACATCAGTTGTGTTAACTCTCGCTCGTTACTTAATGTTGCAGGCGACATGCTATTCATCGGAAACCACCTTTTTGCACGGAAGAGTTTATATATGTATATTAGAGGAAGTATGTTGCTAGTCTTGAAGTTATTACTTCGAAATATATTTTCCCTTCAACATTTAAGAGTAGACGTGGCAAAAATGTATACATGACTCTGCGTTATGTTCATTTTGGGTATGTGCCCACCGCCTGCTTACATACACTGGTTACTGGCATTGATGTATATGTGGTCATTAAATAACGTTATGTAATCTTTTGTAGGGTAAAACAATATTCCGATCTCGCCTGCTGCAGAATTATGTCTGGCTTTGTTGACAAAACGTCTTACATCTTTGTGCGTTATTATGTTGATTTGGAATTTCGTATAAATAATATATGACCATATCAATTTACTTGTTCTCCCCAGTGGGATATGTTGATGGTGATCAGAGTATGTGATTATTTCAGTGCTTTTCTAAAACGTATTGTCTTGTTTTGTGGTTCCGCGAATATGTCCTTGCCTATTTATATGATGTCTTAACAAACTGGTTACGCTCTCTCTCTTCTGTCTCAATCGTTTTCTTTTCAGCCGCGTTCTGCTATGCTGAGTCTGCTGTGCTTATCTTTGAGCTTATTCAAGATCTTTAGTAAACACTCCATTTGATCGGGGGTTTAAATGCGAAGCTGCCTTTTGAAATGTGTATTCTTATAAGTCAGGGTTTCTATCTCCGTCTGCTGCCTTTTTTCATGACTGTTTCACGATACAATGCCATACAAATCCGGTATGTAACATGACACGATTTGTCAACCGTTTATCATAGGTTCTGTCTAATTGTTTGTGTAGTGCATTGCTTATTGTATCGTCAAGCACTAACACTCTTTCAGAACTGCTTGCCGGTGAGAATGTTATATTCCAATGGTTCACCTTACTGATAGGCGTAACTGCATGGATATCCTCGCACTGTGAGTTCAATACTGCCCTTGTATTTCTGACGTATCATCTGTGATAACGGATCTCTGCTCATGAGTCACTTGGTCAGTAGCCCATCTTATTTTGCTACGATGAAGTTACATTCATTTTAGGAGGTAACCTCCCGTCAACAGGCGCATTGGAAGTACGTGTATATTGTCTTTTTTTCGGTATCCATTCGTTTGTCTGAGTCGTTTCCCGATATTTTCTTTTTGATCGGTTATCCTCTCGTTCCCCGCGTTCATAACCAAACAGATTAAATCAGAATATAATCCTTAGAACCATAGCAAAGTAACGCAAGCTAATCTCTTATTTGGTTGGAATTCGAATTCCAAATGATGTAGTTTGTTCTATTATTCTTAAAATAATTGATGTTTTAGTGTCGATGTAAGAATGTGCATCACTTACAAAGTAGGAAAACAGCGGAGTTATCTGTTGAACATCATTTTGTAAGATAATACGAAAAACAAGTTATTGGTTTTGCAACTCGTCGCGTCTATTATTCGTTGGCACCCTCACGTTTTTTCGGCCTTCTATTAAAACCTTGGACGTGTTTCCGTGTTTTGTTTACTTTTTAAACGTGATACATTTTCTCTATGTATACATGATAAATAAATAAACATACACTTCTGAATTAAATCTGTTTTGGCTTCGATAAGGTATTCTTGTTTTTTATATGACGTAGATGTAGTTTTATATATTCACTCTTGTCTCTAAAACACACATTCATCATTGTCTTCTGTTATGTATAAGAACCGTTTATTTTATACATTAATCTGGTCTAACAACTGGATATTTACGTCTTCCTTCTCATTTTGATCGTTTTTATATCTTTAGCCAGGCTTTGTATTCTTTCTCTTTTTTGTTTAACGCATAGGACATTACATTCTAAAAGCTCTATTTCTTTGTTGAAGTATATGAAGAGGGCTCCATAGAAACTAATTAAATTAACTGGTGTATCTCATCCATTAACACAGTTGTATGTTTACATCAAAAGGGTCTGCGTTCGCGCCGAATAACCAGAAGAAAGAACATAAACAAAATGTTTCTTTTTTTCTCCTTAACTTCATGTAAATTTATTTTAAACAGTCAAACGTGATTTCAATAACAATATGAACTTTGATTTGGCCTTATATTAACATTAGTTCCTATTGAAAATAAAAATTATTACCTTAATCCGTGTGGCAAACGCTTCATCGCTAGAAAAATGGATTTAATATTTAATTCCTGGGTCTACATTCGTGTCGGGCTTCAATAAGAAGAAAATAAGTGCATTGTTTAACGTTTTGGCAGAAGTTTATTTAAGTTTATATACTTGTGTGATTAAAGAAGAGGCACGGGTGACTAAGTGTATATCTATCTATCTATCTATATATATATATATATATATATATATATATATATATATATATATATATATAATCTATGCGTGCGTGTGCGTAGATATTCCACGACAATGAATTTAATTAAATTTAATTAATATGAAGTCAATTCTGTCTGGCTTACAAATGACTTGGATGTTAGCCAATCTTTGCGAGCTTCGTGTTTAGCTCTTCTCGAATTTTTTAGCAAATAATTTAATCTCAATTTAAACACAGCGAAAATCAGTATTCAATAGCAATCATGTTGTTTTACGTTACTTGCTATAATATTGCTATCGAAATAAAAGTAAACGTACTTTGTTACAGGCTTATGCAGCGTATAGCAAGATGTTTATCATTTGGGATCAATTATGTCCACAGTCAACCATTTCCACTAACTGTAGATGGTCTCGTGCCTTATTTATTACGAATATAAAAAAATAGATGTTGTGCAAATAAATATTTCAAAGAGTTGTATCTCTTCTAAAAATCTCAGCGGCATTTGGTGTTCTACTCATGCCCAAAGTGATCGTATAACTAATCTCCTTTTTAATATGCCATGCTAAAATTGTTAGTTCAAACGTTTTGTTTTCATAAAATCTTTAAAAATTATGTTATTAAGATTATAGTAGTATCTGGAAAAATACTAATACAAAATATAGGACACTTTGGTGGCATGTTTTTAGCTGATTATATCATAACGTAGCTCGAGTATTGCTCTTATTTTCGGCGATAATATTAGCAGTAATGGGGGTGTTTACGTGTCTTAAGCCACGAAAAGAAAATAAGGTAAAAAGAGCGGAACATTAAATATAAGTATTATGTTCCCTCAGAAATAGGCGGCCATGTACAGACCGTTATAATGTACCAGACGGACGCATCACGAACAAGAATAGATCAGATTCTATTATTCCAAATACTACAATTGCAAGCGATGTGTTGAATACTTAGCCGCATATTATTTAGAATACTTAGACAATAACGTAGGTATATTTGCACTTCAGTTGGGCGTCTTCACATATCGACGTACACAATGAATTATATTAATGTGACTATACCCTCCGTGAGATTTCCACTGACACATCCACATATTACGCTACTAAATAGAGGGTTGAGAATGAAATATCTAAGAAAATAGTAGAACTTGGAAATCAGTCGTGTTTACCCCAATGATCTTAAAAAATATAGAAAACTGTACTCTTATTTATAACTTATTCTTTAAACTGTTAGTGCAGTGTAGTGGGTATTTAAGGTATACTATTTACACCAATATCATCTCTAATATTACTTCATAAAAACGAATACAGTGAACGATTCAAATATATTACTTTATCTCTAAATTATATATATTCAATAATTTATTAACAACAACTTTCTCGTTTCACATCTCCGACTCACCATTCGGAAATTCAACAGTGCAAGTTATGGTTAATCGGCTTTGGAGTTCCGATTTAACATCAGTGATGTTTATTCAAATTGAAACATGATCGGGAAATATTTCGCTTCATCTTGTCACGCTAGAACACATCAATTTTATCTCAAATTATAATGCCTGTGTATGTTTAGTGTTTTAAATGTGTTCCCTTTCGCTTAATCCGTGAGGATTCTAGATGCATCACAAGAATTTAAGCTGTCATCGTGGACTTCTCATGATATTCAGACGAATATGAAAAACGTATCATCCGATTATGAATTTAGATTATTTGCAATCAAATTCTCCATGGGATATTTATTATCTGAAGATTAACTTCTGATGATTTATTAATATTTCATCTTATTTTATCGTAGTATTATTATTATTAGGCTGTCTGCCATCGCATTCAAATATTGTTAGCACACATGATAATTGCATTCTTTCGTAAGAATTAATAAAACAAGCTGTGAAACGCAGATACGTTGGACACATGTTCTATTAGAGAGCTTGCAACAAGTCTATATTTTTCCGAACTAATACAAAAGACATGTGTACATTTTACGTCCACTGTATTTAAATTAAACACATATGTACATTTTACTTCCGGAACCGATATATAGGTTTCCACTTATATCATACTTTTGTTTTAATAATTAATATGTGGAAATAATGTATAACATAAGCTACAACTTTCATCAATACACAGTTACGAGTTTTCCTTCCTCATAGATCATGACAGTTCCAATAATATTATATGCATTGGATTAGTCCTTAACTTATATAGAGAACACACACCACGTTTTAATTTCATTTTATTATATTTCAAGTAATTTCTCACAAAGTGTTATGGTGACTTACCTAAGTACAACATGGACTATTCCTCTTTGCCTAATAAATGCCAACGGCAATTAACTCTCGCCAGACTCCAGTAAAGTTGTTAGAACGAGAAACGTTTTTCTGTATTGCGTCACGTTAGTACCCTTTTTTAAATCTTATTGTTGCCAGTTATCGTTATTAATTGTTACCGTAGGTATTGCTTTCTCGTTATTTTTTTTATTGTTGAACTGTTTTCCTTTTGAAGTCGTTTTTTTCTGCCATATTTTGATTTGTGTTATTTGTTTTGTTTTCCACCTGTATTTTCATGTTTCTAGTTGTTAACTAGATGGCGACCAAAATGGCCGACAATTATGTATGGTGTAGACCACCAACGGTGTCTATTAATGTTAAAGAATTCGTGGAGGAGGCGAGAAAATGCGAACATATGGTCACGGAGAATGGAATTAATTTTGATTTACCGAAACTCGAAGAAACTAAAAAAAGAACTGTAACGATGTTTGTGGTCGACAACAAATCAAAAAAAATATCAGGGACTCTCCAGATTTAATATGTAAACTGTTGGCATTAGCAGGATTTAAACCTCAAAGGTTGATCAAATACAAGGGATTTAATACATGGAACGACCTATTTCCTAATAAATACATTTGTGCTTATGTTTGGCTAACACAAATAATCACACAAGAGTACGTTTTACGCACGGAATACATGGATAAAAGACGATCTTCTATTTCCATCTGTAACGTGCCGTTTTACGTCCAAGGTGAGCATATTGGCGCTTTTTTTCTTAAATATGGTGAAATGACAGACGTTAATCTCGACGAGTTTCCAGGCACCTGGGATTTCTAGCTATTTATTGATAAAAAAAGTTTACGACAGCATCCCCTACCATCTACAAGTCGGGGAGGAAATAATCCCAATTATATTAGCAGGCCATAGACCGGTTTGTTCGTTCTGCGAGAAACTGGGACATTTAACAATGGATTGCCCGCAAAAAATCCATCCAGAAAACGACCACCCCAATTACCAAAACATCTAAGGCGATTTTTCAGCTACAATTGGTCAGCTAATCATATCAGCATCTGACGACTCCGACGGCGAGTTTCCTGCTCTGTCTACTTCGGAAAAAGATAACTGATCGATTATAGTTCCGGGTAAGAAAACCCCGGGTCGGGTCTATCTGGACGAAATGAGAGGAAAAGAAATGCTAAAAAACGACCCGGGGAAAGACAGTGTTATTAAAGCCAAATAACTTATAACTAAACTAGATAAAAAGAAGGACAAAAAGAGAAAAAAGAAGAAACAAAATCATTAATCTACTTCAAATAAAACCACTACCCCCAAACCAAGTCCCCAGCCGGCCACCAAACCAATAATCCCTAAAAAATCACTTTCCCCCAAATCAATGCCCCCAATCACTGGGCCAATGTTAAATAAACCTTAATAACTAATCCCACTAAGTCCCATAAACTCGTCCAAAAAACTAATTTCTCCCAAACCTTCTCCCTTTGTCTCCCCATTAAATACCCCCAAAATACTCCACCTGTGTCCCCCACAAAGCAGCCCTCCCCTTCGTCGGGGGTATAACAATCGAAGACCCCTCAAATTTACCCAACACCCCTAGAATCTTAACAGTTGTAAGGAGGAAATCAGAAGCGAAGGCTGTATGGCAGATGCTGGAAGAGGCGAACAGCACTTTTATATTCACCCTTCCTTTACAGATGAAGTTTTATGTGTTTTACGAAAAGATTGTGTTGGGAGGGTCCCCATAACGTTACGCCCCGCCCTGTATAGGATCGCTAAACTAACCTATCTTTGTAAGTTTCTGGAACCCAACTGTAAGGCACACGTATGGCTCTCTTTCTAGCGAGTTTTAATGGCCGGGGCCGACGCTCGTAATTTCGAGTTGCTACAGACCTTCAGCGCCTCGGAGTGGATATATGTTCTGTTCAGGAAACCCACTTGATTTTAGGGAACTATTTGGCTGCGGGGTCTAAGGGTTTCCACGTTTATTCAGCGTACTTTAATTCTTCCGCTAGGGGGGTTTCCTGGCTTGTAAGCAACTCTTTAGATGCGTCGTGTGACCTTTGCAACATGGATCTGGAAGGGATTCTTTGCGTTTTGGCTATTACCATTAATAACAAAGCATTTTGGCTCGTCGGGGTGTATTCGCCCAATAGCCATTCTGGCTCGGTTCTTTCTTTCGGCGAATCGAGCAGTTCTTGTATTCTACTACTCGGACGGTCATTCATTCGGGAGACTGGAACGCGGTCCTGGATCCCGATTTAGATCGTAATCGGCCTATGGGTACTAACACCGATCGGGATGCTAGGTTATTTCGGGACTTCCTCGATAAGTTTGATTTTATCGATAAGTACCGGAATGAAAACCCCCGAGATAGGGTATAGACTTGGACAGCTAGACGCGGCTCCGATTCGGTACAACTTTCGAGTTAAATCGATCAGTTCTTAATTAGAAGAGTCGACGTAGGATTAGTGTGATGTCAAAGTTTTCATAACCTAGTTTACTCAGATCATGAACTTGTTCCGGTCCGTGTAAACTTAGATATATATAAGCCTAGATTAGCAGGGTACTGGAAGCTCAACGCTTCGTTGTTCGATGTGGAGGACTACTAGGAAAAGCTACTACTAACCTTACAGCGGGAATTGACAGGCGCTGTAATTGGGAACATAAAGTGGGTTCATTTTAAGAAGGTATATTGGTCTTTTACTGCCGATTTTAGCAGGCGACTCCACATATCAACTAAGGCAGCTAAAGTGGAACTAGAGTTTAAATTAGATCGGGCGGTGGAGCTGGGGATAGCTCTAGTGTTTCTATAATTAAGACCAAGCTGGATTGTTTGGCTATCCAAAAACACCAGGCTTTAGAGATTAGAGCAACTTTAAAAAGAGTGTTTTACAAGGCGACAAACATGGCAGCTGAACTACGTGCAGAAGAGCGCCGACATGCATTTGATCGACATATCGCTCGTGTCTTATTGCAAGATGGGGGGGGGGGGGCTCGTGACCACAAACGAAGGTATTCTGGAGACTTTTCGGTCTCATTTCCAGGATCTTTTTACTCGAGAACCCGGTTTGTCTTTATTACAATACGACTCCTATTAGCCGTCTTTTCTCGTCTTGAAGCGACTGAAGCGGCTAGGTGTGCAGATTGCATAAGAGAGAATCAAGTTCAGGAAGCCTTAAAGCGGGTCGGCATTTACAGGTCTCCGAGGATTGATTGTTTACCCTACGAGGTGTATTTGAGGATGTCGCACATATTTGTATCTTTGCTGCCAGTTTTGTTTAACTCGTCGTTTAGGAATGGGACTATTTCCCAGTACTTGACCATGGGTTTAGTTAAATTGTTACGCAAAAGCCCAAAATGGTGGAGATAGGTTAGATAATTGTCGGGCCCTACCAATGCTTAATGCGGAGTTACAGACTTTTGCCAAGATCTTGGCCAATCATGTTGCCTGGTCTAATTAGACCCGAACAAACTTATTCTGTAAAGGGTCGGACCATTCAGGATAACTTGCCCTCGATAGTTTGATCATAGATAAAGTCGACACTGAAGCCGCGCTGATCAATTTAGATCAGTCCAAAGCATTCGATAGGGTGGATCATCGGTATTTAGAAGATGTTTTGTCTGCGGCCAGTTTGACCCGCAATTACGCTCTTAGATTCGCCTCTTGTATCCTAACCCCGGTGTTAGGGTTGAAGTGAATGGTATGAGGTCTGAGGCCTTCGGATTGTCGAGATTTATTCGTCAGGGGTGCCCTTTTTCACCGATAATTTATGTGCTTGTTTTGGAACCTTTCCTTAACATGCAAAGGGTGAATCCGGTCCTGCGTGGAATTACTTCGGCAGGTGCTTGCACCACGTTGAAGTACTCCGCCTATGCCGACGACTTTACTGTGCTTGTAACGAGCCTAGCCGAGATTAGTCTGTATGAAACGGTGATAGGGGCCCAAATTAACTGCGATAAGTCTGTTGGCTTGCGCATTGCTGCCTGGAAGGGTGTTTCCTTGCAGGGACCCTTTGGCTGGACGGATGGGACTTGCAAGCTACTCGGCGTCTTGTTTGATCCTGATCCCCAGCTGGATAAAAATTGGTCGGAAGTCTTTCAGTGCTCATACTCCCGTCGGATACACTGCTGGAAATGCAGCGGGCTATTTTCAAGTTGTTGTGGCTTAGAAGGTGTCCTATGTTCCGTCGCGAGATTTGTTACGTTCATCCTTCTGAAGGCGGTCTGGGTATGTCTAGCCTCGAATTTCGATGCCACACACTTCGGCTGCTTTATCTAGACCGAAATAGTACACAATATGAGGGAAACGGTGTCTTTTGGAAGGAAGACACTAAGAAAGCTTTTCCGGCTTTGAGAAGTGTGCACTTGGATGAGGGGGATGCACACCCGAAACGAGTGCTCCTTCTGTCGCGAATGTAGACGTGTGTTGAAGTTCCTTTCAAGGGTCACAGAAAGCCTCTCTGGCACCCTGCTGTCGTCCCGAAATGCATTATATCGGGTAATGGTGAGAGGGACTTTCAGAGATGATAGGACTGAGGAGCTCGTTTAACGAGAGGGGAGCTCCGCTCAATCTGGCCTTGGACGCCTGAGTTGAGGTGCTTTGACAATGACAAGGCATCGCTGACCTGGCTGACGATTAGCAATGCACTCTGGGTAGGTAAGAGGCTTCACTCAGCACGCTTGAGTAATTATCCGACTTGTGTCAGATGCGGCGATGAAGACGAGACTATAAGTCAAGTATTTCGAATTTAAAAATAATCCAGCGTAAGACAAACTAAGGTGGAGAAAGCTACACAAGCACAAACGTTTTAAAACAAGCTTATCCGGTGGACAAAGAAAAACAAATCTTGAAAATCGTATTTTTTAGGCAAGTAAATTCACCTGATTTTTTTTGTTTTTCGTCTCTTACGAAAAAATATCAACTAAGTTATTTTTTTCTAGAAGGACACTCGTGAGTCATTATTTTATTCCGGTATTGAGTTAAGATTTTTAACAAAGGAATATAATACAAGTATTTGTCTGTCTCAAAAGAGAAAAAAAGAAAAATACTACCGCCGAAATGAAATTAAAAACCTTTTTTTTTTGTCCAGCCAAAAAAAAAAAGGGTTGACTTTTATTTTGTTATCTGGTTGAAGAACTAATTACGTTAGCGGCGTAATATAAAAGAGAAAAAAGTTGTATTGTATAATGACACAACAGTAAACAAGGAAGATTTCAGAGCTATGATGTTAGAACTCGTTAAATTCGAAACCGAACAACAGGCTCAAATGGAAGCTAGGTTTGAATGAAAAACTGCTTGTTAAACAACAAAAAGCTGATGAAAAACAGCAAAAGTTTGAACAACTATTGCTACAAACAATATCGAGTAGGGGTCAAAATACCGAGAACGAATACGCATTTTCCCAAAATACTGTTTGGAGTACAATTGACAATTTTTCTTATTCTCCAGACAACGATAGAATATTCGCTACATATTTTAGAACGTATGAAGATCTATACAGCATAGATTGCTAAAATGGGGCAGACACTTAAAAGTTCGATTACTCCTTAGTAAATTAGGGACCATCGAACATACAAAGTTCGTTGACTACATATTACCCCGTAAGACCAGCTATTTAACTTTTTCGGAAGCGGTTAAGTTATTGACGCAGTTGGTTAGCCCCAAAATGTCCCTTTTTCACAAAAAATGGAAGTGCATACATTTAACGAGAACATATTGCGAGGATTATACGACTGTCGCAACAGTAGTAAACAAACACTGTGACGATTTCAAGCTTGCCGAACTAAGCGCAGATGAATTCAAATGTTTAATTTTAAGGCAAGGAATGATATCAGCTAAAGACGTCGAAGTAAGACGCAGAGTTCTGAATAAGCTAGAAAAACGGGCGGAATATTACCTTACAAAAAGTCGCAGAGGACTGCAAGAGATTTGTAAGCGTGAAGAAAGACTCGAAAGACATAGAAGAATCGGGCATAGCACACATAAGGAAGGTGCGATAAAAATCATATCCTAACTTTCCTTCAAAATCAAGTCAATCCAAAAAGAGTGACTATTCTCACTTTTCGCGAAAAACAAATTTTCCCAAGAAAAAAACAGAACAAATTACAACCCTGTTCGCGCTGTGGTGCTCTTCATTGGTATATGGCTTGCCCCTACCGGTTTAAAACGTGTTTAATTTGTAACAAAATCGGACACAATGGCTCACATTGTAAAACAAATAAAGGATTTAAAAGCCGGATAAAAATCCCAAGATCAGACGAACAGGATAGCATAAACATCATTAACGAAAGAATCAAGTTACAATTAGACTCCGGGTGTTATTTAACTATTATCAACCTGCAGAAATGGAAACGATTGGGTAAAGCAACCATGTTAAAACCAGACAAAGTAGCCAGGCCGGTGACTGGGGAAAAATAACATTCGATGGTGAGATTATAACTAACGTTAAGTTTAACGGAAAAAAAACAAAAAAATAAAAATCTTCGTGTTAAGGAACACTTGCAATTTGTTTGGGACAGAGTGGCTGAGCGAATTTAATTCATGGGATTTACCCATTAACGCTGTTTGTCCAAGAATTGAAAGCCTGACAACCGAAGCAGATAAATTAAAAGAAGATTTGAAAAAAAACTTCCCAGAAGTTTTTTTTTTCAAATGGACTGTGTCGTTGCAAAAAAATGGCAGCAAAATTTGAATTGAAGGAAAACATCCAACCCGTATTTAAAATTAAAAAAGAAATATACTTTTCGCCTCACTCGAGAAAAAAAATGATCGGCATTCTTTTTTAAATTTAATATAACCAATGGACTGCACGACTGTCTATGTTAAAAGGAAAACTAAAAGGTTCCGCGTCTGCGCAGATTTTTCGACTGGATTGAATGCATCACTAAAGGATTACCATCATCTTTTTTCCGTGCCCAGACGAAATATTTACTAAATTAAATGGAGGAAGATTTTTCTCCGAAATAGATAAAAGTGACGCATATTTACAGACACCCGTGGAAGAAGAAAACTCGAAACTACTATGTATTACCACCCATCGCGGGTAATACAAATTCGAGAGACTCGCTTTCGGTGTCAAGGTCGCACCAGCCATATTCTAGCAGGTTTATGGATATTATGTTAAACGGACTGGAATTCGCGATAGCATACCTAGATGACATTCCAATGACTAGACATACCACGGAACAACACCGGGAACACGCCCACAAAGTTGTCTCCCGAATCCAAGAGTACGGTTTCAAACTCAAAGAAGCCAAATCTGATTTTGTTCATGGAGAAAATCAAATATCTGGGCCACATTATTGACAAATTCCATCCTTTTATCTACTTAGATGTATAATATTTTATCATCAAAATTACAAAAACAATATTGAACATAGCATAGCTATTGCCTACAACTATTTCACTATTATAATTACATTCTTGAAGCCATTACTGCGAAAAATATTTGTTCTTCCACATTAAGAAGTGAAATTGGCCGAAATTGATTAATGACTTTTGAGTTCCGTTCCTTGGTTATGTACACACCGTCTGCTTTCATTCACCGTCTGCTGACATTAAGGTTTTCCCATGCCAACCTCAAATTCGTATGTCGCCATTTAAGCAGTTTACATCATCTTTTGTTGAGTAAGCAACATATTCTGTTCGGGTACAATTCAGATGCATGTATGCCTTTGTTGAAAACATATCTTACTTCTTTGTGCGTTATTATGTTCATGTTGAACTTCGTATAAGCAATATCTTCCCATATGAGCTTGATATCTCGCTCCAGTGTGGTGGGCCGTTTGTGGCCAGAGTATGAATGGTTGAAGTGCGTTTCTAAAACGTCTAGTTCCGTTTTTAGCATTCCTGATTTGGGTTGGTCGAAAAGACTCCTTGCATAATTATATGGTTCTTGAATGAACCGTTCCCGATCTCTCCTCCGTTTCAGTCGTGTTTTTCTGTCGCATACTGCTCTGCTGAGAACGCTGTGCTTGTCTTTGCCATATTTCCAGATATTTAGTAAACCCTCCTGCTGATCGGGAGTTGAGATACGAAGTTTTTTTGCAAATGGTTCCTCTTATTTCTTAAGGTTTCCATCTTCCTCTGTCATCTGTTTTTCTTGACTGGTGGTTTAGTAGATTTCCCGTTTGAAGAATACAATACCGTACACATCCGGTATATAACATAGACACGTTTTTCAAACTGTTGATAATATTTCGTTCGATATAATGTTTTATGTAGGGCATTGTTTATTGCAAGAAAAATCATGAACCGTTCTTCCGGACTGCTGGCATGTAAGCATTTTATATTGAAAATGATCATCTTACTCTCTGGCGCAACTGCATGGATATCCTCGGAAATGTGGATTGCTCCTGGCTTTGGTTTTCCGACGTCTTATCTGTGATAACAGAACGCCACTTTTGAATCATTGAGTAAGAAGTACATCCCATTTTGAATCGATGAATCTTAATTTCTTTTTGGTAGCTAAATTTCCGCCCACAGACGCATGAGAAGTATGTATATTGTGTTTTATTCGTTATACGTTCCTCTATCTGAGTCGTTTTTCAATAGCTATAATAAATATATTATATTAATATATATATATATATATATATATATATATATAACCTACTAATATATATATATAAATATATATATGTATATATATAGTATATATATGTATATATAATATATATACATATATATACATATATATATATGTATATATATATAATATACATACATAAAATATGCGTATATAGAGAGAATATACACATATTTACAATATACAATATATATATATATATACATATGTATATATACAATATATATATATATACATATACATATATATGTATAATATACATATATATATATATATATCTACACATACAATATATATATATATATGTATATATATATGCACACACATATATATATATATATATATATATATATATATATGCATATATATACATATATATATATATATATATATATATATATATATATATATATATATATATATATGAAGTAAACATATTTACAAAACATAACTGTCAGCCTGAAAAACTTTTATTTGAATTTACCTTTTTTTCTAATAATCTTTTTGGTAAAAAATACGATAGATGTTATAATCTTCAACATATATCACTAGCACTATCTATTCGTCGTCGAACGATCTTCAAGTTAGAAAAGCAAATGAACAACAAGTTAAAAATAACAAGTTTTAAAAGTTAAACGTATAAAAATGGTTTAGAATCTTAAAAGAAACATTTACAATTCCAATCACAAGTCGTTTGCGGCACAGGATATGTTATATGAGTTTAAGCATTGAAAATAAGTTTACTAGATTAATAGGCAATATAATATTTTCATAGATTGCTAAGTTTTCTATGAAGATATATCTGAATGTGTTTACTTAAGGAAAACAAATTCGAATCAAATATTTTCGTTATATTAATTAAAAGTAACATTTTATATAATATAGGGGCAGGTACATTGTTTAATGTTCAGTAGATTCTAGTTAAATTTACTAGCATTGATGTATCACATTTAAATATGTTTCTAGAGTGACAGGTGCTTCAAGACGGCATCGAAACTCCTACGTGTAGGTGAGACTCAATACTTGAAACTCATTTGCTATCAGCCGAACGAGATGAAAGAAAAAGGGATGGCAATGTAAATATGTGCAATTGCCCAGAAGGTTTAGTTGTTTACACAATGCACTACCGGCAAGTGTCAATTTTACCAGAGAGCTGAATACAAGTAATGTTCAAACGCCATTGACATGGGCTGTCACAAGTCTACGATCTGTCAAACGATAAACACTTTTATGTTGTTATTCACATTTCCCATAAGTCTCATCACATTATCATTATGAATGCCTCAGATTCACCGCCAAGATTTACCAGAAAGATGCTGAGAACGTGGTTTTGCACTGGATAGACGGGATCGTTGCCGGGATCTTCTCACCGAACATAGCTTCTGCACAGAAAGCAAACACAACCGAGGCGTCGCCGCTAAACGATCTTTCTAACCATTGGTCTCCGGGCTTGTTGTCGTCATCGTCACCGATATCCAATTGACTATTTCTTCTCGGACATGACATATGCCAACAGCAACAAACACTCACACAACACGGCCAGCTCTCTGAAGTAGGTCGTGTCTCGTAAATCGATAATTTTAATTACGAAACTATTTACAACATTTTAAATGTCTAGCATAGTAACTGCAATTACCCAATTATTAGCTCTTTTGCGACTATACATGTACATTTACCGCTCGTTTAGAACGTAATCTAGTTCACATGCAACACTTCAATATTATAAACGCTTATTTTAGAGTGGTGAATTACTAGCCTGTAACAATCTTAATACAAAATATATCGCTGTGAAGAGACCGTGACTTACATGTTCCGATGATTATCTGTTGAATAAAATCGAAAGTACATGCGATACAAATAAAACATAACAAGATACTCACGGAACTTACATGCACCACTTTGATAAAATACGTATTAGACTATTCAGAAAATTGAAAAAAATAATCACTCCCTGTTATTTTATAGGGTATATATATATATATATATATATATATATATATATATATATATATATATATATATAGTTTTCAGGTTCGATTATTTTCGATAGGATTTCGAATCAGAGAGCTCTATGTCCATTCAAACAGAGCATGAATAAGTTATGAGGTTTAAAAAGACTAAATATTTCGCCATTAACTAGGTCTCCTCGAATGTGTTTCCAACCACAATTCAAACCCAAATAGAAGAATGTTAACACCTTTATATATTTTAAAACAAAGTAAAAATAACGAATAAAATAAAAATAAAAAATAGAAAAATAAAAAGAATTTCAACGATATTCTATTTATTGATTGGTATCTATAATATAGAAGGGATGGGAAAGGGGTGATTATGTTAATTAATAAATTAGGGTGGTGGCAATAACGGAGTATAAAAATATTTAAAATCAAAGTACAAAAATAAATTTGGTTTCCTATTTTTACAAGAAGTCAATCCTCGATTTAAAAGGTGAATATAACTGATCATGATTAAAACCTAATTGTGTCCTTTTAATGGAATAATAATGTTTTAACATTTTTTAGTCTTCTTAAACCTCATAACTTATATATATATATATATATATATATATATATATATATATATATATATATATATATATTGATATTGAAATATGAGCGTATACACATACCTACATTTGTGTGTATGACCACTTTTAATTTAAAATTTTACAAAAATAATAATTATGCTCTCATGTAAACCGTGGTGTCTAGAATATATATTCAACACTATATGATGATATGTTCATTAGTTAAGGAGATTAGTCAGTACATATAAATGTATCAATGTATAACCATACCTAATTGAAAATATAGAGAGTATATACATATTATCACATATCTAATCGCATAGGTCGTTATTAATTACACTGCATGTATATTTATTAGATTAAGCTGCAGAATTAAAGATTGATTAAGCAATTCTCTAAAATAGAATTATTATGATATATTAAGCCAGCCATATTACTTGTATTCTAAGGAGATTTTCCGTGGACGTTTATTGGCCACTGACCAACATTACCGTTGCGAATAAAACAAAATAAGCCCAGGGACAGGCTAATATCAAAAGCCACTTAACTCGACATCTAGTTGTTTTGAAGCAGAAAAAAATGCAATAAAATGTCTTTTCTTCAAAAACCTTCTACCCTGACAGCATCCGTAACTGTCTTCTTGGCTGGAGGGCAAAAACACATTAGCTAGCAGCAGGTGCTTTTTGTTGAGTACATTAGATGGACAGTCATTGAGCATTTCGGCTGAATCGAACAGTAATTACGTAACAAAACAAATTTAAAGAGATTCGTCTTGGACATACACAAAAAGGAACCATACAACACAGTCGGGGGCTGATGCCAATTTTCTTTCATACAAAATCCGTTTCATTTTGTACTGCGGTCACGCATATTCGGGGGAATATAAAGTAAACTAAAATAGGTCAAATTAAAGTCACACATAGGAAAGTAATCATTCGAATACACACCCCCCACACACATATATATATATATATATATATACATGCGTCTGTATATACATATATATATATATAGGTATATATATATGTGTATATACATATATATACATGATTATATATATATTATATATATATATATATATGTATATATGTATATATATATATATAACATTATAATATACTTCTTCGATAACTGGTATAGTTATAAAATAAGATGTGTCAATGTAAAGAATTATATATACCGCTATTATAGTTGCTATTCATTTCCTGGTTTAAATGGCAAATGGATACGGTGCTTATAGCCGGTCGCATTGGCATATGTTCTAGCATTCGGGTTTCACATCTCGGCATGGATACACTCGCTTGTAAGGACACATTGATAATATCCAGTGCTTGTGGATATCTATGCGAGTTTCCGCCCACTTAATTAATCGAACACGGTGAAAAGGCTCATTTTGTAAAAAATGAATACACCCGAGTAATTTCTCTTCTCACCGCAGACCTGGTAAAGGTAGCTTCATTGGTTGGAGTGTCTGGATTTGATATTAAAGATGCGATCGGCTGAACACTTATCTCCACACTGACAATTTTACAAGACTGATACGCACACATATGTAAATAATATTAAAATAAATGTATACATTCCTAATTGTATATATGTGTATATGTTTATATTGAAAAATAGAAACTATTAAGATTAAAATTAGATATTGACATTATATCCCATATAGTATATGCACAGGTCGATATACAAGATACATCAGTAAATAAGAAAGTGAATGATGAGAATAACAATTGGAAATCAAGCCTTTCCTCATAATAGTGTTTTTAACATTTAATCTTATAAGGTTAATGTGTCAATTCTTGTATTTTACTGATGTGTCCATGGTCCATAGCGGTTTTGATTTTTTTTAAAGATTATTGTGGACTTGCGTAAGACTTTAGACCCATATTTATATTTTAAATGATTACTTATTACTTTACAAGAATTTACATCTCTGCATTTTCTTCTGCTGGACCGCTTTCACTCTCTATTTATCCTCTTACACATGTATTTTCTCTCGGCCAAACTCTATATACATCTGCATAATTGTCTAAATGCAGCTGACATTTGTAAAATGTTTAATTCACTCTCTCTTTCCTTTACTTCAATATGCTTGTCCCGTCTCCCCCTTCCATCATATATGTTATTTTGTGTTCGCTTTTTTCAGTTTTTTTTCATAGTATTTGTACTATCAACCTATTTCGATTACAATGTTTCTCTTTTCTTTCTCTATGTTTACTCTCTGTCTATCTTGTTATTTCATTGTTGTTTTATATTTACTTGAATTATTTCTATAGTAGACATTACAATATATAATTCTAAAGAAAATTTAACAATTGATAAGAGTGCGTCACTATAGTAAAATCATCATATGAGTACCAAATCAAGATATGGTCAAATAAGTAGATGTTTTAATAATAATACTACTAATGATGATAACAACAACTATAATAATAAAAATAATAATAATAATAATAATAATAATAATAATAATAATAATAATAATAATAATAATAATAATAATAATAATAATAATAATTGTTGTGGTTGCAAGGTTGAACAATAATTAGTGAGGAATACAATGAAGACGCAAACAACAAGGAGAATGCAATAATAAGTGTATTAAAGAAAAGGTATAGTTACAGTATGTACAAATGAAGGTGTCGAGTCAGAGAGTCTTGGTGGGAGGGCATGTACGCTCTTCGGCGTCACTTCCGGTGGCATTTAGGTAACACACACTAAGGCCAACCTAGGCTTGCCCTTTATAGGGTAACGTTATTCGTATATGCAAATGAGTGGGTGCCACCACAACACCCCCCTCCCAAGATTTGAAGTCACACAAATTTCAATATCTTTTTCTTTTTGGGTTTACCATCAACGGTTCATTAAATTTTCTTTTCCTACCTGATCTTCGGGGTTCAGGTGTATATTGAGGCGGTTCCAAATTAAAAGATTCGTATATGATATCTATGGTTTCCTCCTCTTCGACTGTTATCGTACAATCATCATCTTGAACATGACGTTTTTTTTATCTGATTTGTGGGCCTTTTATGTATACTCTGTGGACCTTTAATCATATATGTACAATCACCAATGCGTTTATCCACTACTCCACATTCCCAGTAAGATGTGTTATTCTTATAGCACTTAAAATATACTCGATCTCCCGAGTTATATTTCTTTCTTCTCGTGTGTGTAGTGTTTCGGATAATTTCCTGTCTTGGCAACAGTTTATCAAACGCTGATTTTACCTTTCTGGAACAAACATTAGATCAGCTGGTGATATGTTTGATGGTGTACTATGATGTGGTGTGATCCTATAAACTTGTAAGAATTGTTGCAAAGCTTTTTCTGTTGGTGTTCCAATGGATTACTTCAACGCTCGTTTTAGCGTGTCCACGAACCTTTCCGCAAGGCCGTTCGACCTTGGATGATACGGCGGAGTCGTGATGTGCTTCACTCGGAACGTGTCGCAAAATTCCTTAAACTCTGCGGATGTGAACTGCGTTCCGTTGTCAGTGACCAGTGTGTCTGGTACACCTAATCCTGCAAACAACTCGTGTAGGAACCCTATTGAGTTGTTCGTTGTTGGATTCCTGCAACGCATTACCTCCGGCCATTTTGTGTAACTATCCACTACAATTAAATAATAGTTTTCTCCTACTAGACCAGCGAAGTCCATGTTGATTCTCGACCATGGTTGGTCGGTTTTCGGCCAAGGTTTGTGTACTATAGGTGGGGATTTTTCTGCTAACTGGCATCCTTTACATTTATTTATTGTTGCTGTTATGTCAGTGTCCATGTTACGCCAGTACACGTAGCTTCTCATTAACGACTTCATTTGATTTATCCCCGGATGTCCCGTATGGAAATCTCTTAACATCCTATTCTGCAATGTTTTGGGTATTACTACTCTCTCACTGTACAGTAACACATCGTTACATATGGAGAAAACTTCCTGCACCTTTGTGTCCGTTATAATTTTGCTCGTTTATGTCCTTTATGTATTCGTCTTTCTCGGCTTCCCTTTTAATGTCCGACAAAGTTACGGGTAGTTCCTTAATGATGTTTGCTACCATATTTTTTACTTCAACATTTGTCCGAATTGCTGCAATGACTGATTCTTCCAGATTGTGTTTCTGTGGTATCAGTCTTGAAATTCCATCCGCATGGGAAATCTTTTTTGATGCTAGATGTTGTAGCTGGAAATCGTAATTAAGTAAGATTGTACCCCAGCGCAGCAATCTATTTGCGGCGTATACCGGCAATCCTTTTTTTGATCCATAGATCGTGACTAACGGTTTATGGTCGGTTTCAAGTAAGAATTGTCTACCATATAAATGTCGGTGAAATTTAGTCACGGAAAAGATTATGCTCAATGCTTGTTTTTCGATTTGTGAATATGCCCTCTCGGCTGGTATCAGCGTTCTCGAAGCGTGCGCTATTGGTTTTCTTGACCCATCCGGCATAATATGTTGTAATGCATGCTCCTAAGCCGTAATTTTGTGTCAAAGTGCGTTAAGAATAATTCGGATGTTAGTGCGCTCTTTATGTTGTCAAAAGCGGTTTGACATTCTTGCGTCCACTTCCAAGGTGTATCCTTTTTAAGCAGATTATTTAAGGGGGCTCGCAAGTTATGCATTCCTTCAATAAAAGATTGTGAAGAAATTTGCGAGTCCTAAGAAACTCTGCAAGGTTGTTACGTTATCAAGTGCTGGCATATTTTTTTTTGCCGCAGATCTGGGTCTGGACGTAGTCCATGTTTGTTTATTATGTGTCCAAGATACTTAATCTCGCTCATACAAAAGTCACATTTACTTCCTTTTACTTTAAAGCCGAATTCTTGTATTCGAGTAAATACTTGTTTCAAATGTTCCTTATGTTCTTGTAGGGATTTGCTCCTGACAACAATGTCGTCCAGGTATGCACATGCGCACTCAATACCACTTAGCATGGTGTGCATCGCTTGCTGAAAAATGGCAGGCGCTACTTTGATGCCAAAGGGCAATCGGTTGTATTTGTATAATCCCTTATTCGTATTGATGCATAGTATTTTTGAGCAATTTTCCTCGACAGGTATTTGCAAATATGCGTCGCTCAAGTGTATCTTAGAGAAGATATTACCAGCATTTAACTTCGTGAATATTTCCTCTGGGCTTGGTAGAGGGTAATGGTGATCTTTTAATAGGGAGTTGACCCCGGTCGAAAAATCTGCGCACACTCTAACTTCGTCATTCTTTTTTCTCTACGTATACGGTGGGGGCTGCCCACTCGCTGTGTTCTATTTTTAATAGAATTCCTGTCTGTTCCAATCTATCTAATTCTTTATTAATCTTTTCCAACCCAGCGAACGGAACGTTTCGCCTTTTTCTAAAAATTGGGCTGGCGTTTTCTTTAAGTTCAAACGAGGCCTTGAATTTATTACAGCGACCTAAGTTAGTCGTGAATGCTTCAGGAAATAATTGTTTAATATCGTCTTTTATATTTACTGTTGTTGGAGAAGAACATTCTATTTTTTTACAGAATGTATTGATTGGCTTTTCCCATAGTCCAAATTTCTCAATTAAATCTATTCCAAACAGATTTTAACTATTTTTCAGTACGAATATTTTTAATTTCTTCGTAATACCTTTTAATTTTATCGGAAGGACAACTTCTCGTTCAAATCTTATACCACCACAAGTTACCGTACAGGCTGGTTTACTCGTTTTCATCATGGTTGGTTTTTTACCCAGCTTTTCCGATGTATTCAGGTTTA
>OY744526.1:143976507-143986507 GCA_963556195.1 Sepiola atlantica
AAAGATCACCATTACCCTCTTCCGAGCCCTGAAGAAATATTTGCGAAACTGAGTAGAGGAAAATATTTTTCTAGAATCGACCTCAGCGACGTTTATCTTCAAATCCCTGTCGAAGAGGAGTGTTAAAAACTGATATGCATCAATACGGAAAGGGATTAGGCAAGTTAACCAACTTCCTTTTTGGGTCAAGTTCGCCACTGCGATTTTTCAACAACTTATGGACATGATTTTACATAGGATGGATTTCACCGTAGGGTACCTGGACAATGTGTTAATAAAAAGTGTTAGCAACGAACAACACAAGACTAATGTAAACCAAGTAAACTCAAAGATGAGAAATGTACTTTTTTCATGGGAAAATACTTAGGGCAAATCATCGATGAACAAGGGCGAAGGCCAGACCCAGATAGGGGAATGGCGATAAGGAACATGCCTGCTCCAGAAAATATTGCGTCTCTACAAAGCTTTTTAGGGTTGGCGAATTGCTACTCTGTGTTCGTACCAAACATGCATACACTAGCATCACCCTAAAATGAACTGTTAGGGAAGGACGAACAATGGGTCTGGACGCAAGAATGCGAAGAAGCGTTTCAGAAACTTAAAAATATCTTAACGTATGACTTGTTTCTGGCACATTATAATCCCAAGCGTGATATTGTAGTTCCAAGCGATGCCAACAACTATGACATATGAGCATGTATATTGCCACAAAATGGGTGATGGTTAAAACCCATCGCCCATGCATCCCGGACATGTCTACCAGCCGAAAAAAATACTCTCAAATCGAGAAAGAGGCTCATATTATGATATTCGCGATAAAGAAATGTCATCGTTTCCTGCACGGTAGACAATTTCTGTTACAAACAGACCACACAACCTAATTAACGATTTTCGGATTGAACAGGGACTACCATAACACACTTCGAATATACTCCAAAGATGGGGTACCATTCTTCTGAACTACAATTTTCAAATGGAGTATGTACATCTAAGAAATTTAGTCATGCAGACGGGTTATCAAGGTTGATACCTCAGCAGACAGAACCATTGGAGTATATGGTGATAACAGCCATTCAACCGGAAGCTCAAGTAAAAATACGTTATGTGACACAATAAGAGAACTTCCAGTAACGCTTGAGTAGATTAAGATAAGGCAGAGGTGGACGAATTTATCATAAGCACGAAAGAAAACATCAACAATAACCAACTAGATGAAGGAATTGATTCAATTTACGAAAACGTCCTGTTATATAGCGATAAGGTTGTAATTCCTATGACATTACAGAAAAGAATGCTCAAGGAATTCCATGTAACACATCCAGGCATATCGAGAATGAAAAGCATCATGCGCTATTTCGTTTACTGGACACACATGGATAAGCATATCGAAGAAAAAGTCAGGGAGTGTAGAGGATGTGCCTTAGCTATGCAAGCTCCTCCGACTCAATTCGGATCGTAGACTAAACCGGACCGACATTGGTCTAGAATCCACTTAGACTTTGCTGGACTACTGGTTAGGTTCTACTATCTAATTTTTGTAGAAAGCCTACTATCAACTTCCTATAAGAAGTAATCGCTAGGTTTGCAGTAGTAGTCTGCATTGTCACCGACGATGGTACTCAATTCACATCTACTGAATTAACACACCTTTGGATGGTCATCTCATCAAGCATATAACAACCCCTCCATACCATCTAAGAAGCAATGTATAGCAGAAAGATTCGTTGACAAATTAAAGAGTGCTCTGAAGAAAGCTAGTGGATCACCGACGGTCAATCCAACAGTGTCTGCAAGTTTACAAAGTCACTCCAAATGCAAACATCGAAACGTCGAAAAAAACTGCTTAGGTCATGTTCGGAGGCATGGTTAAATCGATTTTCCACAGGTGGTTTCCAAACCACGATAGGGCAAACCTAAAAGAAACGAAACGAAACAACGGTATGAAGTTGTCGAAAAAGATTTTTTAAAGATTTACAGAAACAATAAGAAATTCTGGGAGACTGGCACTGTGGATAAACAAATAAGCAACATGGTGTATACGATTAAGGGACCATATTTCGTGCACAAACGTAACACTAACCAAATCCGGAAAATATACTCGAACAGTGAGGTGACCAGGTCGGTCGAGGAGGG
The DNA here is from genome assembly GCA_963556195.1 of Sepiola atlantica. Classification (NCBI taxonomy): domain Eukaryota; kingdom Metazoa; phylum Mollusca; class Cephalopoda; order Sepiida; family Sepiolidae; genus Sepiola; species Sepiola atlantica. The sequence goes on from OY744526.1 coordinate 143,978,641, forward strand.
CATCAGGGACACAGTGTTTGATACTTTGCAGGTGCCCATACCAGAGACTGCTCTTGAGATTAGGAGATCAAAAAGAAAACGGTAATCGACTGAGGTGATGATGGTGATTCCAAAATCAAAACGTTATTAATCTCCAGAGTGGATATTTTCAAAGGGGGTGTTACACCGGCCGTTCTAGCAGAAGAGAAACTACACCAGTTCTCACTATGAATAGTGCGAGTAACCAGAGTCACAGGAGAGAGAAAAAGGACAGACTCGTAACTGTCTATCCAAGTGCCAGTCAGTTCCCTTACCTTGTAACTTTTAAGTTAATACACTTGTTATCTTAAACCAACCTCGACTTAACTTCTTCGTTTTACTGTGTGACTACTTCCCCACATTTATACAAGTGTAACAGTTGTATATTTTTATGTTTATATGTATTTCGTGTGTACATATGTGTAGGTTAATCGGCATATTTATATGTCTATGCGTCTAATTATATGTGTACTGTAAGCGCATGTTCATGTATGGAGATTTGTGTTATATAAATATATGTATATGTTATATGTGTGCATATATATATATATATATATATATATATATATATATATATATATATATATATATATATATATATATATTGGTGTTTACATATTTTGTGTGTACTTGTGTATCTACTAATTATGTGCATGTGTGTTTTTCATATTAATACAAGATATTTATACTTGAAAATGTGTATATGTGTATATATGTCTACATATGTGTGTATGGATATATGCATATATACATGTTTTTTTAAATATATCTATGTATATACATATATATATATATATATGCATATGTCTATATATATACACACATATACATATATGAATTCATTTAAAAAGGATACGCAGAAATCTTTCGAAGGTCTTTTCGACTATCATCTTGTCAAGAGAAAATCGATACTTTTTTTGTGTTTTTAATCAATAATATCGTTGAAACAAAGAGCAAACGGGGAATTAAATGTGCCAAAATATACGATGAAACGATTAAAAGTGAATTTAAGTATTTCGTTAAAAAACACTTTAAAGCCACTACGTTTGGGAAAAAAGAAGGGAGTGTTCAAAGTTCCCCAAAGCGATTTAGCGATCTGACTAATTCTTTCTGGCGGCACAAGGAAGGTTTGCGAATAGCGATAGAGATAGATTCCAATATTTTGAAATGATTATTGGAATCTGCTCTATGCAAGACATCAAAACAGTCTATTTTATAGCTACTGGAACAACTTGGGCTTTCAACACAACGCTGGCAAATAGCAGAGTCCAAAGTATTAGAGGAGGGGTAACACTAGGATCCTACACTCCCCTGACGTATTTTTGATGGAATTTGCTGGTTTATGCGGGTCTGCAAATGCAAGGAATTGGGCCTATATCACCAGTATCACATTGGCATTTACATCGGTATACAATAGTACTATACTTTGTATAGGGCACACTATCCTTGCGAAAGGAAAGAAAACAGGGCTGGTAGCATAAACTAATTGTAACAAAACAGAGTATAAACAATTATAAATGCTATAAACAATCTGTCTACCTAGTTAAATTCTATTACCCCCTATCGAAGGTCATTTTGAATAAATGGGGAATTTTACAGGCCCAACTACTTTGGGGAATTTAAAGTCAGCAACTTTTTTATTAATGCAACTATTGATAAGGTCCTCAAGATAACCATTATCAATGAATATATCCCTGATAATATAAAGTTCACACTCTAATCTACTTGGAGAACAAGTCACGAGGTCTCTATGCACACAAGTGTAAATTAAGCCTACCTTTCTAGACTTAATCACAAAAGAAGACCAGTTTAATACAGGCCAGTAAAAGTAGGCTTCCATGTAGATGGAAGTGAGAAAACCACGCTTTGAACGTTTGCAGAGTGAAGCACTGCCATTCGTTCATAAATTAAATTCTATTCATGAGGCTCTAAAGTTAACGATAGAAACTGAGAAGGAGATGTGTCTTCCCTACTTAGATGATCTTGTTGAACGTTCAACGGGTGGTTTTCCCACTTCGCACTGGTCTTTAATGACGCTTGTATAAGATATACATATATATATATATATATATATATATATATGTGTGTATATATATATATGTATATATATATATATATATATATATATATATATATGCATATATATATGTATGTATATATATATATACATACATATACATATATAAAGATATGTATATACATATATATCTATATATATGCATATATACGTATACATGTATATATATATATACATCTATATGTATATATACATCTGTATATATATGTTTATATATATATATATATATATATATATATATATACATCTATATATATATATACTGTAATATTTGTTTAAAATAGAAAAACATATAGTTTTACATACTGGTTAGAGTAAATATATTTATGTATCATTTACATATGTAGTTAAATAGTAAACATCACCAGAATAGGTGGGACAAGGTTCGTCCAATAGTGCATATCGGTAGGTATACGAATTTTGATCAAATGGTGTATATCTCGTAATTTGTATACTTATTACTCATTTGTTTTCTAAATCCGACAGGACTTGTGTGGTATTTGCAAGTGGGCACACACATAAACCCAGCCGCACGTGAATGGGTGTTATTGTAAATATTTGGCCTTTGTTATGAATGTAATCTATATTACCTCTCCAAGTTTAAAAGTCTTCATATAACGAGATTTCGTTATTATGTCTATAGGTCGATAGAAACTGCATACCCATTAGTATAAGGCGTATATGCGCATATATTTATACGCACGCGTTTACCTTACTAGAAATGTATATGTATATGTATGTATGCTTATCAGAGCGTATAATGTGTTCGGGACAGACTCAATAAATAGTGTCGCAAATGATATTACATGCGCAATATTAGTATCCACAAAAAAAACAGCTGAATATATTACAGTGTGATGAATTCATTAAACATATTACCCACTTAAAACACGCCCATCGGATTTCGCTACTTGATGCAGCGTGTAGATATAGTTACATTACTCAAACGTAAAGGAAGAATTTCCTGACAGTTTGAAAGAGTAATTAATTGTACACTTCATGCGTCCTATAGATGTATGACTCGTTAACCAACTGGTCTAAAACAAGTTTCATGTGAGAAGGCTCCTCTTGTGAGGCACACTTTTGAATCGTCTCTGAGTCTCACTGTAAACTTCCGGCTATTCAATGTGTATATCGAAGCAAAAACACCTCGTAGAACCCAACTCTTTTAAATATCTAAATTATTTTAATATTATTTAGAATTGCTTGTACATTTAAATTATTTCATATTTAATTGTAAGTTTGATTTTATGAAATGGGGAAAAATTATAAGTCCATTTGGAGATTATTTGAAATATGTTGTACTTTCTTTACAGATAAATGGTTGTATTGTTTTTTTTATATTTACTGAATAAACAAACGTCGGTTTCTCAAATTGTTTAATATTGGTGGTATATCGTGAAAGAGTGTTTATAACTTTATTATATTAGTTTTAGATTTTAGCTTTTACATTGCTATATAATTATTTATTATATTATATGCATTACTCCCGTTATAAAATAAGATATTTTTCGAGGGGGGGCAACAGATTGTTGGTTTAAGTTTATTTCGTTGATATTTCATTTATTTTTTTCTTCCTCATAATTAATGTATCCCTGTTGATTCATATTTTTAATAATTACTAAAGAAACGGCATTCAATTAATTAGAATAATAAATGAGAAAAAAAAATCAATAAAGACGTAAAGACAAACTCAGTTCTCAATTCTTTCTGGATAGACACGTGGTCGCCTCAACGTTTGAACCAGGCAGAGTTACGGACACTCAATGCGATCATAATCATCTCCCTTACATCGTGCGTCAAACAATTGCTTGACTGTCAGAGTGATCTTCACTGTGTAATAGTATGTATGAATAAGAAGTGCTTGGGCTGATGTGTCCTTTAGAGACTAGGCGACGAAAGTGATAACAGCGTGATCTGCTTTTGTTTATTGTCTTTGTTCTGTGTCTTTATTCGTTTTTATTTTAGAGTTATAAATACCACTTTACAACTGGTAACGTAGGATTATTGTGAGGTGCACACAATAAGAAAAAGCAAAAAATACAAACGAAACAAAACAAAGAAAACATTTACAAGGAGGGATAATGTCCTCGAACAAGTTACGAAATTCAGTAAGTGTAGCGTTAATTCTAATTTAAATACCATTGAAATATGCTCGCAAAAGTGGATGGGCAAGCATGATTGTATGCATGAATACGGAAAAGTAAATAGTGGTCAGCTTACTCCACTACGCCGGAGACGAAGTTCTTGATATTTTCAACAACTTATCGGACATACAGAAGGGCATCGTCGCAACCGTCAAATCAGGAGATTGATTAAATATACTGAAAACGTATGGAAACAGCATAGCAGTCACTAACTGATCACTTAACACCGCAAATAAAATATGACATACGAGATCTTCAAATTGCGACGCAGAATGCGGACAACACCTTGAAATCGTTCCACGCAACTGAGAAGTTTAGCAATAACGTGTGACTATACAGACACGGGTCGAGAAGTATTGGCAGTGATAGTACAAGGATGTCGGTCTTCTAAGGTAAGAAGAAAGTCGGGAAGACACAACTCTACACTCAAACAAGTACTGCACGAAGACAGTGCGATTTAACTAGCACACACGTGCTGTAGACAGAGAACGGGAGGAGGTTTACCCCTTGTCGTCTCATCACAATTAAGTAAGCCACAAGCGGAGAAAACACAGAGAAAGAGTACAAATGAACCGACATCAACGGTTCTATGGAAACACACAAGCTATTATTCGCCATTTTTCTCTAAGTTCTGGCCATGCTGCACAGACCCCGGACATGTTTGCCACATCTGTGAATACTCGGCAACACATGCGACGTGACTCACTTCAAACGGAAATGTAAGAATTGCCGAAAAAGAAATAATTTCGCCAAAGTTAGCAACTCAATTCCGGTAAGACAAATTTCGTGCTCGTATCAGAATGAAATAAAATCCGCTTCACTTTTGTTGTAGACAGCGGTGGCAGTGTCAACATAATTTCTGGGCACGTACGACGGTCTTGAGTACAGCTCGACATAGCACAGCCACACAAATATTTGTGTATATGTCAAAACAAAGCATGCTCGGTCGTGAATGTATCACCTCCAAAGCTTGTGTGCCCGATATTATACCTGTAATAGTAATAACGTAATGATCTCCTGAACTGCCTCCTGTTCTCTTCTAACTCTACAATAAATGCTTTGCAGAATCTTGCTTCCACGATAGCTGGAAAATTGCCTCTGTGTTACCAGTCTACAATAATTATAGAAATAGAACCGATCCTCAGAACTACTGCCTAATCAGTTAACTGCCGATCTTTGCTAAACTGTTTTAATCCTTAATCAATCTAGCGATAGTGCGGCACTTAGTTAATTCTACACTTCTATCTGACCGCCAGTATTGATTTAGAACCGCACCATTTACTGCAGACACCTCGGTACCACTAGTAACATATCAACATCGTAGAATAGGTATTCATGTGAAATAATGACGTCGAGGCAAAACTAAAACGCTCCCCCGCCTACCAAAAATGACGTGATTGAGTGGGAAACAGGGCCTACTACCTGATAGTCCCACTAAAATACTTATGGATTATAAGTCTACATATATATATATATATATATATATATATATATATATATATATATATATATATACACATACTAAACGCAATATAAGCCACACAAATTATCAACTATCCCGTGTCGACTGCGGGCAGTTGTTTAGAAAACTGCGTCTCGCGAGCGCGGACAAGCAATTAGATATCCAGCAGACATATAACCACGTTGACTACACATGCTGGGCTATTCCGATACAATACAGTATTTTTCGATGTAAATGCTGCCTCAGAGTTATTTCAAAATGACTATTACTGATCTCTTGAGGTACATCCCAATAACACAACTCTCAGACGACATAATCTTCTATGAGCGTGCCAATTTCTCACATGATGCAAGTTTGATGTAAACGCTGAAGCGTCTAGAAAATGCTTGCGTAAGCAGTAAACATTGTAGTTTCTCAGAAAGACTGCTTAACATTATTTTCTGACACATTTTCAGTTAAAATTGGGTGTCACCAGCCCCAGAGAAAATGGTAGAAATAGCAAACTGCAAATCGCCCACACACGTTAGGGAAGTTCGCTAATTCCTGAGCATTGGCCAATACGTAGTCAGGTACATCCCACAGTATGCAACCTTCATCTAGCCACTCCGACAACTCGCGAGAAAAGAGAAAATATTCAGGTGGTCCGGGACAGAAGAAAAGGCATTGAAGCAGTTCAAACTGTCTTGCCTTTAACTGGAGGTATGTTTTACTTTGACCAGAAAAATGGGGCAAATATCCTAGACACGTCCTCGAATTAAGTGCAATGCTTACACACAACGGGAAAACACTGTGTTTTTTTCTGCGGTGATTTCAGAGGTGTGGAACTGCGATACTTGCAGACAGACATACATCTGACAACCGTTTAATACACTGCCAGAAATGTTCACCTTTATTTGTAAGGGATAGGGTACACCACCACTAAAAACTACCGACTATTCTTGGTATTGTGAAATGATTCAAGCTAGCAACAACCAGATTTGAACGGTGGGCCCGCACCTTTTGCAATATAAGTATAACAGGGTTTACCAGCCTGGAAAATAAGACAACCCCCGACTACTTCAGCTGGCATCCTAATTAAAAACCTAAGTTAGACTGTTGGGTTCAGACATACATTAGATGCGTGGCTCATAATGCTATGCCGAAATCACTAATCATTGAAAAAGTAAAGCTAGCCAAATAAAAAGAATGTATGTTGCGAAAAAGATGACTGCACTTTCAGACGGAAACTGAAATGCCCCAGTGGTATGTTATATCACACGCCCATGATCCAGCTATCCGCACATGATACGAATACTCTTTCTAGACAACAAACTGGGAAGTCCGTCTAACCTGCAGAAGAAAAAAAAACTATAGGCATAACCAACCGCGCACACATTGTTGACACCAAGCAGCTAGTGCAGCTCACGAGAGAAAAAGTGATAGCCCATATAATCAATAAACTAGTCGAGTATGTCTATAATATATATATATATATATATATATATATATATATATTATAGTATAAAATGAAGTAATAGAATAAGGGGTCAATCAAATTTTATTAGAATTCAAAGTTCAAGCAAAGTATCCTAAAGTCCTTAGCTCATGAGTTTTCAAAGATAATTCTTCTCTTCAGAGTACCATTACCGCAGTTATACTACAGGTAATAAAATTACGTGTTGAAATAGTATAACTGCGGTAATGGTACTCTGAAGAGAAGAATTATCTTTGAAAACTCATAAGCTAAGGACTTAAGGATAATTGCTTAGACTTTGAATTCTAATAAAATTTGATTGACACCTATTTTATTACTTAATTTTATTCTATAATAGTAATGCTCTATCCAGTATATTGAGCTTCAGTTTTTATGCGGATGTTTTACTAATTATAATATATTAGTTGACGCTTGTATCTTTTGTTGGATTGCTTCATATATATCTGTATATATATATATATATATATACATATATATATATATATACATGTGTGTGTGTATGTATAATATGTATACACACACACATATATACACATATTTATATCTATTTCATGTATACATATATATATATATATATATATAAATATATATATATATATATATGGATATATATGTGCGTATACGTATACTATGTATATATGTATATATGTATATATATATATGTATATATATGTATATGTATATATATT
>OY744526.1:143991507-144014007 GCA_963556195.1 Sepiola atlantica
TTCAGTCTCATATATATATATATATATATATATATATATATATATATATATATATATATATATATATATATATATATATGTACTCTGTTTGATCTAGCTTTGTTTTTCTTTTAAATTATATTTTTTGTTAATCAAATCTTGTGTAAATTACAAAATGCAGTAGTAGCATCATAGTCCTTCTCGGTAAGGGTATTACACAATGCATGTTTAATACGAAATAATGTTGTGTATAATGCATTAGCTCTAGTAGTATCATGATAATATAACTGAGGTAAAGTGTATTTTTATGAGAAACACTATATATATATTAGAATCACAGAGATAATATTGTTCACTTGAATTTTAAAGTTGCTAGTTTTTTCTAACAATTTCGTTTTAAAACAGCTGTTAGAACGAATTAGCTTCGGAAACCAAGTGTATGCTTATGGGCAAACAACACTAATCTCTAACAGTATCGATATATATAGTTAACCAAATATAATTATTTTTCCACATAATATTTTTAAAGGAATTCAATATTACCTAAATGCGATGGTAAAAGTTAACATCTGTTTGAAAAAAAAATAATTGTATTTCTTTCTCGTCCGCTTTTCTTTTTCGCTCGATTTCTATCTATCTACTTATGTAGTTCTGTGTTTCGGTATGAATAACTGAAGTTAGAAAAACATGGCATGTCTTTTCTGAAAATAAGCCTAACACATTCAAGAGGCATAATTTTTTGAAATACTGGGATTAAGTGGCCTGGGATTACAATACACGCGTAGAAAATACGTTAAACACAACACAAACAAGTTATTATTTTTTTAATTTCTTTCACGCCAAACAAGGCAAGGTTAAATTGAAAGCTGTGCAGCTAGATGATATTTTACATTTATTTTACATTTCTACATGTCGATACGGTTGTGGCAACAGGGAGCAGGGAGGAAGTTCAAAAAGCTGGCAGCTCGGTAAAATAAGGTATTGTAATAGAAGGCTCTTTGGCATATGTAGGCCACCAGAGAACATAAATGAGTGTATGCTGATTGTCGGGTTGTTAAATTGTATTTACGTCGAGTCGGAACTAAAACATGAAGTTCATCGGATAACATTCCATTTAAGTACTTGTAAAACAAGCACAATGAGGCAACATTGGCGCGATGGTGCAGAGGATTAAGTTCGTTGGGCAGTAAAAAATAGGGATTCATGTTTGGAATTTGTCTAAGACAAGGGGAAAAGTTGATGGTACACAAGTCCAGGTGTTACAACAATACTCCATGCATGGGTGGAGAGTGGCTTCGTCGATATATAGGGCACTGTCAGGTGTGTAATGTTGTCTAGCATTGTAGAATGATCCCACTTTCTTTGCAGCGGCATTGGTAATGTGATCTATTCATTTGTTCCAATTCATTCTACCTATGAATGTTAAGTCGAAGAGTTTGATTGTTGGACACTCAGGTTGGGTGGTATTGATCATGACAATCCGAGGTTAAATAGGTTTATTGAAGTTTCCTTAAATGTTACTATCTATTTATAACAAAATCGACTACAGCCTGCAAGTCACGTTCTAGTGATCCAACCATTGTCTTGGATATTTGCTAGTATGTATACCCACATGACGAGAGTAGAGCGTTGTGTCGTCAGCAACTAGACACCATGCATCCAGGGAGAGGTTTATTGAAATCAAGAACAATAAATGTCCAAGGATCGATCACTGGGGTATACCTGAATTTACGGCATGCTATTTGGGTGGGCAGTCGTCGAGAGTAACCTGGGTCTGTCCTTTGGATAGGAAGGATCTAATAATATTGAACATTTGCCCAGTAATAGTATATAAATAATTTTTCATCAGAATATTTTCATGCCAGACTCTGTATTAAGTATATCAAGCTTTAATGGCATAATTTACCCTGCATTTTCTAGTCGATGTTATAAGTGTTAAGAGATTACCGTTAAGATATCCACAGTAGAATGTGCTTGCCTAGAATATATTGTTAGACTTATTCCAATAGTTGAACCCGGTTAAGAACACCATGGTTATTACGATAAAATACGGTACTAGTATAGTTGAATGTACCATCATAACGAAACAAACCACTGTATTTTATTTAGTTTAGTTTACTCTAAAGAAGGTGCCCCTATCAAGTACGTGGCTGATATAAAGGGCATCGAAAGTGAGGAGTTTTGCAGCGAGACGCTTGGACGCACTAAATTATAATTTCGGCATGTTGGTACATTTAGGGAAACATTGAGCAAACTCTTTGAGAAAAGAAGACATTACAGTGAACAGCTTTAACTCAGCTAGGAGGCTTTTCTATTCGCAGAGTGTTATTTTACTGTAAGTTCAGTTTTCCGGCGATATCTATGTTGAGAGAACATGTGTGCATCAACTGTGTCAGAGCGCACATTCTGTTTAGAAAGGAACAGAAAAGCACAATTTAAGCGATAGGAAAAAGACTGTGTGTTACCTATTAAATTAAATATTACTTTTAGGACTCTGCCCGAACATAGAGAGATGTGGTGTGTGCACTAGCGAAAATGTGGCAACACTACTTCTAGTTGAGCTTAGTAAAGGTATAGGTTACTGGCTGATATTAACAGTTTTCTAAAACCTACGTTTATTGCAGCAGACTTAGTAGGGGCTTCACGTTCTCATATGAAAAGTATTTTACTTGTGAATGTTAAGCCGATGAGTTTGAATGTCGGACTCTTGGGAAGGGTATTATTAATCATAGTAATTGATGGTTTTAAACGTTTCTTAGAATTGTTTAAGAAAATGAGCTTTGCCCCCGAAGCATTAAATATAACCATCCATTGTGTGCGTATCTGCTGTATACTCGAGAGTATTCTTCTTAGTTATAAGCTATTGCATTATACATGTGTTCATTCATTGTCCACTTACGCTAAGAATAGAAGCTGGTTTTTACCAGCATATATACCCGTATTGGACTCGAGTGCATCAGGGAACATTTTTATATAAGTAAGGAATACCACGACTTAAAGAGTTGCCTCTAGATAACACCTGCGAAAATAGAAGATTGTTTCAATTTTCGACCTTTTTTCAATATATAAAGCTCCACCTTACTAGATCATATTGGTTTCTATCCGTCTATCTATTTTTTATCAATATTTCTTACTGTATACTTATGTGAAATGAAACGTGGTACAGTTGTTAACTCTGGAAAGTATTTGTGAGAGAAAAACACATCTAAAAATAAATAGTTATATGTCTATCTATATAACTAGGCACAAATGATAGAACTCTTAAGATTTGAGGAGTAAAAGTTATTTGGTTAATTCTCACAGTAAGTAAACCCGCACGACATATGACACGGATTATATGTCTCTTTCAATGTAAGCTTATATCTATGTGTCTGCCAGTTGAGTTATGTATCTCTTTGTTCTTCTCCAATATAAATATATATATATATATATATATATATATATATATATATATATATAAAATGTAAGGTTCGCACTTTGAAAACGTTGATGTATGTGTATGTAATGCTTTTTTAAAGTCAAAGAATGTAATCAATAATTATAGTTTATATTAAAATACACATTTATTGATATTATGTCTTAAAACTCTCAGTAAGAAAATACCTTTTTTAGAAGTAAATATGCATTTAAACCTGTTTTTTGTTTTTTTTTTAAATATTTATCAGCCGATCCATATAGTCAGAGACGAGTAGGATTCTGCGTGACCTTGTTATTAGGTTTTAGGTTTTTAAATATCTAGTATTGTGTGTGAAGTCACATTAGCACATGCTATTGAATAAAAATGGAAAGTTCGCACTTTGAAAACGTTGATGTATAGGTATGTAATTATTTTTCCTGTGACTATATGGATCGTATAAGAAAGAGTCCTATATGGGCATCACTTATAAAACAATACCTAACAACCTCCGTGGATTAAAGAAAAGTTTATGCTTGAAATTCCGTTTAATCCCCGAGTTTGATATATATTCTCGAGAAAGATGTTGGGCGTTACATCGGAAGAATCGTTGTCAGAATATCATTTAATATAAATATCAGGTGCCAGACGTATCAAAATAATCTCAATTATCAAGAATTCTCTCAAATATCACTAAATAGTAGATATTGTTAGATAGAGAATTCAGTTATATTTTTCTAATGAAAGATAGGTAATAAAGAAAGCATCTCTAATACAATACTAGACAAAGTTAGACTATTAGACACCCATCATCTCATATAAGTAGTATATGCAAGTAAATATATGTGTTGCACTTCACATGATAACCATGTACTGGTATCTTTGTAAATTAGGTTATTTGTTACAGTGTTTTCCGATTAAAAACGTTCATTTAAACACATTATTATATGCACTTTCTATGCATAGTCATGTGTGTGCATATATCGTATTCATATTCTCATTATTTTTATAAAAGTCATATATTACTTAATGAGTTCCATTGTATAATACGTGTAATATATATATATATATATATATAAATATATATATATATATATATATATATATATATATATATTAGTACTTCATGTATCCACATAAAATATTATAAGGAGATATAATTTTTTATGTATTAGTTTTCAGTATTTACTTCAACAGTGCTCGATACGTAAGTAGAGCAAGGTAGTAAGCAATGAAAACATATATAACAATCAAGCTGTACAGAGGCTCCCGTGTTTCATGATTTAGCCTGACGATTCCCCCCGGGGATGAAACACGGGAGCCTCTGTGTAGCTTGATTGCCATATATATTTTCATTGCTTACTATATATATATATATATATATATATATATATATATATATATATATATATATATATATATATATATATATATATATATTGTTCCCCTATGTGCTGTGGTGTTCATATAGATACGCGTAACATTTATTATAGATGAGTGTACATTATGATCTTACGTATTTGACCCAATATAAGCAAACATTCTAAAATTAGAAAGGTTACCATATTTTTCGATCTTGGATCTGCATAATTGCTAGGACAAACACTCACGGGAGCAGGACGAAAATAAAACATCTCACAAAAAGTATGTACGCAATAATATATACGCGTTTAATTATCAGGCATTATTTCATATAATTGTTCGGATTTAATATAATACAATGTCACATATTATAATAAGTGTATACTTTATCAAATTTAAACCTACCGTATTTCATTTAATCAAGCAGCAGAATAAATAACATGATATGATTTGAAAAAGGATATCGATGCGTAGGAAAGAAGGAATAATTGAGATATCATGGGTGACAATTAGAATAGATGAAGATAGGAGTTGTATCAGTTTAGCAAATATCAGAAAAAAATTAAATGGGAACACACGTTTTCTATAGTAGAAAGATACATAACGAGATAGGTATGACATTAAACACGTTTCATACACTGTGTCGGTCAATTTAATTTTAATGTTTTTTCTGTCGGTGGGGTTTTAAATAGCGAAAATAGTGTTAAAATATATAAGTACACACACCAATCAATTAAAAACGGATATACTTGAATGCACCGTGAACTTCACATGAAACTTGATAGTTAATTAAAATCTCAACCCAGCGTTAATTATTCGTAAGCATTAACGTTATGCTGGGAGGTGACAGTGGTTTAGTGCATATCGAAACGGACTGAAGACCTGAGTGTTCCAAGTTCGAATCCAGTCGGTTCCACATTACCACTGTCACTTAGGTATGTTGACCACCTTCTCGTTGTCCTTCCCGTAAGTACCCGATGCCTTTCCAGAAAGATGTCTTACTAGAAAAACATCGAGGAAACAAATGCCAACACCAAAATCATCTGATTCACACGATTAGAACTTTGAGGATGCCACAGCAAGACCGCAACGTAGGTGTTCAAGAAATTGAGCCAAAATAAGTACTTAAATAGTACGGAAATTATAATGATGTTATTTTTATGAACTGTGTCTACATAACTACGCGGTATTGCATTCTTATACTATATGATCCATTATCTTACGTAGACGGACGTGTCGGCTAGTATACAAAAGAAAACGCAACGGTATGAGTAAACAGTGGCACGCTGTAAAAGCTCGTCAAACAATCGGTTCGGTCTGTTAGGTTAAACAGTGCGTTACAAGTGGCATGTATTTAAACAGTGCAATTGCTGAGTTTGATATTGGCCACTGATCGATACGTATCGTCGCACGTACAATACTAATGTTCCAAACAGGGCGGACATCCGTCCTAAGGGGCGTGGACAGGGGGGATTAGTTCAAATTGATTCCGGTGCAAGTAATTAAGAGGATATACGGTCTTCAGCTAGTTGATAGAGCTTGTCTCATAGGAGATCAACCCAACCGTAAAACACAGTCTAGGTTACGCTGATGCATTCGAGACTGAGATTATCGGTGGCGGAAGGGGTGTTGTTCAGCTGTCGCCTTGCAGATAAACTAGAGTCAGTCAGCAACTTGAACATAAATACAATAAGAGAGGAATATAAAGCGAAAGAGAGGCAGAGGAACAGATAGTGAGAGTGATAGAGAAAGGAAAAGATCGATCAACATGAATGGTCGTTGGTTAAGTACTTAAATTAGTTAAATGTCTGTCCCGGAAATACTTGGATGATAAACGCCCCATCTTTCAGTAATGGTTACACAGTTGGTTTCAGGAACATGTAATTGTAGTTTTTAAAACTTTCTCACTTTTGCACATTGGCACACTAAATAGCTATTTTGTAATCAATTACATGTGTAAATATAGGCACTATATAATTCTGTTAGTCGATCTATTGAATATTATTTATGGAATTACAATGAGACACTGGACATAACTGAAGATTGAGGGAGATGAAAGTAACAACCATTTTCCAAGGTTAATTGTATCTGTTATCAAATCTTTCTGTTACTTTCTACGTGAATACTTATGTGCTCTCACAACCAAGTGGACCATTGGGGTATAACCTATTTAAACGTTAAATACGTATATCCCATTTGTTTTTATTATCGTTATTGTAAATATCGAGTGTACGGTTACGATTTAAGTAAACTGAGTGTTTGTAAATAAAATTTTATAGAAATCAAATAATATATATATATATATATATATATACATATATAAATAATATATATATATATATACATATATAAATATATATATATATATATATATATATATATATATATATATATATATATATTATTAAATGTTTGTATATTTAGTACGCTGCACCACCCTGACTGTGTATCTATATTTATGCTTCTCTTTCGTTTTCTCTCTTACCCGTTTTCGCCCTCTATTGATCTAAAGCTATGTATACAGTTTATACATGAAATAGCATGCAAAGAAGCAGCTATGTGGTACTGTAATTTAATGGAAATACATTCTAGAAAGTGTACCTATGCATACACATTTTTCTACATGTTACGAATTTTCCGAGGAATATAAGTGAACTAGATCGGACTCGTGTGATGGTTTATTAAGGAATCTACGATTCTTTTCTAAGATTCTGAACATGAAATAAGAATACATTTATGAGTGGTATTTTAAAAGACACCTTTATTATAGTATATTTGTTCAGTTGTGACACTATCCGAATGTAAACATTGAGAGGACGGTTTCTTTTCTACCCCCGGATAAAAAAAGTGTTGGGTGAAACCAGAGAATGTATACATTTTTTCGATTTAATAAAATGTGTGTGTACAATTTTTGTATATTTAGTACAGAATGTTATTTTCGTCTGCCTGTTTGCCTCTTTCTTTTTTTCTCTTTTTTCTACTTAATCGCTCTCAATATACATCGATCCATCTATATATATATATACATATGTAAAACGCAATGTGTGTGTGATTGTTGCATGTTTCATATATAAATAAAGTTGGGAGGATTTACATACAATTTAAAAATGTATTCTAATGTAAACTTTGTATTCTTTTTATTATTTAGTGTAACTGTAACTTTGCTATACGGGCATAAACTTAAAATATATCCTATTTTATGAATAATAAATCCGATGTACAACATTTTCCGTGAAGACAATTAAAGTGGTCTAAACTCTCTAAGTGTCTTCATAACATCAGCAAGCAATGGCGGCCGACACTTGTTTCTTAATCACAGATAGACGATATATATGATAAAATGTATATCATGTATATGAAATTCGCCAGAGAAAGAAAAGAAAGTGGTCCCAGATTTCTATGTTGCTTCTATGCTGAATATCTATGCGTTCCACTTTCATGTGACTCAATGGGCATCAGTCGCTTAACACTTTAAATACGTATAGTCGTTTATTCTCATGAGTTTTATTTAAAACTTTGAGGAAAACATGTCTGAATTGTTTATATGGAGAATTATCAGAATGAACACAGCGAGTGTGTGGTTTTAGTTCAATTCCCCGATCTAAAAAAAATGAATTCATATAAAATGAATAAATATAGTGCATCTTGTTTATATGATAAATATTAAGTAAATAATGTTGCTATAGTTAGTAGGTAACGACCGTGTTTGTATGTGTGTCTGCATATTCTGTTTTCTCTATATCTCTTTTTTATACAAATAATACCTGATAGGGTACTTATAGTATAAGGTGTATACACATGTAGTCTCTGCTTCGAAACATAATGGAAGCACTTCTGATTTTCTAGAGACCTTATTAAATAATTTACAGCCCTTTTCCAACATTCTGCCCAAAATATTAATTTTGTTAAAAAGGTTGTGTTAAAAGACAATTAAATGTATAAATTGTTAAGTTAAGACAATATCACACTTAGATCAAATGTGCGGTTTCGATCAAGCCTCGGTCGTAACATCTGCAACAGTAATTCAAGATATCTCCTGCCTATTTGCCGTTGTTTGTAGTACACGCATATATCCACTCAGACCGTGGATCTGCGTTCATGTCTGACGAACTCAAACAATGTATGCATACACGAAGAGTAGATGTGAATAGAACAGCTTCTTACAATCTTGAAGGCAACATACAGTGTGAGAGATACAGTCGGATAATGTAGAATGCAGTAAAGTGAGCAGCCGCAAATCTCAAGATTCCGATCTATGATATAGAAAGGCTCATTCCAATGGCTTTATACGCTATTAGGACTTTATTTAAGTACAATGACAAACAGTAATCGACATGGGAAAAACTCCTACTTCCCACGACGCACCTCAGCAGGTACTTCACCCCCTCGTGGCTCGCATAGCTTGTAACAGTAATGTGTGAGGAAAAATCAATCGAAGCGTACCCCTAGTATGCACTTGTCCGAAATTCAGAGGGAAGGTAATCTAATGTATCTATAATACATATTGTCTCGACAGGGAGTGTATCTGAGCGTAGAACTGCTTCAGAAGGATATACAGCCTACGGATGATATTACAAGGCCGACCCACGTAGGTGATCTGGCTCCATATACGTCACCTCAGGAGTCCCTAGAAATCTAATGTGAATATTTGAAAAGATTCCGATTTGACTCTATTTATTACGATCGATGGGTACCACAAAAGTGCCTTCACCTAATATATTAGACAGATACGCAATCTTCAGACACCAAGCGACCGAAACCCGGAAAGAAACGAAAAGTTTTGGAGCAATATATCTTAGCTATCGGCCACCTACATGAAACAGTTCCGAAACGTCGCCAGGAGCCTATGTTTGAGATATATGTCAAGCGCAACAACTAAAACACACCTAAAAAACCCGCAGGAATGCAGGTCAAAAGGATGACTTTATTCCCTACGACTAAGGAGGTAGGTGGTGGTATTGCACTTTCAAATGTAATTGATTCCAATCTCACGCATTTGTTTATAATGGAATATGCTACATTCGTGTAGTATATTTCACCTACTTACAATAAAAAAAACCACAAGTTAAATGAACCTTATCAGTAAGTAGTCTACATTCTTCTGAAGAAGGCTGGGAATGGCAAACTTCAGCCCCTAGACAAGTGGTACTTTTATTGTGAGTGTTGATAGGCTTTGAAATTCCTTTTAAGTGTAAAATAAAGTCTCTTTGACACCCTGCTATAGTCGCGAAAAGCATTTTTGGGGTTATGGTGAGGGGAGTTTGTGGAAGACTCGGTTTTGCAAGGGCGTGCTAATCAATCTGGCTTTGAGCGCCTGGGTTAAGCGGTTTCGATAATTACGAGACATACATAGCCTAGCTGGAGATAAGAAATGCATTCTGGTTTGGCAAGAAACTTCACTTAGCTGGCTTCCTTAATTCACCGACGTGTGTGCATTGCGGGAGCGAGGAGGATAAGTAACCCCTTTGTTATTTGCCGCACCATTGTGCAACATATCAGGTTTTTTGTTGACTTCATGGATCGCTTTCTTGAGAAACTGTCGTTAAACCTGAAACCTATCAAGGTCTAAAGCAGCTGGGAGCCGACCACTGATAGATAACAACGTGTTGTGTTTCTAATCTAACTAGCGGTTATGAGATGCGTGATAGGGACAACAGGTAATTTACAGATTAAGACATTCACTTCTCTTGGCCTTATTAGAATTTTCAAGTATTATTAGATCTGGGAGAATGAGACTCCTTTCGGCAGATTTTGGTGAAAGGTAGATGAAACTGCACGACTGGTTCGCGTGAAAGGAGCTGCTCTAGATTGGTGTTTGGACGTATCTTAGGAAAGGAAGTTTGTGTTGAATAAACACACATCAATATATGACCCTTCTAGGCGTAGATTAATCAATTGCCTTTGTTTTATTTTGTTTATTACTTAGCTAATGTATAAAACCGCTTTTTTATTTTGTGTACCTATTTCTCCCGACTCCTGTCCCAATTAGATGCCCGATTGCTTGATTTGACACAGATGCAGGTTACTCTTCGAGATTGTCGAAGATGGTGTAGTTATTAAAGTGTTGGGGCCTGCATCAATGTTACTTACGTTTCGATTGGTAAATCTGCGTGTCTTCCATTGGTTTTACCAAGCTAGGCCAGTTTCATTGTATATAGGAGTTACATTAATATGTTTACATAGAGAGTTGTATTGCCGATCTCCCCATTGCATATATATATATATATATATATATATATATATATATATATATATATATATATATATATATACTTGCACATATTGGTTTTTTCTAGGTTAGTCATAGTATTAATTATGTTGGTGTACGGAAAAGGTTGTATGGCATACATGAAATATTTTGGTGCATGATTGTCCTGAATAAAGCTAGATAAGCTTGAATAATCAGAAATGTTTAGTGATGACTGATGAAATCCCGCCTTTTTAACTCTGTTCCACATTTTCATGCAGCCGATTGATTAATAAATAAATGTCGTAACATTAAGCAACAAAAAAATAAGTAAAACTTTTAAGTAAGTTATTCTGGCTTCAAGTTTTTATTACACTCACAAAAAATGAGTATTGATTTTTTTTTAAAAGAAAGTACTAAAACTGTAAGGTCATTTCTTAGTAAAAGTGCATTACAATTTTATGTTGTTTTTTTCATCGAATAAGAACTAATTTCGAGTTAAACATTTCCAGGTGAACACATATTAGGAAAGTAACATCCTAAAATGGAAACTTTGCCTATTACTTATACGACACTTGTTTTTTTTTTATCTCAGCTAGAAAATAATTTTTAAACAAAAAATAAATGTTTCTTCAACAATATTCAACTGTTTTAATTTCTATTTAAATAATGTATTTAGTTGTGAACCGTGTATCACATCGGATCCCCCCCCCCTCCCGCGATGGCCAATTACAACAAAGCGCAGATGTGTCGCATGAACTGAGGTATTCGACGTGAAACGACATAAACGTTCATGGGCGGTGAATAAAAAGGCATGGTCACTTAGCACCACCCCTGATATAGTAGCACTTGTCAATCTTCGTCCGAACCTAACTGCCACACAGGTAATGGATCGCATCAGGCATGAGACACGTTATGTGGTGGTACAGTAATAACACTGTGTTTCCTGTGTCTTGGGAAACGGATTCGATGTTAGTCTTCCATTTCAGTTATGCTTTGAATATAAGTGCTCACAGTTTGTAAAAGCAAACGTGTTTTGCAAGAGAGAGCAACTTATTTACATTGGGATGACAATGATTCGAGCGTTAGTACTAAAAGATAATAATTGCGCATCGGATGTGTTAAAGATAACAGGTTTCTTTTTAAAATTGCATTACTTGACGAAGCGCAGAAGATAAACTATCTGCAACGTGTTGACTATCAGTGATCTTCGAAATGATGCGGTAGACATTTATGTGTTCAGTGTTGATGCTATAAAATTATTGCAGAATATGATTAGGAAAATCTACAATTAAGAATATGAAATATGTTAGAGCCGAGAATTGATCCTTGAAGTATTAATTGTATGTGGTTTAGACTTTACACCATTAATAACCAATTTTCTAGAAATGTTGATGATTGGGAAAACATTTTCATATATTCAATAACTAAAATACGTGTAAAGCAAAGCTTTGTGCAATACTCTATTACTCTATCAAGAGTCTTTGATATAACCCACTCAATCACCCTAGAGACGTTGTATAAATCGATGGGCAATGATTCTGTGTGATATTATAGTCATTACATCAGCTGTTGCTTTTTTCCGGCAAAAATCTATAATACTTGTGATTTTCAAGTAAGTGTTTCACATATTAAAACAACTAACGCATGGCATATTAGAGACTGATCGGGCGATTCAGACGATCTATGTTATATATCGACTTATTTATAACTTCTGCGCAGATATATCATGTTAAGCATGGAGATAACATGGATTCAGGCCATGAGTGCACAGCTTCGTAAGGATATGAGCGAATCAACACTGCGTGTGTATCATGCATATTACATTTTTTTTGCATGTAGATCTTTCATCAGTGGAACAACCCATCGGAATGATATGTTAATGACCCGTCCAGTAGTTTCAGTGTTGAAGAAACATTCTATGAGAAAAAGCAAATGCTGTAATGTTATGCAAAGTTTTTTTTACGAAAGGGTTAGATTTCTAAGATGCTCAGATCGCTTTCTGCCTATTACTGATGGTAGAAATATGTCTTTTCGGTAGCTTGATTACTAGATACATATATCTACTTAAATGAATTCGTGTAAAGACTACCTACTGGCACAGATCGTCAGTACCCCTAAAGCACCACACAATTAATCCCGCAAATGTTATATATATATATATATATATATATATATATATATATATATATATATATATATATATATATGACGCCACTTTAGGAGCTATCCCAATTCAAATGACAAGTCAATCAGATAATTAATTACAACTTACAGTGATTTAAGTTAAGCTACTTTTGTAGATTTTTCAAACAATACCAACATCTGAATACTGTTATTTGATACATATTTATTTCAATGGGGGAAAAATGCGTAAACCCCACAATAGGTTGATTAATCTTATCTGCACACTGTTCCATCGTGAACGTCTGGTAAGAGGTGTTTGCTGAGTTTTAATTCGGTCATACAGGCACAAATGTTGATCAGGGTAATTATTTATTTCATGGAACCACACAACAATGCCCACTTATAGCTTATAAATTGTCGTTTTCTGAAGTAGCAGAGGAGTTGACGATATGAGTAGGCTAGGTATCCGCTATTTTGTATGATCATTTAACCCTGAAATATCTGTGTTCAAAGCAGTTGCCCCATATTCTCAGGGTCGACCAAAACTAAACACCACCCCGATGATTAATACCAGGAAGTGTACCTGTTTTCACCCGACAGAAACGAGGGTTTTTCCTAAATATGTGACAATGCAATTCCCTTTACTCTGGATTCAAATAACCTGTCAGCTGCGTACATAGCAGCAGTTGTAAGATGTCGAATATGATAAAACAACAAACATCAGCAGGGAAGGATGTGGCATCCTTGTATGGAGTTGCGCAATTAATTTAATACATTGATTATATTAAAAAGACGCACAGCGAATATTCTCAGCATTATTCGCCCGTTTGAATAAAAAAAATCATTAAAAAAGTCATTAATTGAGAAAGAAATATATGATTTTTAACCGGGGAATGCATTCTCTGACAACTAAATGGCAACCTAAATAGAATTACATTAATCTAATACCAATATATACTCTATTTTACATGTATGCACCCAATGAGTATTGTTTCCCCGAGGATTACAACATAATTTAAAAGTGAAAGTTAGTGTGTATCAATGAATAAATGATATCAGAAACTAAAGTGTATTTTGAGGTCAAATACACATACCTATGCAAAGAATAGCATCGGGTACTTATGGAAACATTATAATACGTATAAAACCAAGAAGCACACACTTTTTATGACTAAAATAGAAGTGTACCTTACTGTTACTGCATTAGATTTGTCCTGGACGTAGTCAGTATTGTGTTATATCAGTTATGTTAATGTACATGTAATGGGCGAATGATAGCGGGTATCTAAGTTAGTATGTGGGTGTTTGTTAAACAGTGGAATTTTTGAATAACAATCTTAAATAACGCATACATTTTTCTTTACAGCAACCCCATTGGAAATTGTTACGCCTAACTGTTGCCACAACCTGTCTTTTTAAACAAATGTCCATTTAAATTAATGTAACTCTTTGCACAAGAGTCAATCTAATCAGAAAATGCATAGCTGTCTCACAACATATCTTCAAGTGTGTATAGAAAACAATTCAATCGAGTAGTTCTTACTTTAAAAATAATTATGTTTCACGCTTAACTCCGAAGAAAGAACATGTCAGTTTCTTGAAATTACTTTTTAAACAACTAATCTTATTATCTTCTAAAAGTAGAATGATGTACTTGTAAATTTACATATAATATCTGTTAACTGAATTCTGCCAGCAACAAAAAAGACGGGCACGCAATTTGTTTCGTAAATATAGATGTTTAGATATATTATGACAATAATATCTTAAAAACTCAAACATGTATAATTTTACTTTGATATATATATATATATATATATATATATATATATATATATATATATATATATATGTATATATATATATATATTAGTATAAATATATATATATATATATACATATATATATATATATATTAGTATATTAGTATATATATATATATACATATATATATATATATTAGTATATTAGTATATATATATATATATATATATATATATATATATATATATATATATATATATATATATATGTGCATATATCATTATATATATATATCCATATATTAATATAATTTAAATAATTCTTACATAGGTTTCACTTCCACAACACCATCCCGAAGACTCACCCTAACTCTCTCCGATACTAGCTCTATATGCCAAAACCTAAAACACATAATTGCACCCCATCCCAACATAGAAACATCCTTGTTAACAATACCAAAATAATACACCACGATACCAATATAAAAAAATGTAAAATACTCGAAGGCCTCTGCATAAAAACTGAACATCCCACAATTAATAATGTCAATTATTAAACTAGTCGCAACATTTTAAAATGTCTTGCATAATAATAAACATTACCAAATTCGTAGCCATTAGCTAGTTATGCGTTTGAATTGTATCCACTATCTTAACGTCATCAATTTCTTAACGGTTCAAACAGCCGAACATTTAAATCTTTCATATGTGTAGAACGCCATCGCACCTTTTCAAGTTATAAACTACTTGCCGTTATAATTACAAAATGAGCACAACAGTAAATTCAGAAATTGTAAAGACAGAAAAACAAATACCGCCTGAGTATGATTTGACGATTCAAATCGAAAGTACATGCACAATAGAAAACAGAATGGAACAAGAAACCCAGGGATCATATTTACATCACTTTGACCGAAACATTAGATGGACAATTCGGAAAATTGAAAAATAAAAAAAGTTGCATCAACCAAACCACTCCGTGTTATTTAATAATGTTTGCCTAAATGAAAATATGCTACCTGAATACACACAATATATATATATATATATATATATATATATATATATATATATATATATATATATATGTATATATACATATATATATTGTGCGTACAAGTCGCGATTGAGTTCAATTTGTAACAATAAGTTATCATTTGAATGCGTGCGAATCCTTCTCCCCTTATATCCTATTGTTGTCTGAGAAAACTGAACGGAACGACCCGCAAATACTATTCATTAGAAAAGTTGCTATCCAATCTGCGTGAGAAAAACGTCAGATATTACAAGAATTTAATGTCAGAAAGTATGGATTAAATTAATTCACTTTGTTGATATGGCATATTGTATTATAATCAAACGTATACACAATGTCTGTGTTAGAATATATTTTGTAAAATAGCATTGTATATAGTATATATCATCTTGAGAAATCTTTTTTTTTCATGAAAATAGAATATCTTAAAAATGTAGTAGACTTATGGATTTTGTAACGTACCGACTATTCAAATGCCATTCGAATCGGGGTTTGGATCAATGATCAACAATTTGTGCTCTAGACCCCAACATATAATGAACATTGTAATGTGAAAATATTCATACATGCTTCATATTATATAGATATATTCGATATATATTCATGACAACCTGTACAACACGTGCCCTTTTCATTTGAAATGTACACTTCCCTGATAGTTGTTTCCTAATTTCCCCCTCTTCTTAAGCTTAACACTTCACGAATACAGTGCTTACAAACTGTATATTTTAATAATCTAACATTAATCCATCTTTATGTATTATTGCACATTTTCATTTCGTTTTAATAATCGCACACCTTCATGCAAGTTTTTCCCTGTTCTTATTATATACTGCGACGTGTTATGTGACACTACTTACCTTTTTTATCTATAACACGTACATTAATGAACACTTTAATAGTATTTATTTGGCTAATTTAACTATGAAGCGGATTAGTTCCGTTAGTTCAGTTTATATACTTTCAGGTGGCTTTACCTTACAGGATCTTTTGTTTTCCAACTTCAAACCTGATAAACAATTAGCCTATCTTTCAGTGCATTACCTAACTTATATTTATTTTATTTCGAAACCATTTTAAGCATTTAAGACACTTTAATTAAGTATAAATGTGCATTCGTTCTAAACCAGTTTGTTATATACTGTTCTAAATATACTCTCTTAACGACATTACCCAACTTTTTTGTAGTAGACATTTACACGTCATTGATTCTTGGCAATGTATTCTATTTTTTATAAAACTTCCCCACCCCCTTTCCCCCTTTGTACTTTATTCACCTCCTTAAAAAAACCTTAATACTTACCCCTACAAGTAAACCCTGCCCAACAAATCAAAAAACCATAGTATTCGCAGAACAAATGAACTTATCTGAGCACGTCTATGTACTTGCTGATACGAGGAATAGTGTTGTTACTGCAAGTAACAACACTTAGCTCGATACTTTACTATCTTAGGTAAATTATTGTCCTGAAATCAACAAGAAATGTATATTACAGCACAGCCAAGTCGTCAATTTGAGAGAAGAAATATATATGCTTCACTAACTGGATGTTTGGAAAATAACGGAGAACTTGAATACAATATTTGCATATCTAGACATATAATACACGTGTTAGCCAAAGGAATAGCGCACCTTGATTACTAGGAATTCGACTGAACTAAAATTAATATATATATACATATATATAATAAAATGACGTAAGAAGCCCTTTTTAACAATGCGTGAAAGAATTTATTTCTTTTTTTTCTTTTTCCAATCAATTTCGAAGTCTACAAACTTCATCTTCAGGGATGTGTTTTTTTTTTTATAAAATAAACAAACTTTTGTTTATAGGTAGCATCGAGATGGTGTGACGCTCTCCGCCAAGATGGAATGGGCGGAAGTGAAAATATTAAGAACGATTATGCCAGGGGCAGGCCGGGAGTTATAAAGATATTGTTCGTTCTTTTTTTTTTTTTTTTAAGCATTGAATAAAATGTAATAAAATGACGTAAGAAGCCCTTTTTAACAATGCGTGAAAGAATTTATTTCTTTTTTTTCTTTTTCCAATCAATTTCGAAGTCTACAAACTTCATCTTCAGGGATGTGTTTTTTTTTTTATAAAATAAACAAACTTTTGTTTATAGGTAGCATCGAGATGGTGTGACGCTCTCCGCCAAGATGGAATGGGCGGAAGTGAAAATATTAAGAACGATTATGCCAGGGGCAGGCCGGGAGTTATAAAGATATTGTTCGTTCTTTTTTCTTTTTTTTTTAAGCATTGAATAAAATGTAATAAAATGACGTAAGAAGCCCTTTTTAACAATGCGTGAAAGAATTTATTTCTTTTTTTTCCTTTTTCCAATCAATTTCGAAGTCTACAAACTTCATCTTCAGGGATGTGTTTTTTTTTTTATAAAATAAACAAACTTTTGTTTATAGGTAGCATCGAGATGGTGTGACGCTCTCCGCCAAGATGGAATGGGCGGAAGTGAAAATATTAAGAACGATTATGCCAGGGGCAGGCCGGGAGTTATAAAGATATTGTTCGTTCTTTTTTTTTTTTTTTAAGCATTGAATAAAATGTAATAAAATGACGTAAGAAGCCCTTTTTAACAATGCGTGAAAGAATTTATTTCTTTTTTTTCTTTTTCCAATCAATTTCGAAGTCTACAAACTTCATCTTCAGGGATGTGGTTTTTTTTTTATAAAATAAACACACTTTTGTTTATAGGTAGCATCGAGATGGTGTGACGCTCTCCGCCAAGATGGAATGGGCGGAAGTGAAAATATTAAGAACGATTATGCCAGGGGCAGGCCGGGAGTTATAAAGATATTGTTCGTTCTTTTTTTTTTTTTTTTTATATATATATAGTAATGTTTTTTGTAGAATATATATACATATCTATATCTATATCTATATATATATATATATATATATATATATATATCGATATATATATATATACATATCTATATATATATAAATATATACATATATATATATACACATATATATATACATATCTATATATATACACACACATATATATATATTACTTGATATATATGAATAAAATAACATTCATATACTTAACATTATTACTCGCTCTCTCTATATAGACATATATATATGCATATCTATATATATACATAAATATATATATATATATATATACACATATATATATATATATTCATATATATATATATATATATAAACACACATACCTATCTCTATAAATAAAAACACATATATATAAATGTATATTATATATACTAGCGAATATATGCTCCCTCCGGTCGCATATTTTTACAAGACTGCCGCGTTAAAAATGAACGCTCACCCGTAAACTAATGGAGCCAGCCATATTTCTTGTGTTGTTATACATTTATTGTCTTTGTGTCCGTTCAGAATATTTTTAGTTTCAAATAAATTTTTAAAAAATTCGCCCCCACCACATTTTTTACCCTTTCCATGAATAGAACCATTTTTAGTTAATAAAAAAAAAGAAATTTGTTTCCCTCCTCACCATTTTTTTTATAGCCTCCCCCTACATATAACTATTAAGAAAAGAAAAACAAATGTATGACCTTCCACCCACAATTTTTTTTACTGTCCCCCATACATAGTAATATTTTCAGTTTAAAAAAAGGAAAAAATTGTTTACTTTCCCCCCTCCCCTCAAAAAATTGTTTTACCCTCCACGATACATAAAAACATTTTTAGTTTAAAAAAAAAAATTGACAATCCAACATAATTGTTTACCCTCCCCCATACATAAGTAAGAAAAGAAAACAAAATTGTGGAGGCGCTTTGGTCATATCAAAGAAGTAATGGTCAAATATGCTATTGAAGGTGACTACATCATATCAAAGAAGTAGATTTGTTATTCTTCCAAAATGGTTACCCATTTAGCGATATATTCGTTGTTTAATTTCAATTTACAACTACACACCTTGCCTTAACAACGTAATGATAATAAAGTATGATAATGTGAAAAAATCCTCTCACAATGACGTCACTTCCGGAATGATGAGTCAGCAATTAATTCTTCTAATATGGTCACCCATTTGGTAATGGCTTGGATATGCCTCGCTTAACTTCAATTAACAACAATACATCTTGTCTAAAGAACGTAATGAAAATAAATAATGATGATGGGTAAAACATCCACTCACGATGACGTCACTTCCGGAAGGACCGGAAGGATGAGGCAGCAGTTTATTTTTCCAAAATGGTCACCCATTTATCAATGGTCGAGATATACCTTGTTTAACTTCAATTTACAACCCATCATCTTGTCTTAACAACGTAATTAAAATAAAGAATGAGAATGTGAAACAACAGAACAGATACTACACTACATCCAAACCTCTTTAAAAAGGAGTAGGGCTCACCTGAGAGGATGGTATCATGACACCAGAACAGATACAAAACTTACTCCACACCTCTCAAAAAAGGAGGTAATGTCTGGGAGGAAGGTATCATGAAAACAGAGCAGATACTACACTACCTCCACACCTCTAAAAAAAGAGGAGGCAATGCTTGGGATGATGGTATCATGAAAACAGAACATATACTACACTACCTGCACACCTCTTAAAAAGGAGGAGGTAATGCTTGGGGGGGATGGTATCATGAAAACAGAACATATACTACACTACCTCCACCCCTCTCAAAAAAGGACGAGGTAATGTCTGGGAGGATGGTATCATGAAAACATAACAGATACTACACTACCTCCACACCTCCCAAAACGGGGGATGTAATGCCTGGGAGGATGATATTATGAAAACAGTACCTATACTACACTACACTATGACCCTGAATTTAGCATTTAAAGATAGTACATTAGTCTGAAATACTAGGTCTTATACTATTTCATAATAAGTGCAATAGTCTTAAATAGTATAGTTTTGCCTTCAGACAGACAGGCAGACAGACAGACATATACATGAACACCATTATTAAGACTAGCAAATATATACTGCCTCCGGTCGCATATTTTTGCTAGGCTGCAGCGTCAGAAATGAACGCTCACGCGTAAACCGATGAAGCACCAGTTATATTTTTTGGGTGGTTAGACATTGATTTTCTTTGTTAATGACCAATACTATTAATAGTTTAAAATAAAGAAAAAAAGAAATTCGACCCTACCCCGATTTTTGTTTTGCCCTCCCCCATAAATAGAAATATTTTTAGTTTAAAAAGAAATGAAACAAAAATGTGCACCCCACCCTTCAATTTTTTTTCATTTGAAATATGTTACGGTAAGAAAAGAACAAAAAAATGTTGACCGCCTTCCTCCAATTTTTGTTTATCCTTTTGAATTAAAAAGGGGAAAAACACAACCTAACTCTAACCCTAACCTCCACTTTTACATTACCCTAACGACGGGGTCAAAGTTGGCGCGGGTCCTAAAGTGAACATGCACGAAAAAATAAATACAGTGAACACGATGTGTGTGTATTTGTTTAATGCCCTTGTTTTGATTAAACCATTTGATTCTAAAATCAGTTGTATAGTTTTCCAGTACAATATGTTAGTTTTATTTAGTTGACAGTAAAGGAAAAAAATCACATCTTTTTTTTTTAATAAATAAAACATCCAATAATAAACACAGTTTGCAAATGAAAGCTTAATAGCGTATCAGGTGTACTCATAAATTCAGTGGAGGTCGTGAAAAAATGATAATATTGTATTTGAAAGTATTAAAAAATCAAATACAGTAAACACGAATAGTTTTTTTTTAATTCTCGGAAAGTAACAGTTTACCTGAACTAAATTTGTTATGATGTGTGTATGTGTGTGCGTGTTTTTAATAGTAATTTTTAAATCAATTGTTATTTTAATTAAATAATTTGATTCAGTAAATTTGTGTTTTAACACATGATGGCCATAAGATTAAGAAAATAAACAAACTCAGGACGTTTTAATAAAAAGTAGGACTGCGAATGCCAGCTTTTTGTTTACAAACGAGCCGTCAGCGTCCATACTCAATTAACAGACAGAAAGATAATATTCAATGGAGTAACCATGGCTGTTTAATCAGTTGTGTCATAGTTATATTAACAACGTAACGCAGTTAATGTATATATATATATATATATATATATATATGTATATATATATATATATATATATGTATATATATATATATATACATATATATATATACATATATATATATATATATATATATATATATATATATATATATATATATATATATATATATATATATATATATAGGGTGACTAACCAAAACGGGCCCCGTGTACACTTTATGTGATATCTCCTTTATTTATTTACCGATTGCCCTTATTTTACAGGACATGGCAGAATCAACGACCGTGAGTAAACCAACGCCTCAGTGGGAGCTGGAACAAAGAATACATTGTGTTAAATTTTACTAAAAAGCAGGGTCGTTTAAGAAAACCCAGGACAGTTTCATGCATCAGTTCGGATGTGAAAAGGCTCCACCCAAAAGCAGAATTCAGAACTGGGTGGACCACTTCGAGAAGTATGGGACCGTGGAGAACTTCAACGCTGCCAGTGAGAACCGTCCAAACCACTCGGCAGGTACCAAGAAGCGGACAGCCGAGCTCGTCGAACGTGTGAGATGGTCTCTCCAGGAGAGTCCGAAACGCTCTGTGCGTAAGCGAATC
>OY744526.1:144019007-144076507 GCA_963556195.1 Sepiola atlantica
TGTGTTACTTTCTAATTATTATTATGATCATCATTATGTTTAGTATTATTATGAGTGTTATTATTATTATCATTATTAGGATTATTTCATAGTCGTCTCAATTTATTCATGTGTTTAGTTGTTCTTTTAACATCAAGTCAATCGTCTTGACTGTAACTTACAAATTTAGGTATTCCAATTTAGCTTTGGCAGAATTAGAACAGAAATGTTCGCGTCTATTTTTAAGCTATTCATGGTGGGGTTTCCTTATGCTTCTAAGCGGTCTAATTACATTAATGATTATTTACATTTGTGTAGTCTAAATAATGTTTATATTATATATTGATATATATGTGTTCAGGTTATTTCCCCTGTACTCAAGTATCGAAGGGGTATGTTATGTCAATCATTAAGCTGACTTTCTCATTTTCGTTTAGAAAGATGAAGTCTGATTTAATATGTTCAAGCAACTTATCAATCTGTATGTCATATTTTAAACAAGTTTTACGTTGCCATTAACCTGTACTAGTTCTCGTTTATGCTTCTACTACTTCTCATTGTAGACATATTCACAGAGGTTGTATATATCTCACTGCAGTACCTTAGCAACTTCAATTTAATATTGATGTTGTCCTAGCACACCCCATTCTGATAACTATTCGCTAAGATGTATTTCCTTTTATTACACAATCTGACCATCAGTAACTCTGCGGTTTTCCAATGTAGTATTTTATAGAAGTAGTACATGTATTTCTCCTTGGCTGCGCAAAGGTTATCTTAAGATGACTATGAAGATCACACCTGACACACAAATGTCAGCTGTCATTATTTCAAATGTTATATTTTTGAGAATGTACTGTAATTTATTTCCAAATAATGTTTACACTCGAAGCGTTTATAGTTTGCCGCTCCAGTTTATAGCATATCCTTCTGTGTTCACTTCAGTAAGACTCTCATTACGTTCAGACGTATATTTAGATAGGCAATCTTTAGATATACACGACATCTTAAAGCATTAATAAAGGTTGCCTACCTGATTTTCTAAGTAGAGCCAATCTATCTCAATTTTTCCTGTTTTGACGTTAAAATATTTTAAGTATATTACATGTTAGTCCAAAATATCAGCAGTATATCTAATGATAGCCACTGGTCTGGATTTGAAAGCATAAAGGGTATTCCGACTGTGGAGGTAAGATTTAAGAATAACACTTACTCTTCTGTTTTATTAAGCTAGGGCGTGGTTTTTCATTTTCTTTGTTTTAAATTCTATCTTCTTCCAATAGTTTATAATTATGTGTAGCCCATCTCAATGTAAACAAGATTCATCACATCTGTTGTTCGGAGTTCGATCCCATTTGAGTAGACAAGTAAACATTATTTATACAAAAGTAGCGCATTTTCTGATGCCACATTAAATGTGTAGGGCGTCACTAAATAATCCGACAGTATTCATTCGTTGGTTTTCATTATTTTCAAACAACTTTCAGATAATTCATGATAGTAAATGGATCACTATGGGACGGTTTTTCACATATGCTGCCTTCACATTTTCTAAAGGATGAGTCATCGGGATAACACTGATGAGAAAAAGCGTAAAGGATATCGCCCTTAAAAAGGATTCTCTAGTGTTCACTGTAACTAATGCAACACCTTCTGTATTTAAATGTGTATCCAATATTAAAGTGTATTCTTTAAAAGTATGTACATGGTATGGCCTACGCCGAACATTTATGAGCAGTAGTGTATCCATGAATAAGGCACCATGTCAAATGCCTGCTCATAACCGACCCACGCATGATACAGTTAGTAGTTATTCGTTTGCAGTTCATCAGGTTCATTTTATCGATCAATATCTGATCTAAGGTTCCACGTGACCTGTTTTAGTAGCCTTTATTCTCCTCATGCAGCAGATTGATTTGGTCCAAATGACCATATCTACTTTCATACGATATGCTGGTGAAATGTTTCCACATAACGATGCAAATTGTGGGTCTAAAGAGTGTAATTTGACACTTTTTTTCTGATCTTCCATCATCAGAAATGTAGTGCCATTCGTCATCAACTCAGGGTAAGAACATGCCATGCAACAGTCATTTATCATGCTGCAATAAGTGGGTGAAGAGCGAAAATGTTTTTAAAAACAGCTTCATTGGCCGTCCGAGGGCTTTCCAATATGAAAGGGTTTAACCTACTGCTTCAGAATCGCAGCGATCAGTGGTATGTTCGTTTTTAAAACGTCATTATGTTGCTGAATTAAACAAATATGTTGAAAAAAAGAAATTTAATTTAAAGTACTAAAGGACACTTTCGTTTAAATAGTTGTAATCGTTTCTGTATTATCTTGCTGTTGTATTGCATTTTCAGAAATGCCTTTCGACAATGCACGAGATGTGTCAGAATAACGTATTTTCTTCCTTACTTTCTTTCTAGTAGTGCATAAAAAAGTTTCAGGTTGTTCTTCAACAGTCTGTTTTGCTTATACTGCTCAACCCAGTCACTGAAACGTTTGACTTCAACAGATTTCGCCACAACACCATGTTTCAGTTCTTCAATCACACATGCGACACCGTTTCGGTTTAGTCTTTCACAATTTTCTGAATTGTGAGTTTTCCAATCCTAATAGCTTGTACTTTACTAAAATTATTTCGAAGGCTTTTTGTCCTGCCATTTAAACGTCAAAACCACCGGGTGAAATTCGTATAATTAGTATTACTATCATTATTATTATTAGTAGTAGTAGTAGTGGTTTTTGTTGTTGTAGTATTATACGTATTGTAAGCATTATTAGTATAACTATTATTATTATATTTATTATTGTTGTTATTATTATATTTATATTTTATTATTTTTATCAGTTTTATTCTTTATAAATGCCTCTTTCAAGTCTCCTATATATAACAAACATCCACATATTTATGCGCACATTAGTGTAAGTCTGTCCATCGCTAGTACAATTAATAACATCTTTAAATATGTTTTACAATATTAACATCAACATAATAGAGGGCTTAACATAAAAATACGGATTATTTCGTGTCGAATCGAATGAAAACATTAATACAGTAGAACATACCTTACCAAACAATGACACCCATTTGACTTCTTTAAATAAATAAGACGACAATCATGCCATTAATACATCCGAAGAACGATGTTGCAGATTACATTCTTGATTTCGAAATGTAATAATGAAATAGTTGACGTAATATGCCATCATACAATTTATATTTCAACTTTGAACAAACCACACAGGCTAGATGTGGCCTGAGAGTAAGAGATAGACCGGAGAATAGATGTTTACGCATCAAACAGTGAACGATGTAGTTAAGCAATCACTGATGGCACATACCAACTGTGAATTGATAAGAAGAAGTGTATAATGAAGCTAGAATTAAAGAAAGTATTTTGTACTTAATGTTTATTATTTCTTGTCC
Source organism: Sepiola atlantica (assembly GCA_963556195.1). Taxonomy (NCBI): domain Eukaryota; kingdom Metazoa; phylum Mollusca; class Cephalopoda; order Sepiida; family Sepiolidae; genus Sepiola; species Sepiola atlantica. The sequence goes on from OY744526.1 coordinate 144,022,421, forward strand.
TTATTTTGTAACCGCTGAAGTACTTTGTAATAGACAAAACGAACATTTAATTGAAAAGTTTTCTAAAACATTGTATCTAGACATGGTGATCATCCGTAAAGATCACAGACACAAAAAAATCAATACTTTTATTCAGATGTTATATTTCGATCAAGGCAGCACATCGCTTAGAGTTGTAGCATATGCTGCACGTGTACTTGTACTTCCATGATAGTAATTATAATATGCCATTTCTTATGATGGTTTCACGTAACTATTATATTTCCATGGTATACTACATGATGACAACGGAAGACCACCCTGCAAAGTGGGAGCAATATTAATTATATGGAGGTCGGAACATTTATTTAGTGCTGACACTCGTAAAATTCCAGGGTCACTCTCATAGGTGTTTTATTGTAATTTACAGGTGATGTATGAAAAATGATGTGCATATGCCGTGGGGAGGCTCCCATTGCCATTATTTGGTTTGAGTATGCTAAACATTTTTGCTGCCCGTTTAGTTAGTGAGTAATCCGTGAGAAAGTTAAACTGTTATACATATATAAATATATATATATATATATATATATATTCTCTATACGTGACCTAATGTCATGCCCGTACTTTCTAACTACATTATTAATTGTCTGAAAATAATAAACAAATACGTCTAGAAATATGTACTTTTGATTAAATTCGCGTTATTTTTAAAGTGTTTATAGATTGCCGTATATAGTATATGTACACAGTTGATACAATCTCAGGACTATATCTGAAAAACATGAGTGTTTTTGCTAACCACAACTCTTTTTAATGTAACCGAACCATATAGTTGATATATTGATTCTTTAATATCTAACAAATATATAGACAAACTGACAGCGGATATTAGTTAGCTCTATTTGTTACCATGATTCGGTTGCATATTATATGTATTGTTCATCGGAAGTAAAACACGTTGTAATTGACCTAAGCTGAGACCACGTCTTTTACAGTATAACGTTTGATTATGGACATAAATCTTGACTTCGTTGATTATATATCATAGGAAAGTGCAGCTAGTTGCACACGTATTCGAAATCATCAACATCGCTTTGGAATTAGGCCAGACTTTAAAATGATATTATGACGTCGGATAACTGCTATTTTGATAACTATATGATTGTGATAGGTATTGTACAATGAATACCCACCCACATTTGTAAGATGTATATATATACATATAATAATAATGGTAATAATCCAAGTAAACAATATCCACAGGGTGGTAATCCAGAGAATTTTAACCGGGTTTATGAAAAGTGCTCAATATCAAAATAGAGCTTTATATATGATAATTTTATTTACAAAGACATGTACAAAATCTGCGACAGTGGCATGTCGATGTTATCGATCAACAGTTATTATAAACTGAAGTCTCATCAGGCAGAGTTAGAATCCGATCTTAACCTCAGATCATATTTCAAATATGATCTGAGGTTAAGATCGGATTCTAACTCTTCCTGATGAGATCTCAGTTTATACAAACTGTTGATCGATAACATCGACATGCCAGTGTCGCGGATTTTGTACATGTCTGTGTAAATAAAATTATCATATATATATATATATACATATATATATATATATACATATATATATATATTCTATACATAAGCATGAAAACACAGCGAAACTCATATTTCGGACCTGAGTTGACAGAGTAACGAATCTATTTTTTAATACTAAATATAAACGCCTTACAAAAAAATGGCATGAATTATTCTGGATATCTGTGCTTAGGAGTATTGATATCCTTATGCTTTGGAACTGCATCATTTACAAAACCCCAGTTCCTAGTTGTTTCGACATACACATTATTGGAAATGTCAATATGTATTGCTATTTTTAACGAACTGTAAACGAGTCGATTTAAAGATTGAAATAACGGTGTTTGTTAGCAGGTATATTAATATATCTTTATGATGTTCATGGTGTTTACATACACAGTGTTTATATGTATTTCACTCTGAAAATATATACGAGGTGTGCTCCATACAATATTCGTGTTATTAAGTCAATAATACGCACATTTCTTTTATCTTACTTTTAAAAGTAGATTTCTAGAAGTGTAGAAACAGAACCACATCATATCTAATAAATGGTTATAATATTAAAGTCCTTATAAACGCCGGATATTTCTTGATCGGACGTTTCGCTCCTAATCTTCACATTATTGATTGTTTAAGAATTACTTGGATGAGATTAAACAAGTCTGATTTGTTGAGCACAATATCATACTAATTGTATTTTTAAGACTTTGGTTTCAGTCAGCGCACCATCAAGATTAAGTGCTTTGTAGTAATTTCCGTTCTAGCTTTTATACTATTCTGTTCATATATTATATGAATAGGAACACGACACACGAGTCGTAATTTTGAATATATACCGAGCAAATATGCACTTAGGATTAGAAGTCATTGACATACCCTGCGAAAAGATGTACTTCTTTCTTGACTGCAGTGTATTAGCATGTAATTAAATGGGTAAACATCTAAACATATGAAATATATTGTGTTCAAATCTGACAGGCAAACATGAATCTTATAATTACATCACGTAAATTAACGAGATACTTTTAAAATTACGTTTAAGAGAAAGCCCAGAAAACAACTTGAAAACTCCGTCGGTGTCAAGATTAATTAACAGAGGATAAAGACGTACACTTTGAAATGTTGCATCAATTAATGAATTTTGAAAACTGACGAAATGTAATTAATTAATCTTGTTAATATTTAATGTTAGTTGTGTTAGTATTAAAGTAACACTTTTGGCGTAATGCACTTACATATATATATATATATATATATATATATATATATATATATATATATATATATATATATATATGGGTGTGTGTGTGTATGTACATATATGTATATATAGAATACAAAATACATCAGCGGAATTTGTGACGCGGCTGAAATGTATATATATATATATATATATATGTATATTTCTATATATATATTAGTATGTATCTATGTATATCTGAAGAGAGAGAACATATATACATACCCACATATGCATACATATATACATGTGCACGTTGATCTCCCTCTCTCTTCTCTCTCTCTCTCTCTCTCTCTCTCTATATATATATATATATATGCATACATATTCATATTTACATATATAAAGGGGTATGTATATATATATATATATATATATATATAGAGAGAGAGAGAGAGAGAGATAGAGAGAGAGATAGAGATAGAGATAGAGATAGAGATAGATATAATGGTAATCTTACGAACGATGGTGAATGTTATTATCCGCCAAACAGTTGTGTGATGTATAACAATTCTAGGGGTGTCAGATCATACACATGAGTACGCTTTTCACGCAGAAAGTAATGGAGATTGTTTGTAATTAACAATTCGGGGTTTTAAGATCAATATAGATATCTACGTCTTAAGAACGGTTAAAAGTTATTCAAACCTATTTGGCCAGACTTTCTTCGGTTTGTTTCATTATTTATGTAGTATACATTTTTGTATTGATGTTTCTGACGTTAACAATCAACACGTGCTGGCAATACAATTAATAAATGTTGAAAGATTGAGTACTCTCTGCGTAAATGTAAGACTGTGTTACAGAATAGAACCACAACGTCTGTTCAGTATAATAGAGTATGTTTTTAAAGACATTTGTGACTTAGTAATTTTTTTAGATATGCAATGATTTGTTTCTGCTTGTGGATAATATCTTTAAAAAGCAACTCACTTTTAAAATACATAATTTCTGAGACTCTATTAGTGAGTAAATGGCGACTGATTCATTATCCTTGTGCTTGTCACTATTTAGCGCATAATTAGACACAGCGTGGGCATATCAAGAATAATAGAGCATGCTAAACCACACTGAATGCAACATTTTTCTACATCTCTAACTACAAGAAGTTTCCACTGCATGTTACAGTTTATATGTGTTTCTATACATCCCATCTGTTTATATTGTTAAGTGAGCACACATTAGCAGGAACAGAATTCATACATTAAATTACCAATGACTATAATTTAAAATATGTATCATATACTATAAGTAAATGAATGATAACAAATATATATAACATACACTATTATTTAATTAATCAAATATATAAAAAAATATAAACAACTTTTAAATTTGAGAACGAAATCAATAGAAAACATCAGCAAATAGTGTATGACCATTTAGCGATTAGCTGCAAATCTAAAAAGTAATGAACCCAAAAAAAATCAATTAAAAATATATAAAATAATAATGTGTCAACCTCAGTATTGGGGGGTTTTATAAATGAAGCAGATGTTAGCTTAACATTGTATTGTAATCCATGAAGTCCGAACGGTAAGAAATTCAAGTATAAAAGATGAACAAGTTCAGAGTCAAAAATCAAATGCCGTTAATTACACCAGTTCTTTTCAAAAATAGTATGAATATATAGATATATGCAATGAAATGTCTGGATAACTATATATTTATAAACGAAAAGTTTTAATTGGTGTGTGTTAGTTTATAGTGTATTACTATTTATAAGCAAATGGTTGCCTTGCTAATATATGTGCAGCTGATATTAGTTACAACTCTAAGACATTGGTCTACAGAATTATAGCAAAATCAATTGTTGTAAAATACATATCTAACATATGTCTATGTTAGACTATCTGCACTGAATCTTGCGTTATCCACTAACTATGCCCTATACCCTTTTGCTTGTGAGCATTGTTTATATAAAGCCTTTTATTATCATATAACCCACGTTACCATCCAAAAATGGGTAATCAGTAAACATACAATGCCATTTAGTTAAAGAAGTGTATTCAGGCGATGTTACCCTATTATGTAGTGCATAATTCGATGTACGGAAAAATTGAAACTGTGCTCTACCTAATAATTATTTGCAGACTACTAAATAATCGAATGTGAGGTAGATAATATAAGAGAAAATAAAGATTGCTAAAAAAGTATAAATCACATGTATATCTCCATACGAATAACAAATGGTGGTTTATTGACAAATGCGCTTTTAATTGTTTCTTAAGTTATAATTTATACTGCATTTTCAATTATTGTAATAGTATAGGCGTTTCATACGATTCGCTTGTGGACATCATTCTGTGTTTCCCTCTTTATCGTACATATCGCTCATGAAATGTGATGACTGAAATACAACATTGCAAGTAAGATAGTTACGAGGCTGCTGAAACTAAACGTGACGGTCTACTTTCTACTCTCCATATGTGATCTTTCTAACCTAATGTTTATTGCGTGTCTGGTATATTTCGGGGTAAGTAACTACAGGATTATTTTTTAATTAGTATCACATTGGTATATATAGATAGAATATTCAGCTCCCATATATATATGGGTGTATATATATATATATATATATATATATATATATATATATATATATATATGCATATATATATATATATATATATATACATATATACACACATATATATATACATACATGAATATATATATATGAATATATATATAACTTCTATATATGTATGTATATTCATGTGTGTATGCATATATATATATATATGTATATGTATGTGTATGTGTGTAAAATGTATATATATAGTTATTTGTATATATATATATGAATGAATGAATATATATATATATGCATATATATATGTATATTCACACACATATATATATACATATATATATTGATGTACATATATATGAGTATGTTTGTATGTAAATATATATATGTATATGAATATATGTATATATATATATACATATATATATGTATGTGTGTATATGTATATATATATATATGCATTCATAAATATATATATATACATATACATATATATACACATATATGTGTGTATATATATATATATATATGTATATATATATATATATTTATATATATATACACATATATATAACTACACATATGTATATATATATATATATATATATATATAATAAAATATTTGTTATTGTTTATTATATATGTACGTATACGTTTCGTCCTTTTTCAATCGGGACTCATCAGCATAGAGATATGGCTATTCACTACCGGTCATGCGATTCGAAACCCCGGACCTCAGGTATTTTTCAACTCCAGTCCGACGTCGCTAATCACTGGGCCAATTGTAAACAGCGAATAAACTATGATAATTGTAACACTTTAACGGCGGCTTTGACGTCGAGGCATTCTACTTCTATTAAGGGAAGGAATGATGAATTATAAGCAAGTGACGTCATGCTGTGTTAATACTACTAATTACAGTGCTCTACTTTCAAGGAGCGACAAATAATAAAATATTTGTCATTGTTTATGATCTATGTACGTATACGTTTCGTCCTTTTTCAATCGGGACTCATCAGCATAGAGATATGACTATTCACTACCGGTCATGCGATTCGAAACCCCGGACCTCAAGTATTTTTCAACTCCAGTCCGACGTCGCTAATCACTGGGCAAATTGTCAACAGCGAATAAACTATGATAATTTTAACACTTTTACGGTGGATTTGACGTCGAGGCATTCTACTTCTATTAAGGGAAGGAATGATGCATTATAAGCAAGTGACGTCATGCTTTGTTAATACTACCAATTACAGTGCTCTACTTTCAAGGAGCGACAAATAATAACATATTTGTTATTGTTTATGATCTATGTACGTATACGTTTCGTCCTTTTTCAATCGGGACTAATCAGCATAGATATATGACTATTCACTACCGGTCATGCGATTCGAAACCCCGGACCTCAAGTATTTTTCAACTCCAGTCCGACGTCGCTAATCACTGGGCCAATTGTAAACAGCGAATAAACTATGATAATTTCAACACTTTAACGGCGGCTTTGACGTCGAGGCATTCTACTTCTATTAAGGGAAGGAATGATGCATTATAAGCAAGTGACGTCATGCTGTGTTAATACTACCAATTACAGTGCTCTACTTTCAAGGAGCGATATATATATATATATATATATATATATATATATATATACAAATATACATACAATTTTTGTGAAGTACTCCAACAGTAAAAAGATGATGTCAAGTCGAGGTTTTGTTAAGATAACAAGTGTATTAACATAAAATGTACACGGTAAGGGAACTGACAGGCACTTAGCTAGACAGTTACAATACTGTCTTTTTTCTCGCTGGTGATGTTTTACTCGCACTATTTATAGTGAGAACCGGTATAGTGTAACACCCTCCTTTGTAAATATCACATCTGCTAATTAGTAACGTTTTTGTTTGGGAATCACAATCATCAACTCAGTCGATTTCCGTTTTCTTTTTTATCACATAATCTCAGGAGCAGTCTCTGGCATGGGCACCTGAAAAGTATCAAACACTGTGTCCATGATGTCCTCCTCGAGCGATCTGGTCAACTCACTGTTCGAGTATCTTTTCCGGATTTAGTTCGTGTGACGTTTGTGCACGAAATCTGATCCCTTAATCATATACACCATGTTGCCTATTTGTTATCCACAGTGCCGGAGTCCCGGAAAGTCCTATTGTTTCTGTAAATCTTATAAAAAACGTTTTCGACAACTTTATACCGTTTTTTCGTGATCGGTTCGTTTAGGTTTGCCCTATCCTGGTGTTGTAAGAACTTGTGGAAAATCGATCTTACTATGCGTCCGAACAGCACCTCACCAGGTGTCTACGATGTTTCGATGTTTGCATTCGGAGTGACGCTGTAAACTTGCAGACACTGTTGGATTGACTCATCCGTCGTGATCAACTAGCTTTTTTCAGGGCTCTATTAATTGTGTCAACGAATCTCTCTTCGAGTTCATTGCTTCTTAGATGGTATGGAGGGATTGTTATATGCTCGATAAGATGATCCTTGCAAAGGTGTTTAAATTCAGTAGACGTGAATTGAGTACCATTGTCGGTAACAATGCAGTCCACTACTCCGAACCTGACAAATAGTTCGTATAGGAATTGATAGCTGCCTCGGATGTAGGGTTCTAGAATTTTAGTACGCCGGTTACTTAGCTAGGCTGTCTACTACATAATATCCTATAATGGTTCTGACTGCTTTGGTATCACCGTTGATAGCCCGTCTGCATGACCAAATTTCTTAGATGATACATTCTCCATTTGAAAATTGTAGTTCAGAAGAATGGTACCCCATCTTTGGAGTAGATTCGCAGTGTATTGTGGTCGTCCATTTTTCGATCCGAACATTGTTCATAAGGGTGGGTGGTCTGTTTGTAACAGAAATTGTCTACCGTGCAGGAAACGATGAAACTTCTTTACCGCGAATATAATGCTTAGAGCCTCTTTCTCAATTTAAGAGTAGTTTTTTTTTCGTCTGCTAGAAGTGTCCGGGATGCCTGTGCTATGGGTTCCAATTTTCAATCATCAATTTTGTGCAATATGCATGCTCCTATTCCATAGTTGCTGGCATCGCTTGCAACTACAACATCACGCTTGGGATTATATTGTACCAGAAACAAGTCAGACGTTAAGATATCTTTAAGTTTCTGTAACGTTCCTCGCATCCTTGCGTCCAGACTCATTTTTGGGATTTCCATAACAGTTAATTTAAGGGTGATTTTAGTTGATGCATGTTTTGTACGAACACATTGTAGTAATTCACCACCCCTAAGAAGCTTTGTAGAGACGTAATATTTTCTGGAGCAGACAAGTTCCTTATCGTCATTGTCCAATCTGTTCATCGATGATTTGGTCTAAGTATGTTATTTTTTCCATGAAAAAAGTACATTTCTCATTTTTGAGTTTAAACCCATGATTCTGGATTTTTTGTAATACTTGGTTACATGAGTCTTGTTTTCTTTGCTAACGCTGATCATTAACACATCCTCCATGTACCCTACTGCGAAATCCATCCCATCTCACATCATCTCTTCAATTTGTTGTAAAATCGCAGGGGTCACCTTGACCCCAAAAGGAAGTCGGTTAAATTTGTATAATCCCTTATGGGTATTGATTCATAGCAGTTTTGAACACTCCTCTTTGACAGGGATTTGAAGATACACGCCACTGAGGTCGATTTTAGAAAATATTTTCCTCCACTCAGTTTTGCAAATATTTCTTCATGGCTCGGAAGAGAGTAATGGTGATCTTTTAATGTCTTGTTACAGCCTGGTGAGAAGTTGACAGACACCCGAATCTCTTGTTCTTTTTCTTAACATAAACTGTTGGTGAAGCTCACTCGCTGTGATCAATTTCCACAATGCTACCCATGTTCTCGAGTTTTTCTAATTCACTGTCTATTTGCTCTATAGCAGTGTATGGAACATTTCTTTTTTCTGAACACAGGCAGTCTATTTGTTTTGACTTCAAACTTTGCTACCGCTTTCGTACAGCTTCCAAGACCACGTGAAAATACATTTTGAAAATTCACTTTTAATTCCCTCTTGAGTTTTTCTGCCTCCACATTCGAATACTCAACCTTTTGGAAAAGGGAGCTTAAATACAGATGTCATTGTCTAAACTCTTCAATCAGATCGGGTCCAAAAAGGTTATTCGATTTTTGCATGACAAAAATGTTGGCTTTTTCGGTCTTATTCTGGAAAGAAATATTCGTCAATAATTTACCTTCGAAAGTTTATTTTTTTCACAACGGACGCTTCTCGCTGTCTTCTGTGATTTAATCATAGTGTGTCTCGCAAGCTTCTTCCATGTCTGTACATTTATGATGGAAATGTCAGAAAAACTATCAAGTTGTAGTCTGTTTTTTTAAGCATTTTGACCTGTACATATTTCCGGAGATTTTGTTCGTCAGGTTTAATTTTTGTCATGATAACTCCTCTAATTAAACATCGTTGAAAGCTTATTTACTATACGTAATTTAGTCATCTGCCTCTCATCTAGTGACATTCATACACTTATATCTCGTGTTGAAAAGAGAAATATTTGTAGAAAACAGTTCCGTTAGTTAGGTAACTGCCCCCTGGAAGTTTAACTCACTGGTATTTTTTGGAATGATACAATTCACGAACTTTGTATGCTCGGCAGCTCATAATATTCTTAGCAAACATCTAACTTTTTAGAGTCTGTCCATGTACTCCAGTATGATACAAAAATATCCTCATATATTCTATAGAACTGAGCAAAAGTGACATCGACTTCTGGATCATAACTGAAAATTTCGATAGCGCTCCACACAGCCGTCTGGGAGAATGCATGATCATTCTCGTTTGCTTTTGTAAATTGTGTTGCCTCCAGCCATTTTCTATGTTCCTGTGTGTTTATCAAGAGTGCTTCGATGTGTTTCTGCTGTTGTAGCAGTCGTTCTTGGAATCTTTCTTCTCATGTGGTCGCCAGCTCTTTTTGATCAGCATTCATTTTTATTTGGGCTGTTTGCTGTTCCAAGAACTCTCTTTTAAAATTTTCTTCAATTTCAACTTGTTTTCTTTGAAGTTTCATTTGTTGTTTGACTTGGTGTCTTAGTAACGTAATATTTTGTTCCCTTTTTATAATTTAACTAATTGAAAAAGAGAATCTTTGAATTCAGCGTCCACTATTCACGAATTCAAAGTATGCACCACACAATTTACACTTTTAAAAACATCAGTTTTCACAACAGCCTGCTTAATATAATTAGTTTTCTCAACCAACACACAAAGCAGGAAATATATTATTTCTTAGCAAAAAAAAAATAAATCCCACTTCTTTTTTTTCTCAAAACTAAACTGACGAAAAAAATATTTTGTTCATTTATATATGTGTACGTAGTTTTAGAAAACCAAAACTTAAACTTTGAAATGTTTGTAAGGGGGGGGGCTCTTGAGGCGTACGTTGATAGTCTCCAAAATGTTCAAATGATAAGATGAATGAGCACAACTTAAGATGGAAAATTAATCTGTGATAAAGTTCGTTCGCCTTGCTTAGCTACAGTAAGTGAGAAGTTCGCAAAACAAATCAGCTCAGCGGTGGAAAGTTGTTATTTTTCATCTAATGTGCGGGTTGTGTTCTGTACACAACCTATGTTACCATCCTCCCGAAAATACGTCCAGCCCCCCCCCCCTCATGAAAATATTCTGATTTATCTTTTAAAATTTAATTGCAGTGCCAATTACGTGGGCCGGACGACGTTGAAATTAGAAAACAGAGTACAGCAACACATCACCAGTAAAATCAGGAATGAAACCTTCCGGTCACGGAACTTTCTAGGCAATACATACGGTTCGTCGATAACTGACCACCTGATAAATAACCCGTTGTGGGTAACGAACTTTAGCACATATTCATTTTCCATCTTAGGCTGTGCTCACTCATCTTATCATTGGAAAATCTTGGAGACTATCAACGTACGCCTCAAGAGGGCCTCTCTCTGCAAACAGAAGGAGTGTCTCTTGGGGTTGAGTGTGATTAGTCTCTAAGACGCAACCTCCATTCTATATCACATCACGCTTATTTTATTCTAAATTCGAACTATTTTCCCCTTCATAACATAACGCTAATTTCATTTTAAATATAAAAAGTTTCTTTTTTTTTAATCCCACGATATTAGCCTTGTAAAGTGTGGGCGAAACTAGTCGACTGGCATTTTTTTCTCATCCCCTAAATCCCCTAAATCTTTTAATTATGAAAGATTCAACACGTCTTCCTTTCATTATCGCATTAATGTATATATATATATATATATATATATATATATATATATATATATATATATATATATATATATGTGTGTGTGTGTCTGTGTGTGGGTGTGGGTGTGTGTGTGTGTGTATACATTTGTATAGATGCCTTTTTTGGCTGAGTTCCAATTATCTAGGTGGCTAATGTACAACTTTAATTTATGCCCTTGGGAAATATATGAATCTATAACATAGAGATATGTCGATATTAAAGAGCCTATTTAGACAGCTAAACATTATACTTATCTGAACTTCCTCTAGAATTGTGTTATTCTTTTCAACATGGACTTCTGCATCCTATCAGATATATCTTATCAGTGTTACATTACTATTGAACACTTTATGCCTTCCAAAAAATTCTGACAAAGACAAACCTCTCGGCCATGCTATACTACTTAATGTGTTATGGCTATTACCTACATAAACACATATTTTAAGTGATGTATACCACATAGATACTCTAGAAGCAAGGTTTATTTTCATTAGTCAGAAACCTCTGCAAAATTTAGTGGAAATCGCTACAGAGTCGTAGGAATAATGTATCAGTTTTAAATAATAACACACAAGTTCCTGAACAGATGTAAAGCTTTTATCTCGTTCATTATTAACTAATAATGTAAAGCAAATTACACATTTAGCTTTCACGGCAACCTTCAGCAAATATTCCATCAAGACTTAGAAATCAACATACGAATAGCAACTCGTAATGCTGCCATACACAGCAACTTGTCCCGATCGCATTCTTACTATGATACTAAAAAGAAACTGAAACTTGAAAGCGATATTATCCTTTCAAAACAGTTCGGTCGTTGCTTAATGTGCAAATAATTACCCATCCTATATACAGACTGTGTGGATATACCATGTATGTAAATGCACTGTTAGTCAGCACTATAAATCCTACTACATTCCGATCGGTCCTGTGCGTCATGGGTAAGTTGATCGAGTCTCTAATAGATACAGAAGTTGTCAAGCACTTTAGCTAAATACTGAAAATTGAAAATAGCAGAGGATACCCCCGTATAACATTTGATATGGATACATAAAGTAATGATAATAATAATAATAATAATAATAATAATAATAACATACATATATACATATATATATATATGTATATATATATATATGTATATATATATATATATATGTATGTATATACATATATATATATATATATATATATATATATATATATATATATATATACACTTGTGTGTATAGTTGGATGTTATATGACGAAGAATAACTTCCCCTATTTTTTAATCAAAACTGAAAGTACTTGCTGACATAAATATTTATGAGATAATTACTTATTTTTTTTACTGTCTCTTTCTCGAATCTCCAGTATTCACAATAAAGTAAATAAACAATCAAAAACATACTGTAATTTACCAAATTACAATTCTGAAGAGTCCTTAATCTGATTCCTCGACAAAAAGCAATTATATCTATCAAAAAATCAAAACTAAATAAAACGTCGTCATATAATAATCTTAGAATCAGCCTTCATTAATAATTGATACTTGAATGGTTGGTCTCGGATTTCACAATAATAAACGGATGTTTTTGTTTAATTATTACAAGTATTGTCGATAGAACGGTCAATTTTAAAGTGCATCGCTTCGTTTCTGAAGCACATTATTTATACGTCAATAGACATTTAACGAATTCAGAGAATGTCGTTATCGTCATTCGTTTTCTCTACGAAGAATCAATCAAGATACGTTTTATATCGTATATGATCGTCTATTATGGTCGGCAAGAACGGAAAATAAATTAAAAATCCAATCTAGTACACTGTAGAACACATAAGTACTTATATATATACGTGTGTGTGCATATATATACATATTTATATATATATATACATATTTATATCTTTATATTCATATATATACATATACATAATTATGTGTGTATATACATATATATATATATACATATATATACATACATGGACACACACACATATATATATATATATATATATATTGGAAATGAAAAAGGAAAAAACAAGAGATATTTGTATATATGCATCCACGTTTCGTCTTTATTGTTACACTTCCTCAAGATGATTATTTTAAGAAAAGTCTTACAGGGAAGTCTTTCAATAAAGACGAAACGTTGATGAATATATAAAAATATATATATTGGATTTTCCTATTTCACTTCCCATTGCGTCGGATTTCTCTTATCCTTCCTTTCTCTTATATATATGTATATATATATGTGTGTGTGTGGGGGGGGGTGTGGGTGTGTGTGTGTGTATGTATGTATGTATGTATGTATGTATGTATGTATGTATATATTACTATTTCCTGTATACACATACACTTTTATAAGGAGATATACTTTTTTATGAACCAATTTTTAGTATTTACTTCAACAGTGCTTGGTAGAAAATAGAGCTAGGTATTAAGTTATAAAAATATATTTATGGCAATTAAGCTGCACAGAGGGACCCGCGTTTCATCTTCGGGGAGAATCGTCAGGCAAATATATGTGTATATATGTGGGGGTGCGGGGTGTTTGGGTATGTCTGCGCATTCGATTATTACTAATTTACGTAAGGTTTCAAATTGAAAACAATAGAGTAATATGAAATGTACGTAGATTTCAAGTCAAATAATTTTAACAGTTCAAAAATCAACGTTAAATAAGACGAGCATTATTGTTTAAGTAAGAGTAAAGTGCATTTTGTAAGTTGCTGAATGTGTATCACTGAGCTGTATCCAAGGGTAATTTTTGCGTTCTGCACCGATATTTTATATTCATGCATATGGACTAGTTCAAACGTGATTTTCTGCTTTCAAATTAACTTTAAAAATGGGGTCGTCATAGATTTCACATTTAAACAAACAGATATGCTCAGGTAAAAACGTGAAACAAACATTAAATAGAGGAGAACTGGTCGGAATTCGCATGCAATATTAAACTGCACATTTACAGTGCCTACCTCGTCCCATATAACATACACCTAAAAAGTATATTGTACAATGTTGACTGACTCAACCAAGTAACACGCCAACAGGCTATTAAAAAAACGACGTACCCTTCTGAGACGAAGAGTGAGAACCACTGTTGCAACGCCCATAACGAGGACAAATCCAACGCGTAGAGAGCCATACCACATGACCGCCTCAACAACAAACATAAATAAGAGGTAGACGGTTGTCGTCGAAGAAATCGACTTCACACATTCCTGCCGTCAAGCGTGCTAGAAAATTAACACACTCACCGGAAAAGCAACACAACCAACACCGTGCTCAATCACTGCCGACGCTATTGCGGGTAGGTTGTCCAATCACAACATAAACATCGCTAGCAATACCATTGGGGAAGTGAACGACGAACGCAGGGTACCCTACGCCGAAGCAAAACTCTCTGGTGACTTCAGCAAGGGCGAGATGTCGAACTTCTGACGCTACACAAAGCAGCTTGGAATGCCAACATTAATCTTAAGATACTCCTGTACAAGGGTATCAAGGCCATCGAGGAGATTCGATCTTGTAGGCTCCCTCTGTTTTCGCATGTCTTAGTTCCCGAAGATATGACTACAGGACAAGAGTGTCACTTTCTCAAAGCCCAACAAGCCGCTAGATTAATACAAGTTCTATCGGCCAATTGCCCTATTCTGTATGGCATACACAATCATGAATTGTCCACTCCATGCGCTCCTCGATCCGTTGACTGGCCCGATACTGTCGAAACTGCAAGCTGGCTTCCGACACGGGAGGTGCATTGTAAACCAGATAACCCTATTCAACAGATAACTCGAGGATTACTTTCAACGGGGTCAGAAAGCAGTATTCGTTCGCCATGATGTCACAGCAGCGTGCGATAGCGTCTGACTCCGTGGAGACCACCTCACACGTCTAGAGGCCATCCCGGACCGACATATTGCGCGCTTCAACCGCAGTTTCACACTTTAGACTAGCAACGACCAACATAGAAGGGTCCGACGACGAGAAACGGTGTCCCAGAATGTTGCCTACCCTCACTGATTGTGTTCAATATCCACATCTTACACTTTCCAGACACTCTCCCCAAGAAATATTTATACGCTTATGACCTAGTCATCTCTCTTCACAACAAGAGCTGGGAGACGATCGAACAAGGGCTTACAACTGATATGAACTCCTGTTAATTTACCTGAAAAACTATCGCCTTTAGCTGTATGTGGTCAATACCATTTTGTCCTTATACCATATACACAGCGGAAAAAAGCTACCAGCTACACATCATGGTTGACAACAATGTACCTCGAAGTCAAGCGTGACCGAACACTGACGTTCCAACCAAACACTAGACATCAACCCGCGTCTTCACCACCCCACTGCAAATATCCAATCATACATTATCCTATTCCGATGCCGAGTACTGCTTTGTTTTAAATGGTGCAAGAGTTCCCATACCTAGAAGCTGAACACAACAATCACCACCACCTTACGCAAAGTATCTGGTTTTTTTGCGAGCCACGCCGATCACCCAACTATGAATACTCGCCGGCATCGCAACACCTACAATGCGGTGTGAATCAGCTGTATTTGCACTGTCCTGAAAAGCCACCATCGATAGGGACCATCTCTTCCACAAGCATGTCATAGATACCTCTCGATGTTCTCGCCTGAATTCATCACGCCAAATGTCGCTGGTCGAAGCAATGGCAGGCAGCAGAACAAAAACGCTACCATGTTTTTCTCTCAACCAAGCTGGTAGATTTACAACAAGATGCTGAAACAAACGAAATATGTTGGACCTATTTTCTCAGCAGACAAAAATAAATATTTATTCATGAATCTTACTACATAGGGTTATTGTTTTTTTTCCTTCATCTGAATTTGTATTCCTACATTTTTAAAGTTTTTTACACATGTTCATTTTTTTTCAAATGTCATTCATTTGTTTCATTGCATACGACGCTTTTTCTAGCTTGTTATCATTGGTCAGCGTTTTCGAAATGTGCCGATAAAAACGTGGTTCGTAAACTGCATAATCACCGTTTTAGACTTTAGCTTATAAAAACTTGCTAGCTTTGTTGTCTCGCTATGGCTTCGCAATTTCATTTATGTATATTTCTTAAATTCAAGATTCGAAAATACTTGATAAAAATACGAGACAGCGACTATAGATACCTCACACTTTAGGAGTTGCCCATCTCTGTAACACACATAACACTAGTAAATAAGATTATATCAAACGAGCCATATTTGTATTCTCATGCCAAACATGAACATTAAAGAAAAAATTGTATTTATTTGCTGAATAAACATTAAAAATAAATAGATCACTAAAATTAAAATAAACACGTAGTATATTTACAACTATCACCAGCGAGTGAAATACAATAACGAAACGCCACATATTTCTATGTTAAAATGTATTTTCCTAACGCATTGTGAAACCATACTTGATTGAAGAAAAGAGGCGTTGCGTATGTTAAAGGCGTCATAATCAGAATTTAACTAAAAAATAACACATATTTAAAATTGTTAACTCAAGATAAAATGTCTGTCATGTTACATAAATTTCAGTTGTTAACATCTGAATTATGCAAGAGTTATTTCAAAACGTTACAAATAAAATAACTAAAATACATTTTAACATGTGTTTATCTACATTTTATAAAAAATGGTCATTATTTGGACATACGTCTGTTGTTACTAACCTTTTTATAAATGGCTTGTAGTCTTGATTGTTTGCAAATAAGAATCATATTGTAACACAATATTTAGAAAAAATACGTAACCAGTTTACTTATAGGCGGTAAACAAATATACTACTGCTACATTAGTCAAAAATACAATAAAATAAATGTATATATATAAATATATATATATATATATATACACACACACACACACATATATATATATATATATATATCCATATATCTTAGTAAACATGCCCATAAAATTGCTATAATTATGTTGCATACGCTGATTTTCTACTTAAATTCCTTATCGTAGAATTAACTAAAAAAAATTAAATGAATAAACCCATAATAGAGAAAAAATGATGCTTTTAAAAAGACACAACCTGACATAAAATGCTGTTTCATCGCTTGATAAAGGGGCTGCTCTGTTATAGAAAGTTGACACTAGGCACAATAATTATTACAAAAAAAAATAATTGTTTACGTCTTATTTAGCGATGTTACAATAATAACGTTGAAATAGTTTACACCTATTTCCTCCATTTCTCTCGATATAATTTACATAAAATCATTTTTTCTAAATTTTATCCTCAATTAAGCTGAGTAAAGCTCAATTCGGAACTGGTTAGCAAGCCGTTTTTGTCGTTTTAATTTTTTTTTTAATTCATCATCTTTCAAAATATATATGGTAGGTGTATAGGCATAATAACATATATGAAGATTAACGCTTCACTTTTATAAGACACATTAGCTTGTCAGGACAACTGCGGATATTTACTTTCTACAATACCTTTCATAAGAAAATTGGTTTAATTCTATTAAATATTATGTAAAGGATTTGAAGAGTTCGAATGCAAAACAAGATGAACGCCATTTTGAATATCACGAAACTGTCCCTACAAAAGTGTTGCATTTCATCACTCGACGAGACCTAAAAACTATGTGTTACATAATATTATACCGAAATAATTTCTTTTTGATTTCGATTTAAATTAGCGTTTGTTCACAGTCTAGATTTAAAATATACGTGTGTTTATTGTTTAAGGTCTCAATTTAAACGAATTATATTTATCGCGTTTAGCGTTCGAACTCTTCATGCCTTTTTTCTCTCTCTCTCTCTACATACATACATATATATATATATATATATATATATATAAATATATATATATATATATATATATATATATATATATAATTTAATGTATACACATAACGCGTTATAAGACGACATACTCTTTTATGTATCAATTTGCGGCATTTATTTCAACAGTGTTCGACACGTGAGTAGAGGTAAGTAGTTAGTTATGAAAATATACTTATTGTGACAATTAAACTACACAGATGCTTCAGCGTTTAATCAGGTGGAAGCCCTTCTGCATCTTAACTGCCATAAATTTATTTTCATTACTTACTGTATATATACATATATATATATATATATATATATATAGACATATACATATATATCTATATATCTATCTATCTATCTATCTATCTATCTATCTATCTATCTATCTATCTCTCTCTCTCTCTCTCTATATATATATATATATATATATATATATATATATATATATATATATATATATATATATATATACGCCTGTTAATATATTTAGATTTTCAATCAGTATACAAGTGAAGTAAGAAAGGTCAAGGTAATTGATACTTGAACATCAGAAGGGAAATTAAGTAAATTGAAAAACAAAGGCAATCGACAGATTTGAGTTAGAAAAACAAATTACAGATAGACGAAGTAAAAATCGAAATAAAAGCGATAAAGAGCAACACATTCAAGACGTCTAGAAAAAAAAATCAAATGAAAATTAGCACGGAAAGCGAATATTTAAATTATGTAGCACTGAAGGAAATTAACTTTCGCAAAAATAAACGGAATCATACTCAATGAAAGTGCAGAATGTTCACAAGAGAAAATAAGAAAATCTTGTTAAAATCAATCCTATTCATATTGATAATGGCGAAAAATCCAATTAAGACATGCACACAAAGACTCACGCGACAAACTATACAACATCACACATTTTCTATATAATAATCTCGGAAAGACGCAGTTAATTATAGACTACACACGCATGCGCTTGCACCTACGTACGTACCGTCATATTACATGTATATGTAACAAAAGTTGCAGACAGACCTCCGCATTAGCAAAACAGGTAAACAAGGTAGGGGTAAACGTATTCAGATGAGATCATTTCCATTAAATTAAACGTTATCTATGTAGAGAAAAACGAAGCTAATGGCTGATGACATGAAATGAAGTGCTATTTTTTCTAAAATGCCAAAATGCCAAAAAAAAGTTAAATGAACGATGAAACACAGTATTGAAAATAAAATGATGTTTGAAAAACAACACATACACAAAGTAAAATATAAGACTCATTCACCTTTCATGCTTATGATATTCTATGTTTAGCCCGGGGGCATGCAGATATAAAAAAATAGTTTGTGTTGTTATATCAGCTGTTACAAGATAAGCGGTAATAAGAAAACAATATGGTATATGGTTGATCTTTTTTTAATCTAATCTTACTGGTATTTTAAAGAGTTTTAAATAGTCCTATAATGACATCCTGTATTTTGCGTAGTGAGCAGTAGAGTTGATTTTTTCTATTGAAGATACGCTAATAAAAACCAACATGCTCTTTTACATAAGTAATAGAAAGAAAAAAGCAACGATCCTCGCATACATATATAACATGTCTATAGGGAGAATTGTTGATACCAAACGAGTATTCCAACAATGTTTTGCTCAATTCAAAAAGGCCACTTTTCAGTGAGGAATGCTGTTTGCTATGGCTTACTAAGGATACAAGACCTAGTCATAGATGGTTGTTTGACGAACATACAAATTGATAGGATACTGAACATTTTAAAATCGAGCTTGCTGTATTAATTACAAAAATAATCTGTTGGTGTTCCATTAAGCGACGGAAGTAAAATACGAACGCACTTTTGTGCCTAACAATTACATAATATTTTCTTTAAATCAACGTTCATATATATATATATATGTATATATATATATATATATATATATATATATATATATATACATATATATATATATATATATATATATATATATATATATATACATATATATATATATATATACATATATATATATATATATGTACATATATATATATATATATATATACATATATATATATATATATGTATATATATATATATATATATATATACATATATATATATATATGTATATATACATATATATACATATATATATGTATATATATACATATATATACACATACATATATACATACATATATATATATATATATATATATATATTTATACATATATATATATACACATAAATATATACACATATATAATTATACACATATATATGTATATGTATATGTGTACATATACATATATACACGTATAAATACATATACATATATATATATGCATAAATGCATGAATATACATATATATATATATATATGCATAAAAGCATGAATATATATATATATATGCATACATGCAAGCATATATATATATATATATATATATATATATATATATATATATATATATACATGGTTATTCATAAGTCACTTCACTTAGCTATTTAAATTGATTACCATATGAAGCGTAAACATACAATGAACTTTTGATAATTATCAGCTTTTACTCTAATTACTGCTATTTGTTATTTTACGTTTGTTTGTTTATATATTTGTCTCTCTATATATGTATATCATAATCAATCTAATATGCTACAAAGAGTCCTAAATTCATTGCACAAAAGAATAGAGCTATGCATGCAGAACGAAGGTGGACATTTTTAAAATCATTCTTTTATTTTATGTTTGTTCACACGTACGCTATACCGAAATGTGTACAATTTCTGGCACCTCAAAATTAATATCTATATGATTTATATATATATATATATATATATATATATATATATATATATATATATATATGTATATATGTACATATATATATACATATATACACATATATATATATATACATATATATATATACATATACATATATATATATACATATATATATATATACATATATATATATATATATATATATATACATATATATATATATATATATATATATATACATATATCCTACATGGGTTGAACTGTTTTATTAGTGACATTGTCAGCTACTTCTGTTAGCTTTATACAATTATCTTTGCAAATTAATGAATGAGGCATTGTTTACTGGTTTACAATGTTAATATATAGTATAGAAATGCCACTGGCCAAGTGATTTGAATTACTAACTAGCAACAAGGTTTTCTCATATATGGGCAAGACTGTGAGCGGAGGTTTATCTGGCGGAACTGAAGAGCGGTGATGCACGGACACAGTCTGTATGTAGATAATTATATATATATCGGCATACTCGAGTTGATAAATAGTGTTAGTGATGTCGCTAGCTATATATATTAGTGTAATGCTAAGTTTTTAGTAAAAATAAATGTCTCACTGTTAAGTCGTTTCCAATCTTCATATATTGAATTGAGATAGGGTTGCCAATAGTAGCAGCATTCTAGTCAAGTTATTCTAATCGACTACTATTATGCATATGATACGTAATTTTAATCGGCTATGGCGTGTTTCTAGTCGGGCTGCATTAATGAGCTGTAGCACTTCGAAACAGTATGTCTGTATAAACTATATATATATATATATATATATATATATATATATATATATATATATATATATATATATACAGGGTGTTTCAAAAGTCTTGGGAACATAACGATTTTTAATAACTCAAAAACTATTAGGAGTTGAAAAATGAAATTGGTACCATTGGAAAGGGTAAAGTTTCAAGTTTTGTGGGGAATCTTCAGAGTTGCTCAATATGAGCACCATTCGTCACACGGCAGACATCTAGTCGATAGTCCATTTCCTGCCAAACGCGTTCCAGCAATGGTTCCCACAACTGCCGTTACTCGAGCCTTTAGTTCGTCAATATCTCTTGGAAGGGGCGGCACATAGACTTGTTGCTTGACAAAGCCCCAAAGGAAAAGTCACACGGGGTAAGATCTGAAGACCTAGGAGGCCAGGGCATGAGAACGTCATCACCTCGCCCAGATCTCCCAATCCATCTACCAGGCAGCCTTGTGTTAAGAAACT
Source organism: Sepiola atlantica (assembly GCA_963556195.1). Lineage (NCBI taxonomy): Eukaryota > Metazoa > Mollusca > Cephalopoda > Sepiida > Sepiolidae > Sepiola > Sepiola atlantica. Next base: position 144,044,881 of record OY744526.1, read on the forward strand.
GCCTTACTCTAAGACTCCAGTGTGGTGGTGCACCATCTTGTTGAAAAATGAAGTCATCAGATTCTGCTTGTTCCAGCTGAGCCATTAACCAGTCTTCCAGCATGTTGAGATAGGATTCACCAGTGATAGTTGCCTCTTCAAAGAAGAACGGTCCATAGACACCTTTCTTGGAAATTGCACAAAACACGTTTACTTTTGGTGAATCTCGCTCGTGCTCAAGAAGTTCATGAGGATTCTCAGTACCCCATATGCGAGTGTTATGCTTGTTAACTTTGCCATTCAGATGGAAGGTCGCCTCATCGCTAAAAACAAGCCGGTCATCAAAGCCGTTATCTTCCAACTTCTCTTGCATTGCAATGCAAACGTCACGGCGAAGTGACTTATCAGTGTCCTTCAACTTTTGGACCAACTTGAGCTTGTAAGGTACCATTTGCAGTCGTTTCCTTAAGACACGCCAGACAGTTGCTGGAGCAAGCTGAAGTTCCCTGCTGGCTCTTCTCACTGATTTACGGGGGCTCCGCTGAAAGGCTGTCCGAACTTGCTCAACTGCATCTTCTGAAGTTGAAGGGCGACCTGATCGCTTACTTGGGCACAAACACCCATCTTTCACAAATTTAGCATGCCATCTGACAATGGATTTCCTTTCAGGGGCTTCTTTTTTAAATTTCCTGCGAAATGCACGCTGAACACATGTCCACAATTCAGTCTTTGCAAATTGGAGGACGCAAAATGCATTGTCTTGTTTAGAGAACGCCATTTCTCCACCTGGAAAGATTACACGAAAATCATTAGTATGACCAAAAACTTGATTAAGCAAGCTTTAAAATGGCACCAGTTTCATTTTTCTACCTGGAATTGTTCATGAGATATACGCATTTGTAATGTTCCCAAGACTTTTGAAACACCCTGTATATATATATATATATATATATATATATATATATATATATATATATATATATATATATATTGGTACAGAAAAATTAGTACAACATTCGTACCGTCGGTTTCAAGCAAGTTAAGTCTTAGCCATCCGGCTCTCATCACCTTCTTTTGTCATCACTGCTGAAGAGAGCCGAATGGCTAGGACTTTCTGTGCTTGAAACCGACGGTACGAATGTTGTACTATTTTTTCTTTACCAACATAAATAAATATTATGCTTTTCATTTTTAACTTAAATTCTTTATTTCCGAGCACTCTGCTTGGATTTGTCCCACTATATTACAAAGAATGTATATGTAAATTTAGCCGCCGACTCGATTTTACATAGTAAAATTCCTCTCCAATAATTAACTAATTTCCGATGGCAGAGGGGTTAAGACGCTTGACTGCAAATCAGTGGCGATTTGTGATCGGGGTTCGCGCCCGCCGAGCGCTGAGAATACGCTTCCTGCAGTGAAGATTGCGTTAGTATGAAACATCGATGTCTGTAGGTATTAAAAGAATTAATATGTATTTGAAAATATCACATATATATATATATATATATATATATATAAATAATTAAGTTCAAATATTAACTAAATGAACAACACCATTACTTACTATAAGTGCTCAATAAATATTAGAGCTTTTATATTAAAATAAACATAGTTTTAGTATCGGACTATTGTTTCTGAACCTTCTCGGCTCCTCCTCAGGGATATACTGATTAGCAAAGATAAGATTCGACAATAAACACTCATAAACAACCAAAACAAAAGACAAACAACACACAAATTACATTTAAACATTTTCAGAGAAACCTTTTTTGCATAATATGACACTTTGACATCTACCTATCGATGCATAAAAAATTCGGTCCGTCTAGACTTCCCCCGTTCCCCTTTCTCCAACTACATACGCACACACACACAGCGATGCACACTCACACCAAACATACCCACGCTTATACGCACACATTTATATACTCCAAACACACATACACCCCTATATATAGATGTTAAAATAAAAACATATATACATATATATATATACACACATACATATACACGCATATATACATGTATATATATATATATATATATACACTCACACATATATATATATATATACATATACACATATATACATATATATATATGTGTATATATAGATATATATATATATAGATATATATATATATATATATATATATATATATAGATATATATATATATATCTATTTTGCGTTCAGTATTAATAATTTTTATTTGATTTTATGTAAACATTTTCCCAATAAGCTGCCAAATAGATTGGTATATACATGAAGACAATCGCAATTTATAATTTAATTAAACTTCTTAACCAATATCAATCATATTTACCGACGAACTTTGTTGATCCGGCCACAATATTATTTCATTAATTAATTGAGAATTAGAAACCAGGTTTTTAATATCGACTAATTATCATTTTTATCTAGTTCTTTATGATAATTTACTTAATACTTTATTATTTGTAATAATTTTGCGTTATTTTATAAAAGAATTGCCTTTTTATTTTTTTATTTTAGATTAATTATATTCTCTCTTTCTGTTTCTATCTATATTGATTTAGTCTAATGGACGTTTAATTGATATTAATTTAGGTTCACTAATTTTATCATTATGTTTACCCTTCAATAAACCTCTACTTCTAATATGCATTCTAAACCTTGTAACCTATTTATTTTACATCTCCTGGTTACTAATAGTCATCCCATCCTCCGGAGTTTACATAACCTATCATGTATATTAAAAACCCACCAACATATTCTGAAAACTATATCTATAATACAAACACTTATATCTATACTTTCCGAAATGTTAATTAATAGTGGTTTTGATTAACCTATCTTTTTTTTTCCTTAAGAAAAATGTGCTGTTGTATTAATTATGTATTCAAGGTCTCTACATCAAGTTATCCTATGATTAAATTAGTTAACTCCATCCTACTTATCATTGTTTATTATTATACATAAATTACGCGATCCTTTATCATTTGTAATAAGTTAATGTTATGTTTAAAGAGATAGTGAGTTTAATTTCTAATCTTTGTTTTTATTTGTAATTGATTAATTATTTATTTATTATTTTTTTAATGTATTTATTTATTTATTTTTACTAATTTATTTATTTATGTATTTATTTATTTTTAAATTATGTTTATATCGTTCTCACAATACTTATATTAGGTGAACTTTTTGAGATGCCTGCAATTGTAACCAACCTCGTTCCTCTGGTTTAGTAGAGCATTCTTATTAGGAAACAAAACTATAGCCAGTATTTCATTTAAACACAGAAAACAGGTAGGGTTATTTAGTGTAAATACTGAGGCCTTTTTTAACGTACTCTATTTCACTACAGGAAATATGCCATTTCTGTGTATATATATATATATATATATATATATATATATATATATATATATATATATATATATATATATATAAACCTATATAAATATATATATACATATATACATATATATATATATATAAACCTATATAAATATATATATATACATATATACATATATATATATATATATATATATATATATATATATATATATATATATATATATATATATATATATATATATACATATATATATATATATTTCGGTGGCAACCCATTTATTATACACGCGTCCTTGAAGACCACGGAACTTTCTTTCTTCGCTATTTTTCTTGTTAATTTCTTAGCGCGGCGAGCGATTAGTCGGTGTTCTGGTGTCAATTGATTGGGTATGGCAACTAACGTTGTATCCTTGGCCATTGCTTGAGAACTTTTGTTCCTCCTACCGTCTTCAGGAGGGTGTGTCTTATTAGTAAGAACCGTATTTATTGTGTTATTATTAGTTATGAGAAATGAAAAACCAAAAATGAAACGTTTCGTCTTTATTTGTAAAACTTCCCCAGGATGATAATTTAAAGTAAAATGTCATGAAAGTACATGAAAATATTGGTTCATTCGTGGAGGCAACAAGGCTCAGTAAAACGTGTAGTGGGAAATATACGCCATTTAAAAAACAACTTTCTCGGCCAAAAAACACCAAATAAGTTGAAATTGACGAAGAGACAGCGAATTAATATTTAAAGGCTAGGTCAAAATTCTAGATTGCCCGTTGACAAACAAGACCAGTCTAAATAATGGCAAAAACTTATATTCGACCAGTAGGCAATAAAGGCAAGTGTGCGGGTGTAAGGGAAGGAAATGGTGCGGGTGTGATTTATAAGTGCGATTTAAACTCAGATTGTGAATGTGAGGGGTAGGTAGCTTAAAGGTTACAGTGGACGATAGTGTAGAAATTAGGGTTCAACTCTGACATTACAGGCATAGAGAGTAAACTAAAAATATTAGCCAGGACATTCCTACTAGAACTTGATAACAAGCTCTGAACAAGGAAGGACACCCCCAATCACTTTGATATTACTATGGGAGCTTCGGCCTCAGCCCAGGTTACTGACCTGGTATGTTTGTACTTTATGAGAGAATAAAGGTTTAATTAAACATATCCAACAGCAACCAGCAGCCGCACCCCTTACTTGTTGAATCTGCAGTTAACCCAGAGATTGCCACTTAAACAGCGATTGTGTACAGAAGGACGTAATATAGGGTTGTACTGGGAAACAATTCCCCCGTTCCACCAATAGTGTAAGCAATCACAGTCAACACTCCACCCAAATTCCACATCTCTCAACAACCCCAATCCGTCTCTCCTCAAGACCCCCACATATAAAGCCGTACCTCTAACCAATCACCCCCGATAATGAATAGTGTCCTTGGGCTAACTGACACTTTCTCCATAGCCAGTCCACCCTACCCCTTCGACCAATCTCACTCACATAACCTGAATCCCCAAACCCACATCTCCTCTAATACCACTAGCAATTTTAATACAACTATAGCATCACCTTCAAGATACACACATACATTGGGGCATCCGCTTTTCCCATTAAGACACGGATCTCTAACCATATCTCCTCCTTTAAAAATAGCAACGATAATAGCACTGGCACATACCTCCCCAATTGAATTAGAAATCTCAATCTTAAAAATACCTCCTACTCCCTTGACGGGTTAATACTTAAAACGTACAAATCATATACCCCAGGTTAACCCCACTGCCAACTTTGTACATTGGAAATATTTATGATAGCTACTGCTACTAAATCTAAAAATATTATAAATTCTAAGAATGAACTCATCTCTAGTTGCAGGCATGAACGTAAATTTAAGTATAGCTACCATACTGATCCCCCTGACACCCCTCCCCCAGTTTATTAACTACCCTCCCTACATCTCGGATTTACCCTCCATACATCTTGAATGTATTCTCTGATAGTTCTGATTCCTTTTGTCCTATAACTCTGCATATATCTCCCTCATTCCTTTACCTTTTCTCTTAACTTAAAAAAATTACCCATGAATTCCGTTAGCTTTACAATCTCCTTAGTGTTTGTACCTCTCTCTCCACTACCCTCTAAATCGGTGTACTTAACCTCCTTGATCGTGTAACCTTTATATAGTATCAATTATTTTTGCTTGAACTTCCTTTAATACACTAGTTCGCTTCTCGTCAATATGTCCATTCTTTTTAATCCCTTTCAACCTTATAAAAAAAACACCACAGTTGGATTAGACCCACGCCCTCGTATTTACTTATGATTTCCCTTATCTACCTTTAACCCCTTTTCACACTTCGATATCGAACTGCTCACTACTTTCTATGTGCATTCTAATTAAAGTTCCCCCCCCCCCCGGTTAAACTTCTAAATATTTTTTTGTTCCCACTCTTTTAATAGCCTCGACTATTCCCCCCTCGATCTCTTCTCCCCTCGCTCATTTCTCCAGGACCCTACTTGATCCCGACCCCCGCCCTCACTCTACATCTTTTAACCCCCATAATATTTACTTTTAACTACCATCCCCTTCTCACTCTATTTTAAATTATTGTCACTATTTTAACCAAAGTATATATCAAATTCTATCTGCCATCATTAACCTATTTAAACATTTGCTTAATTAACTTCCATATTTCTTTACTCTTGAATTCTTTTTGATTAAAAGTTTGATTTTCCTACATCCAAAAACTACTAGATTCCCGTAACAACATATTTCACTTCAACCCAAATCTTTAACCACTTTGAGGAATTCCACTCCGATTCAATACTCGACGTCAAATTAGCTTCTCCTTATTCTAATACTCCCGGATTCCAATTTTATCAACTATTCCCTCAATTATATATTTCTTTATCTGTTAATCCATAATTTTCCTTGCGGGCTTAAGAATAATTTTATTTTGTTTATTTCATTATTTTTATTTTTTTTATTTTTATTTTTTTCTATTTCTACTCTTTAAATATATTTTGTCTCAGTGTTTATAAGTAATGTCATCTTGTTGAACACCTAACCCAACTCCCTTGTTCATAGGCCCACCCCCAACACATTTTGGTATTTTAATTCTCCCTTCCCGCACTCACCGACTTGCCCCTACCCCACTACCAATTTCTAGTTGAACCCTATTTTCACACAAGCGTCCACTGTCCCCTTTAAGCGACCTACCCCTCACATTCACAATCTGAGGTTAAATCGTACTCATCCATAACAAATAGGTGCCTTTTCTTCAATTACACCCCCTCACTCTCCTTTCTTACCTACTGGTCGCATATGAGCTTTTGCCATTTTTTAGCCTGGTCTTGTTTTCAACGGGCAATCTAGAATTTTGGCCTAGCCTTTAAATATTTATTCGATGTATCTTCGCCAATTTAAACTTATTTTATGATTTTCGGCCGAGGAAGTCTTTTTTAAAATGCCGTATATTTCCCACCTCACGTGTTACTAAGCCTTGTTGCATCCACGTTGGATCGTTTACCCTCTGGATTCCATTTATCTTCGCCGCACCTGTAGTTTGACTTTGAATCCTCTCATGTCATTTCTCTTGCATTTTAACAACCAACCTACCTACACTTCACTTTTTTCCGCTGGACTGTCTGACACCGGCCACCTTTGCAATCGGGCATTTGCTTGCATTTGGGCAGAGTTTTGCCTTGTGCCCCCCCATTCTTTATTTTACTTTTTCAAATTTTGAATATTGACCTTTTCCAACTTATCTATCCCAGCAATTTCCGCTGATGATAAGATTGTGGTCTTGGTAAAGCCTGGCTTAAGGAACACATGAATTTTAATGAATTGCCTTTTTGCGGAATATACCATGCTCTGAGCTAGTTAATTAGAAAAAAGATCTGGCTTTTGCTTTTCTAATTAATTTCCATCCTTCTCCCTATCTATCTGCTCTATCCTGTGTATTGAGCTGTATACTTTTTACAATAGGTTTTACCTTTCCTAAAAGTTAGCTTTTAGTCCACCACTTTATATATATATATATATATATATATATATATATATATATATATATATATATATATATATGTATATATATATATGTATTCATTTTTTTTATAAATACAGTAACATGTTGTATTCATGTATACGCCCATGAAAATGTTCGCATAATATGTGTATGTATGTATTAAAAATTATTATATATATATATATATATATATATATATATATATATATATATATATATATATATATATATATATATATCGTGCGTATTTGGACAGCATTTTATGATTTACAGACATCTGTTTTATCATGACTTATTTAAATTTTCTTGTATTAAAAATTCAGGCTATTTTAAAATACATCCGTGGACCGAGAATGAGAGTAGTTTTTCAGAAGTTCAAGTTGAACCATCTGAAAAAGTGCTCTCATTCTTGGTCCACGGAAGTATTTTGAAATTGCCCGAATTCTCAAAATTAGTTTCGAATAAGTGCGTTCCACCTTAATTCTTGAAATCTTTCAATGCTGCTTTCTGGAAACACTTTCTTTTCTATCTTTAAATCTCCTTTCACTAGACACCTGATAAACACACATTTACCAACTGGACAAACCCCATATATATTTACACGCACAGTCTAACCTTCCAGCACTTAATATGTTTTCAAATTTTGAATTTTAGGTTTTCCACAGCCAACTTATATATCAATGTAATTGCTTTGATGATAACATTTTAATCTTTCGAAAGCCTTGGCTTATGGAAAGAATAAAGAACATGTTTTTATCAGGTACACCTGGCATTGAACAATCGAAGTGAAATGAATTTGGCTTTTGTACATGTTAATCCCTCTTCTTTGAGCTGTATGTTGAGCTTACACTATTTCACTTTAGGTGTATCTACTAAAAGTATACTTTTAGTTTCATATATATATATATATATATATATATATATATATATATATATTTAAAGAAGGACACATTACTATTAAAATATTGCATAACATTACCTAAAATTACCTAAAACTGAACTGATACGAATTTTATTACAGCGAAAGTTGAGATGCAAGGAGTTACACTAATCCTTAAACAATGTGTATGGATTTTAGGTAATTTTAGGTAATTTTATGCATTGTTTGATATTGCTATATCCTTCTTTAAATTAATTGCTCTACTCAACGTATTGAGCTTTACTTTATCATGATAAATCACTTCAACGATACGGAAGTTACCGTTTATTCTATTATATATATATATATATATATATATATATATATATGTGTATATATATATATATATGTATACATGTATATATGTGTATATTTATATATATATATATATATATATATATATATATATATATATATATCATCTCAAACATGATCTTAGTTAGAATTCTACTTTAAAGCTCTCTGAATTACGCTAATAGCGTCTCAGCAGTGGAAAGTTATGAATTAAAGATATTTTCAGATGACATATATATAGCAAATGCTACTGACAGAAATATAACGAATATCTGCGCTGTTTACACCTCTTATGACCCACATATAAAACAGGACAAACTGATATTTACATTTGTATATCGTCACATTACGCCCCAATGATTACAGTAATCATTTTTTTTTAAATTTTCATTCTATTTACTGATTTTAACCTGTAGTAGTTCTTTGCAACCATTGTTTCCATCGATATACGTGACCCCCAGTCGTCCATGATCCTCATAACATAACTATATACAAACATACTAAGAGATATAATTATTATAACTCATCAATATAGGGATGACCGTCCTACCAATAAGTCTCTATTGAATAACACGTTGTAGCAAGTTATGTGTGTGGCTATTGATATGCTCTAAAAAATTGACGCTATTAGTATATATTCTTTAATGTACATCTCAATAATAAATTCATCGTTTTTGTTATTAGCAAACACGAATGTCAGCAACGTGTCATTTATCACTAAATGACTTTGACTCTTTATTTCTCCTATTTTAGTCTGCTTAGCCATTCTTAGAGAGATTTAAATATATATACAAATCATAACAGAAAAAGTAAATTAAATTATTTAAATACCAAAAAATGCAATTATACGTTACGTCGTTTTGTTTTGTTAGTAAAATAACATACTACAATTCTAAAAGTGATATTGGTTAATGGTTTTATTTTTACATGTTATATATTATTTTTATATGTTTTATATTTAAGTCCTACATTTTTGTGATTAATATATATGGCCGAAATTGTATCATCTGTTCATATTGATATGTCCAATGTCGTTAGTTATAGTTCTAATCGAACGTTTTAATAATCGTTCTAAATACAAACGTGCGTGTGTAAACTGAATGATTTTACAAATTGTCCTTGGGTATTCTTCGTATATTAATGTTACGTCTTGGCCAAATTACATACGATTAAGAACGTTTTAGACATCGGTTGTGTTGTACTCGTAATTTCAAACTAAAACAAGTATATGCTTCCTAATAAAATACATTAGATCAAAAGGAACCAACCTTATCCCTTGTTGCATGACCATCGATAGATTTTTTCGTAGTTGTTTACTTTCTTGTTGACATTGTTGCATAATATGTTTGTAACAGCTGAAGTTGTAATTAGGATTTTGTCGAATAACACAACATACATTAAATATTAAAATGCCATTTGTGTGCCAATCTACACAAGAGTATATGTTATTATAGTGGTGAGTGGTTGACTGTAACATGTCCGCATATCATGTCCGACAAGCAGATCATATTTTGATTAACTTAATCACCAAGTCTAATATGAGACGTTTTTCCCATGACGTCACATTATTTAAACAGTTCCAGTTACTGTGTACTTAAAAGTATCTATTCTTAATGGAGTTCCCACCATGTCTCTATATAAATATGAACACACTTGTTTTATATATAATAACAAAAAGTCAATTCTCCCGGGTGCAATAAGGCAAACTATTGTAATAACCAAAAAATATTCACGTGTGTTCACCCATCCACTTATGTGAATCCTTAAAGCGTGCTTCGGTAAATTATACTATACATATTCTTTTTAAAATATCTATTCCATTTTTCAGGGTAACCTGCCTCTTCTTCAATGCAACACCCAAAAAGAAAGTTAATGGCATGTTTACTCGCTACAAGTCAACTATACATCGTTACGTGAAACAATGTCTCATTTCTTAATGGAAATACTTGTTGGCGAACCACTTAACGTATTATTTTTTCTTCTTTTTTAATATTTTTTACATAGTAAAAATGGTTCGAAATATATATAAACAAACGATCGTCTCTTTCCACACATTTAAGCTATAGTATTCGACTATTCGAAAGTATTGTTAGTTACACTTTCTATATATATTCTTTATTACGCTTTAACGTACCGATGTCAACATGCATTCACTTATGTCGATATCGGCTTTCACATGTAATTATTTTGACGTTCGCAAAATAACTCATGTTCACAATAGTGAGAATAATATACACATCTCTTTTATTACCGGCTTTCGTTACTTTAATTTAATGTCTATTCACGAAAAACTATTACACAAATAAAGTATTGAACAATGTATTCAATATTATTCGTGGGAAATTCGGCTCTCAAAATAAAATAAAGCTGGAGTCATTCGACAAGGATTAATTCTTAGCCGGAATCGAAAACAGATTCCGGCAACAATATTTTGTATATGACACGTTGCTAGAGCAAGCTTTTCGATATAAAAAAAGTTTGCATGTATTCTCAAACACGGAAGAAAACATACATTCAGTTTAATTCATTTCTATGGATGAAAAATATCAGACGAATTTTTAAAAAAACGTAATAATAAACTGTTATTATTTGGGGAAGATCCCATTAATCAAACGTACTAAACGTTGCTACAGTCTCTCATAATTTTTATTTAGCATGATATAAACCATTTTTTTCGGGAATGGTCTGTATTGTAAGCATTATTCGTACAAAATGTGTTATTAACAGAAAAATATGTATATAATTATTTGTTTTACGACAGTGCACACTCAAATTTCTTGGATGTTGTAATGTGAACGAAATACGACCTTTAAAATGTTTTCAGTCGATTCTTAGATATAAGTGTGGTGCGAAAACACAATAATTAATTGTTGACGAATGTTTTATCTATAAATATTTTTATTGAATGTTTTGAATACAAGTCACTCATCCACTAAATATTTTCACCGAACATGATCCCATGAAAAATGTTGCCATCCAAGTAAATAGGACGATACGCTTAGCATATTTACTCGTTTAAAACTGGTGTTACTTCTAATTGCATACATAATACTACATGTGTTTTAACCGGCATTACATTCCATGAGAATGGGGGAACACAATGCGAGAAATTGATAGTTACACAGTGATTAAGAACTTACTGAATTAGAACATTTTCTTGCTTAATTGTAGAATAAGAATTGAGTTTCATTCAAATACAACACAATCAAAAATATGTCTAGAGGGAGACGACGTTGATTAACTTAATCGAGTATAGTTAAAGATACGAACGACGGAATACATAAATGGGTGTTTTCCACTATGTTAAGTCGATTCGAACAAGTGATTACAGACTTTGCTAAAATCGTAAAGTGAAACGTTCATCTATATAACTGTAATGTAAACTTTCTGAAAGCAATGCATTTTTTCGTCGCCTTTGTCTGAAATGTCTATTATTCATCACGCATTGCATCTGCGCACAAGACGATGAGCTCCCAGCAGTTCTGAGTTGAAAGCAATTTCTTGCGTAGAAAAACGACGGCTATATTCAGCTGTGTATCGAAGCGTGGGAGCGAACTGATGAGTGCATTAGACTGAAGTAAAGAGTGCATTTTAAATAGGAGTAATGTACATATATATATATATATATATATATATATATATATATATATATATATGTATATCTATATAAATATTTATGTATATATATAAATATTTAATTATTTATACATACATATTTGTATATATATAAATAAATATATATGTATATATATATACATCAATATTTATGTATATATGCATATATATATATATATATATATATATATATATATGTATACCCGCGGGCATAAACATATATATATATATATATATATATATATATATATATATATATATATATATATATATATATATATATATATGTGTGTGTGTGTGTGTATACACGCGGCCATTTCATAATATTATCATACTTTATCCGTAATTCATAAAAAATGGCCTCTGTTAATGTTTCACTAAATAATAACACCTAACTAGTAGCGTTGCAGATGTTACTAATGCCTACATAGAATGCTCGTTTAGTGCGCGTATTGTCGCTATCATGTGTTGCTTTATTTTATGATGCCCATTTGATATTAAAATGAAAAAATATATAATTTAAGTTTTCACATTTTATATTTATAATAACAGAGAACGTACGGGTACAACGTCTGCTTTAACGATCTGCATGCAGATGTAATATTATACACATACAACACCATATTAAGTTAAACAAAAGAAAAGAGCACCTACATATGAACATTTATTGAAGTTGAAAAGACGTTGGCATCTTACTAATTTATATATATATATATATATATATATATATATATATATATATATATATATAGTGAATGTTTCTTTATTCAAACGTGTACACAGTCTGCTACACTGGCATGTCGATGTTTTCGATCTACAGCTATCGAGAGCTGAGTACTCATCAGGACGAAGGTTTTTTTTGTGATCCTTCTGCCTGATGAGACCTCAGCTCTTTATAGCTGTATATCTATAACATCGACATGCTAGTGTAGCAGACTAAGTACATTTTTGAATAAAAAGCATTCACAATGCAGCTCTATATTTTTATTGAGCACTCTTGTGTAAGCATGGTTTGAATCCCTTTGGATGTCTACCCTTCGGGTTTCTACCCTGTGTATTGTTCCCTACCTAGAGTATATATAAATATATATATATATATATATATATATATATGTATATATATATATATATATATATATATATATATATATATATATATATTAGAGAGAGAGAGAGAGAGAGAGAGAGAGAGAAATGTTACAGATGTTGATGTTTACCTAAAATATTGAGTAAATCCCTGAACAGCGTCAATAAAAGTCATCAGAGCTACCACATATTTGAGATGTCTTTTTAACTTATTTTCGTTATTTTTTATTTTGTTTATTTTTAAGTGAATTCAACTCCGTATATCCCATGTTAGGCGTTGTCAGTATTTAAGGTGGTGTATGCCCTCTGATAAACTGCCGAGTGCGTACCTTGCTAGGTGGCGAAACACATGTAAGTCACAATCGCTTTACAAAATAGATATATACTAAATACTAGTTTTGTTTCGTTGTGATAAATTCAGCCCGGATAATAATATATTGGTAAACTATCGAAATATGCATATATATATATATATATATATATATATGTATATATATATATATATATATATATATATATATATATATATATATATATATTTATAGTTATGTATATATATATAGTTATGTATATATATATATATATATATATAGTTATATATATAGTTATGTATATATATATATATATATTTATATATATATATATATATTTATATATATATATTTATATATATACATATATTTATATATATTTATATATATATATATATATATGTATATATATATATATATATATACATAAATATATACATATCCATATATTTATAAATATCTATATATATATATTTATATATATATATATTAATATATAAATATATGTATATGTATGTGGGTGTGTTAAACGAAACATGATGATACGCCAACATGAGGCTGTTAGTATTCAATAATCATTTTAAATAAAACAACGTAGGCTAAATATGTACATGTATGTACAGTGTTATCCAACATTTAAGATTACACATTTTAGGAATCCGCAAGATTGGTCAATAATAAAAAGTAAATGTCAGTAGTGACTTCTATATGTGAATTAAAAGAAAATCTAATGCATATAATTCTACTCATCACCCCTAATAAGTAAATATATATCACATTCTAGTTGAACAATGGATATGTGCTCGAATCATTTTTGTTTGCAATTTTAAGCAATGACCCATTAAAGAAGCAGGTAAGTAATTTTGAAGAAATTAGGAATAACGCCGTTCGTTGCGTGATTTTGATAACTGCTACATCATATGATACGATGTTTAATTATCAGTCTTATACGCGATTTTTTCGGATGAAAAACACATACACAACATCGTAAATGTGTGTCAATTAAATAAAATGTGGTAATGCAGTGTCAATAAGAATGTAATTTTCTTTTAATAGAAGTACATTATTACTAATAAGGAAAGAGTTAATGAATTCGAGTCCTAAGATAGCGACATATTTCCGTAAAGAAAGTAGATAGATTAAATGTAACAGTATAACATAATCATTGTTACCATACATTAATACATGTATTGTCTTACTATGTACTGTACAATATATTAAAATGAAACACCCACAAAATATGAGCTTGCATAACGGCCACCATGATATTGGTAAAAAGCATTTAATATAAACATAACAACTATTTTAATGATACGATATATCAAAATAAAAATAATTTTAAAAGTATAGTTAAGTTATAAAACCAACAATAACAGAGTGGCCAATACTGAAACGAAATACATCATGGACGGAAATGAATGTACCCTTGTGCCTATGTTTGTTTAATTCAATTAAAATATGAATAATTATATTTAGTGATACACAATATGTATACACTATTATAAGTATCATCACATCTTAAATGTATTCAGACAAGTTTCACCTATATTATGTTGGGGGCATGAATAAATTAAAACGGATAGTAATGTATATATATATATATATATATATATATATATATATATATATATATATATTGTATAATATACATATATAGAGAGATAGAGAGAGAAAGATTCACTTATATGTAAATATATACATATACATACTTTACATATCTATATACTAATATATAATATATATATATATATAACTACGTATAAATAGATATAAATACTATATATATAAATATATATATAAATATATTATATATATATATATATATACATATAATAAAAAAATAACAAATATATATTATAATATATTAATATATATATATATATATATAAATCAATATGTAAGTATATATATATATATATATATATATATATATATAATGAAAGAAGAAGAATAGAAAGGAATTAGAGAAGCAAAAGTCAAATTATAATTCTAATTCAATTGCTCAGAGCAAGGTACCGTCCGCAAAAAAGGCAATTTATTCAAGTACAATTTTCCTTAAGCCAGGCTTTTCAAAGATCAAAATCTTATCATCAGAGGAAGTCGCTGGGATGGATAAGTTGGCAAAGGCCAAGATTTAAAATTTGAAAAAATAAAATAAAAGTTGTAGGGGGAAGAAACACAGGGCAAAATTCTGCCCGAATGCAAGCAAATGTCCGATTGCTAAAAAGTCCGGTGTCGAAAAATCCAGCGGAGAGAATGAGATGTAGATAGGTAGGTCGTTAAAAGGTCCGAAAGATTGTGAGAGAGGAATCAAAGTTAAATTCCAAGAAGCCACAACTTCAAGAGCGGCGAAAATAGAAAATTATTGACAATTCCTTTTCTGATTGTTGTTCAGAAGTGATACTCTCATAGCTACTATTTTAAGTTAAATCATTATTTTAGAGTCCGTGGGCAACGACATGTACGAGTCCTGCCTGAGAGGAAATAAGCTGAAACAATAAAACTTGAAGTTATTTGCGGTGTTACGGGACTGCGTGTCATCTGTTATGTTCTATTTCAGGGTACAATATCTCTGTTTGGACTGAGGCAATTGGCAAATAAGTGTGCATTAAGAAAGGTGTAAACGATACCGGAAAAATCATCGGGGCTAGATTAGAGGTGACAGTGGCGAATGGAAAGCGATGACAGTAAAATTAAATTGAGTATTACATATAGCATCTGAAAGAAACACCCCTTCTAAAATCAACTAATATGCAAATGCCCATATATAAGCAGTACAAATAAACTTAGTAAGTAAATAAGAGGATACGTTTCCCGAATTATACATTTGATATCGTATCGAACATTTACTGGTTCTCAGCTCAGACATGTAAATGTGTACCATTTTGTGTTGAATGGAAGTCGCTGACTTTTTTATTTGAATTTGCTCGGGTTTTATATAGTGTTAGCAAAAGGTAAATACATAGCTTACATGAATAAACTATCTTTTTAATACTTTTTGAATAAGGAAACTGAACATGCTTGAACAAATAGATTGCGAAATTTTCCAGCGACCAAGTGGTCGTTGATTAAGTGATAAAGTATAACAAACAGGCATTTCAAACGGTAGACACAATGAGTTACAATATTCCAATATGCTTTATCAGATAGGGATTATCATAATTTTATTTAGAAGCTTGTAAGGAGGTTGGACTAAATACATTCGGTGTTGTAATTTAATTTCTCTTGTATTATGAAAGGGCCTGGTGTAAAATAGTTGTGTGGGAGAACAAAACCATTATAGAGGGGCAATTTTTGCTACCGTCTTCATGGTAGACGTATCTGATAATACATATCTATTGAAATAAATGTATGATATTTGTAAGGAAAAAACTATAAGAGTAGTGTTGTGATATACGAATCAAACCGTTGTGTAGGTCGTGAGTGGAAAATCTTAACATATGAAGCGATTGTGTTTTCCTACTTATGGAAGAACTTGCACATGAACATCGGCATTATTTTATCATATAGATGATTTTAACTAAAGCGAATAATGTAAGACAACACAATATAGTAACTGAGTAATATTATTTGATAATTTGTGTTCACCAAGAATACATATTATTCACATCTAATATTCACAACATTTCGGCCCATGTAACGTAGAGCGTTCTTCATGTACATGTATTCGCACTTGAGACTCAGTACTAAACATTTTATTTAATCAATTATTGACAATTTTCTTCATTGATTCTTTCATAAACGATTGGAACCGTTATCTAATTATAATGAAGGTGATGGTCAACACTTCTGAAAAATTGTGAATATTACAACCAATAGTAGAATAGTTGTCCAATAGTCCAAATAATTGCATTTATCAAACCTAATCTACAAAATTTATGTAATATAAAAAAAATAAGACCGTACATCTTATGGTAGAGTATTTTTTACAATATGACAATTGAGAAAACAGAGAAACAATATCACTATTTTTATTTGCCTCTTTGCGTATTTCTGAGAGAGTTTGTCCGTATGCCTCTCAGTTGACCGTCTTGAAAACATCATAGTATTCGCAAAGCTTACAAAGGCATATTTAATAAACGAATTGTATAACGTAAGCTTTATACATATATATCAACCTGCACGTATGTTACTATTAGGTTGCAAATAACATATTTGGTTCTTCATCATGTTTAGGCTTACATTAGAATGTGTGTTCGTCTGTTTTGAGTCGGAACTGTAAATCACAGCATAGGTCAATACAGTAACCTACCTAAAAAGTATTTGTTCACATAGATATAACCAAACTGAGAAAGGGGTCCCATACAACTATTAAACTATTTAAATATAGACAGATTAAACACAGGCAATAGCTGGACTCATTATTTATTTTAAAAAATGTGAGAATAGCCCCTGTTACATGAGGATAATACATATACGAATTAGAACTAAAATATGACATTTAAATACTCAATAGCAAACAGGTAAACCTACGAAATCATCTTTGACTATAGAATCACATACTCAATCTCAATGTTTGAATGACTTCTGGACATGACATACTACTTGAGTACGAATAATTGAACACTAAAGACATATTAAGAGAACAACATAAAATGAAAAATGTAATCAAAGGCAGAATTGATATAATCCAGATCGCTAACTATTGAACCAGCTGTAATGTATAAATAAGGTTCCAGAGAAGAAACCCGTCCTGTGACAAGTTAAAACTTAATAATAAGTTGATACTTTAAAAAAGATAGAATCATTACGACATATGCAGTATATGAACACGCATCTAAGAATAGCGAATATACTAAGATAAGTATACAATAACAAAAATATAAACGGTCAGCTTAGTCGAATAAGAACAAACTCTGTGGCGCTAAGATTATTCAGTATCGCTGAGTTACCTCGGAGGTACTGATATGCTACAAAAAACAAACAGTGCTGACAGTATATGTCTCATCAGAAACGGAGAGTACTCGAAAGTGTAAGTGACTTATTACAACCCGCATTCTGGAGAAACATCTCCGGCCATATTAAAAATACACAACATGGTAAATGATCTGCAATTCTAAGGGGCAATATCTTAAATACTTTATATCTGGGGGGTATTTATGTTATTAAGATTTCAAATAAATTCATAGAATTGTGAAAGCAATACAAAATAAGAGAGGACTTTGGTAGGCCCTCTGTGCGAGCGAGAATAAATATGAAAGAATAAGCAACTGTAGAAGGCTGACAACTTTTTTGAAACATATCAAAGCCAATATATTTCAGGAGCTTTTCGCAAAGCGTATTAAGAAGGAGGCTATTAAATCCAATGTTGCAGTTTTATTAACAATATACTAATAATTTATTATGGTAGATGCATATTCTACATTAAGCGAGGATTTTGATAACGATTAGTTTAAAAAAAGGATACACTTACATGTAGAATATAAGGTATGTTGTGCATAAAGAACATTGACATCATTGTAATATACGTGGACTCATGACCATATACACTTTAATATCGAGAAACATTGAATGTGTATTACATTTGAGTACTACACTATTAGAAAATGTCATTAGAAGTTTTATTGAGTCATTTAATTATGTTTCTGATTTCATAGATGAGGATTAGCAGTTGCCATTGTTAGTTTTATTAAGACGTCTGTTCTAATCTAGACTGTTATTATTATAATATTTCGGCCGCTGTAACATCCGGCCTTTTTTCAGATGTATCCTTTCGAACTCGGAGACATTTCTGTCGAATGTGGGAATAGATGTGTCATTCGTACACCTTCATCTCGCTTCCTTGATGTATCTTTACAATTGCTCTATCCCGTACATTGAGCTTAAATCCTTTCAATATACCAAGGTTAAATTCTCTTAACATTTACCTTGAGTATCATATTATATATATATATATATATATATATATATATATATGTATGCATATATGTGTATATATATATATATATATATATATATATGTATATATATATATATACTTTTTTCACCTCATAAGATTACACACTGCTGCAAAAATACTCATTAGTATAGTAATATTGAGAGAGTATTTGAATAATAAAGACGAAACTAAACTATGTGTGATTTTACTTTAATCATTATATATATATGGGTGTGTGGGGGGGTATTAACAGAATTCGATGAATTAGAAAATTATAATTGTTTGAAGAATTAGAACATCACGTCTTCCAAATGTGATCTTACGTTATGCTCGGATTCTAACTCTTCCTAATTAGATCTCAGTTTATAATAGCTGTTAATCGATGTCATCGATATGCCAATGTCGCAGATTTTGTGCATGTCTGTATAAATTAAAATAATAATACATAAAAGCTCTTTTTGATATTAAGCTTTTATTTTAAAAAACACGGTTGAAATTCTTTGTATTACTACCCTGTGGATGTTTTACCTGGAGTATTATAATTATTTTTATTATATGTATGTATGTATATATATATATATATATATATATATATATATATATATATATATATATATATATACATATATATATATATATATATATATATATAAATTAACATATGTGTGTGCATATGTATATATATATATGTACATATATATGTATATATATATGTCTACATATATATATATATATATATATATATATATATATATATAAACACAATCCTGTTCAAAAACTCAATAAGTTGCTTCTAATGTAATATACATGTTGTATATATATATATATATATATATATATATATATATATATATATATATTCACACATGGATTATACTTTATTATCAAATAGAATTAAATGGTAATGTGCCAATTCAGTAAATACTAAGAAAGTAGAATAATGCTAAGCATGCACATTTTCAATGTCGAAATATGTATTGAACTATACTCCTAAATACAGATTTAAACCAACCAACGCTTTAAAACAACAGTATCGTTAAAGTACTTGTCAATAATTTTACATCACATTCACTTTTGTATAATGGTAATTTGAAGGCTTTATTCAGTTTACTGTGCGAATTAAATAGTGACCCTGTTCGCCTGTAGTTCAAAGGTGACTAACTCAGCGGCAGCTGGTCAGGCCTATAGATTCAATTATCTAACGCTATCCGCGTATATCACGAAAGCCGCGTTTGTTGTCGATTGCCTACGGCTAAACCTGACAAGTCGGGAGGTCACGCTAAATGACAGTGAGTGGGATGAATCACTTCAAACTGTATTATATATGAATCCCCTGCTTCTTCTCGTGTCAGGTGTCATTTGCAGCCGCTTTGATGTCTCTTTAATCATACGCGATGTCTTTGTACTCATATTATAGATTGGCTGACATTCTCTCGATTCAAGTTTATTGAATCGTCCATAATGCTGTTGTTACGTTGTGGCGTGTGTCCGAGAACTATATCCATCCTTCCAAAAACGGTCATAGTTATATAACCAGACGTGCCGAAACGGGTGCGCAGTAGTGCCTGGTGGCGGATATCATAATAACGAAATTAAAGTGTGTGCGATCTGTAACCGTAATAAAGGAAGACGATTACTGATATGCTATCACCGCGTGTATACATAGTTTTAGTTGTAATAACAGATAAGTATTCATGTTATTGTAAAATGCTTACATAATGTCAACAGTATTTATATTCCACACTAAATAGTATTCCTAAAAACCTATAAATAAAAACATGGCTAGACGCCTACTTTAAGTAGGCCAAATCTGGGACCGATTTATGAAGAGACGGACATATGATATCTGCTATGTTAACAGCTTATCCAACTCGAGGTGGCCGTTGTTAAAATGTATTTACATGAATACACAAAACTCTTGGAGAAAAAGGCAGAAAGTGGGTTGCACAAAATTTGGTTCAGTTTAAATACAGTCAAAACTTTTTTTTTAATTTCTTGATTTTTTTATTTTTCTGGTCAGTTAGTTAACAAGATATCTCGGCTTAAAATGGACAGCCGTTTTGACCTAAACATAATTCCTGAGTTTGATGGGACTAGAACAGTCGTTGAATGGGTTGAGAAGGTGGAGTGAAGCGGCTTGAAAATATCATCCCACTCCAGTTAACTGGGGGAGCATTCGCAATTTATCAGCAACTAACTCAAGAAGAAAAATCCGATGCAGCACGAATTAAGTGAGCTCAATTTACTGCGTTTGCCGATGACAGATTGACAGCTTATGAGAAGTTCGAGGCACGTGTATTGCGTTCGGGTGAGACCGTAGACGTATATTTGGCAGATCTGCGAAAACTATCAGTGCTATTTTGAGGAATACCAGATAATGTGCTGGTGTGTATGTTTGTACGGGGGCTTCTCAACCCTGTAAAAAGGCTGTTGCGGTCCAACTCTAGGGTGGACGATATGACTTTAGAAGAGCTGTTGGCTAGAGCTCGAGCATTGATGAAAGGCAATGTTGAAGTGGGGGAACCAGTTGTGGCTGCGACACAGCCTACCCGAATCACTCCACCATGTTGAGAGATCTCTCTGGTCGTACCAAACAGTTATATTTAAAGGACAAAAATATTGTCTAACCAGGTAAGGATTCGTCTAAAAAATGGCACCTCTTATAATGCGGGCTGTGCTCAAGGCTGTGTTAGCCATGAATGAGAAGATAAGGAAGGGCAACATCGGCGTATATTGATGATGATATATATATATATATATATATATATATATATATATATATATATATATATATTAATGAACGTGTGGCGTCGACACAATCGGTAAGGAAGCATCTGGACCTGTACGAACTAACTAGTAAGGACCGAGAAAAACTGAAACATGTTGCACGAGTGCCGGGATTCGAAATGTGAGCAGAGTATTGCCAACTGATGGGCCGAGAACTATGACACGAATATGTCTCTTCTCCCTGTCTGACAAACTGGTGGGGCACTTTCCATTGTGTGGATGGCTTCGAGTGGCAACATGCTTTATTAAACCTTACGCTACAACTGGTACACATAACTGGGATGACAAGGTTAGCGATACTCCACTAGAATGTATGATAGCAGATACACTTGCCCGTGTACAGCAATCAGATCCAGTCAGAAGAAAATGGTGCGTGGCCACAAAGGAACTGAGTGTGTTGGTTGACGCAAGCTCGCTTGCTGTGGTCGTAGCTCTCGACGCCAGTGGAGCCATCGTTTACGATGCAAGCCGGTTGCGACCAACAAAGGATACCCGACATATAAAAGTGGCATAGATGGATGTCGTACTTAAAGGACTAAACCTTGCACTGAAATAGAATGCACATGTGTTACACGTAAAAACAGACTATGTGTGTGTGTACCACTGGGTGCCCAATGCGCTCACGAGAAAGTCTCGATTGAGCACAAAGGCTGTAAGTAAGATGCTTATAAGGCGGAGATCAAGCACGATACTCTCACTTGTGAAAAGTACGACAATTGGGTTGATATAGCACTAGTAACATCTGACCAGCACCGAGCCGACTCCCTTACGAGAGTTCCACAGCGGTGGCTCAATGATGTAAAGAGAGAGATTGAACCAACACAGCCAGTGTATGATTTTGCCACAGGAAAACTGAACCCAAACTAGATGAACGAAATTCATCGACATAGTGGACATCCTGGTATCACGCAAACAGTATATTTTGTGCGTAGAATCGAACCGTTTGTGTCTAAAGCGGCAGTGAAGGCAGTTATTCGGAATTGTGAGGAATGTCAGACAATAGACCCAGCTTCAGTTCAATGTTCAGTGTGCAGGACATATGAGACCGGCTAGGCATGGACATCACACACTACAATGGTTGCCATTTTTTTGGCACTGATCGATTGTGGACCCGCACGGTGTTCAATATGACGGTCACTACAACGGCAAGACACTGCACAGGTGATCCGGCAATTAGAATCAGTGTTTTTTTGTACGTGGCCCCCCATCCGAGATTCTGACTGATAATGACACGGTCTCCTACAGTCAACAGTTCAGGCAGTTCTATGAACGAGTGGGATGAAAACTTTCGATCACGCTGTACATACCGGTCATCAGGGAATGGTATTATAGAAAGGTGTCATAGGACAGTGAAGAGGATTGCTGCACGACAGAGCTCCCCTGTTATGGAGGCTGTGTATTGGTACAAAGGGTGATGTGTCCGCGTCATCAGAACCTGCACATTTGTTGTACTCATACCAGATCAGAGTGAAAGGAGCCAATGTTGTGCCTCATCCGAATCACCATGGACTCTTTGTACTTTATTAAGAGGGTGACACAGTTCGGGTGAAAAATCCACAAGGACGTTGCACGTCGGAATTCAGATAAGGCCGTGTCACTGGAGTAAACTCCACAGTCGGTGGTTGTCAATAGCCCACCTCGACATGTAGGAGATGTGCAGCCACGTTAGCACCGGTAGTGGACGACAATGATGACACATCGTCAGAGAGTACTGAATGGAGAGATCCAGATTCCGATACAAGTAGTAGTCGTTCTGCATCTGAAAGTGAGGAACAGGACACCCGTTCCTTGGCTGCGATACCTTATTCCATTGCCAATTCAGGTCCTGGTACATCTGATGTAAGAGAGAAAGAAATAACTGTTCTACTACGGATAAGTACTAGGATAAATCGACCAGCCACCATCGGTCACTTGTGTGATCATACGAACAGGGAGTAGTGTGACAATAAAGAGGAACACTCACCATCAGCAAAAAAGAATGAGGTGCTTTGCGTGTCGTATGCAGATTTAAAAAAGGTTTCTCTTCATATGTGTAGGTGTTTATGTTTGTCTGATTTGCATATGTGGATATCAGGTGATATAAATACAGAGGACAGCTGGGAAGGAGGAGAAGCGATTTTTGATTGGAGAGAGAAAGGCAGAGAGAAAGTGGGTCGCACGAAATATTGTTGGACATTGAATGACAGTTTACACTTTTGGAGAAAAAGGTAGAAAGTGGATTATACGAAATTCGGTTCGGTTGAATTACAGTCGAAACTTTTTTTTAATTTCTAAATTTTTTTA
Source organism: Sepiola atlantica (assembly GCA_963556195.1). NCBI lineage: Eukaryota > Metazoa > Mollusca > Cephalopoda > Sepiida > Sepiolidae > Sepiola > Sepiola atlantica. The sequence goes on from OY744526.1 coordinate 144,069,393, forward strand.
TTTTTCTGACACAGTAAGTCAATTTTATTTGTACATATCGATGCAATACACTAAATGTTGAGTGCTGGACACCCGAGAAGCTATGGGCATCTAAACGCAAGTGAGGTTTTTTATCTTCACGTTTTGGGAGGCAGATTGAGTGGGCAACTATTTGCAATGCGGAAACATACGTGTTTTTTACAAGTTGTCTTTTTAATGTCTGGAAACACGTAAATTTGAGCACTCAAATCGTTTGTGAGTGTTGGCACTGCATCTGAGGTGTGATTTAGGGTAGAGTGCTGAATCGAAAGAGAAATGTAAAGATAATATAGACAGCTGTCGATGTATAATTGGTTTGAATGTTGGACTCGGAAAGGTTACTATAACACAGGAACATTCATGGTTGGGAATGTCTCTCAAACCGGTTAAACAAATAGAGATTAATCTTACAAGCATTTAATGTACACATGAACTGTGGGCCGAATTCCACTACATACTTGAGGTTATTTGCTAAAAATTCACTATAACCTTCGATATGTGTGCGTTCCGCAGCAACTATACTAATCTATGCTGCGATTGTATCAGGTCGGTCGGTAAGTAAAACACGGAAGAATGTAGGTCAACGAATCGACACATGAGCCACACTTTCATTACTCCAATATTTTTGAGTTGGCCGGTAATCCATTTTTGAGAGTTCCCTTGGAAAAAAAGATCTGGTATTTAAGAAGAATTTGGATGTACCAATGTTTACCGCCTTAGCTTCACTTGTGTTATCAACTGTAAGGAGTTTGCATTCAATGATGCAAGATATCCGCAGTTAAACACCATATATTACATCTATACTGTTCGCCAGATATGGGCTCAATATATATTGGTTTAAGGATCTGCCTATAGCCGAATTCTAAAGATTTTACACTCATGTCGCGATCATTTTGCGAGATTGTTTTTCACAAAGGTCTTTAAAAACTAATCCCACAGATGCAATTTTACAACAATCAGATTCAACTAGGCATTCATCATAGAGTTTGGAGAGGACCGGGGTCAGCGCGGTTGAGCATTTTTATTATAAGTATTGTAGAAATGATGAGAACAGTTCTACATGCTTTTTAGATGCCATGTGTGTTTATATATCCAAGATAGTGGAACGGGTAATGACGAGACTATCAGGTTCATTTTTTTCCGTTGTTGGAAATTGAGAAGGAAGTAGATTGTGGAATCCGAGGGTGTAGTTTAAGGCGACCGCCATAGAAAAAAGTGTCAGCTTCATCCGTTACTGTTCAAGCGACACCATTGTTTTTAGATAGTAGGGGAGTTGTGTCTTGTCTTTCGTTAAACACACTTGTATACATTTTCCAACAATCGCTTGTTGTAAATTACTCCGAATTTATGCATTTTCTGTTTATCTCGGTATACCTTCATTTAGCTGAGGATATAACACTCGTAGACTAGTTTATTAATGCTATAAATGTGTTTATATTTGTAACTACCTGAAATCGCTGTAATTGTCGGAATTCTTGCTTCCTATGCTCAATTGCTCAATTGCATTTACACTGGTATTAATGCACGATTGTAGCGAGTGGGGTAAACTATAGAAGGTCTGCTTAGTGGAAACCGTTTATATACGTTGTTTGGCCTTTTCTGTTCTTTTTTCATTTGCGTACTGTTCAGCAATGCACAAAAAATGCCACTCTTGTCGAAATCTCTTTGAACATCACTGAGGTATTCCAAATCATTCCGTTGATAATATCTCGTTGTAATCAGTAACGGCCATTCGGTTTAAAATGTAACGTTTTACTTTATAGCCACCCTTATTACCGAGTGATAAATATTCCGGAGTACGCTATGGTCATCGTTACACAAGCCTGATACAATGTTGTTATAAAATAAATCGATCTGGTAGAAAGGTTGGGAAACCCCCTTTTCGTGATAGAGAATGCGCAATAAATAAATAATGTGTGCTGTTACAAGCTATGTCTGTGTAATTCAAAAAACAAGCCAAGTGTTGTGGTGGAAGTAAATGACAAGTGGTAATCGGATCTCCGTCAAAATCGAATGCATAATCGAATAGTTTACTGTTCATGATTGAAAGAGAGTGTTAAGGAAACATAAACATAATTAACACTGTGTTATAAGGGAACCCTAAATAACAGATACTCTAATTCTGTGATTCTAGATACGCTTCCCAAGTCGAAGGAAGAGTGTTACCAATACAGACTACGACCCCGTATATGTGCTTACGATAGAGTGAGAGGAATGCTGTAATTCTAAATATAAATATAAGACATTATCGGGGCGTATATTAGTTTCGGCATATACGAGATAACCGCACAAGAGGGGATTCTACATCAGCGATGTTAGTTCTAATCCCTTTGATATTTGTAAAATATAGCCTAAAATATGGGCCGATCTAATTCTAATGTGTAGAGTTTCTATTTTAATCGTATTCTTTATATTGTCATACTATCTTATTCTTAATTTAGATTGATCCAGTTTAGAAAATATATGTGTTTGGAATGATCTTAAGCAAAATCTAACGGTGTGCAGTTGTTGCCGCTGATACGTTTAAATTAGTTTTCCATGGGCGACATGGCACTACAGTTATCCTGATATAATACATCTGCTGATAGAAAAGCTACTTTTCCCGCTATGAAATAATTAAGGTTCTTGTACGACCAGTCTTGAACAGAAGACAAAAAGGCTGAAAACCATTTACCAAAAAATGCCTTATATATTCCTGTGAAATAAAATTATTCCAACTGGATAACCCATTTCAGTAATTCAATTAAAGAATGTTTGGGTTAACCTAGAGTCTTAATTTGCCTTGTGGACTGTAGCGTAGATCGTTTAAGTAGTTTTATGTTATATTGTATTCCAAACGTATACAGCGGCTGTTCATATATCAGCTGACACAAGCGTCCGCAGATAAATACTAACTAATTCATAAAGATTGAGAAAACTATGTGTTCCACTTAACACACAGTATTATTCCCCAAATCAGAGTATTATGTATCATAATTGCTTCCCTCTAGAGACACCCATTGTTTCTTAAGCGTAAAGATAACAGGTTTAGAAATACTATTTTACAAGCAATGTCAGATCTATGCCAATAAAAATTGTAGATATGCAACTTAGGGTTTATTTATTTGTAGGTGTATTGTATAAAGGAACCTAAATATACTAAATCTATGTGGGTGTTACTTACTTTGACAAACCTCAAAGATGGATTATGCCCCCTATTAATATATGTTTATATGAACCTGTTTGCATGGTACTTAATTGGAGAAGCGCATTACAGCGATGCCACGGATATTAACTGGTGTCCCGAGCAGGCATATGCAGTGTGCACTATATCCTGAAAGTTTGCATGCGATTGCATAGTAGAACTCGTCACGCGCTCTGTACGCCCTCTTTAGGAGTTTAATATATTTAAAACGACTGATCGATTAATTAAAAATAGAAATTGGTAAAAAAATAAACATTTAATCAGTAAACTGTACGCGTTTATAACTATCAATTACAACTATGAGTCAAATTAAAAAAGGTGTAACGAAAATAACATTCATAAAATGTCATATGCTTTATATACTGCATGCATCTTCATGTTCATATATTGGAAGGTGAATATGAAAGTGTATTATTGGTCGATGATACATTAGAAAAATATAAATCAATTCTAACTTTTTACCACAAGGATTTCTTATGTTGTTTTTCATATAATTATTTAATAATACCGTATTTAAATAAATGTCTATATAAATACTTATTAATAAAATATATTTTAACTCTCAAATTTAGCTTTGTACAAAAGAAGCCACAGGCATTATTCTCATTTAGAAAAATGTATGGATGTTTCATATTTTTAAATCAGGCCTATTTAATATTGATTTGTACTTAAAAGCTTAAATGATATTTCCCATATTTTAGAGAAAAAATCTGAAAATATTTTAAACACTTTTGCATCTTAGAGTGAAATATATATGCAGAATAAGTATCGGGCCATAACAAAAGTGAGCGAATTCTTTTAATTCTTTATTGAGAATAAATGTTTAATATATTGAGTCTTGCAGTGCACACATGTATAGTTTTATGTTACAAGAAAAGTATTAAAAGTAGTAATAATTAAACGATTTTTTTTAGAAATCGTATATTTGAACTGTTTATCCGTTAACACCATATCGACGAGGTAAGTTCTATTATAACACGTGGTGTAAACTGAAAAATCGACTAATTATTGTCAATCAAACACTTTCTCTAAGTGTACATCAGCATTCTCACTTCATATCTTTCCAAACATTAGTATAGACATTTGCATCAACATTATTGTAAACGGTTTACCGATTTCATAGTATACCCTATCGGTATGTATACTTTAACATGCTCTATCGGGTATGGATCAACTCTAATAAAAATCAGAATGCACACTGTAAATGAGAAATTGTAAATTATTCATTAAACATAAGCTTTTGTTTACTGAATCTCAAAGAATACACCTAAAATAGTATTATAAGTCGTTTCCTATACACACACTCTACCGGGTTATGATGGTCTAACTGTCAAATTATCAAACTCACTGACTAAGCCGCTAAACATAGCCAAAATATGGTAATAGACGTCAGACTGATCTCTTCAAATACATTCGACGGAAGTCTTGAATATATGTTTTTTGTATCATGTTTATTATTATAAACCGGAAGTGAGTATCTGAATATGTTTTAGAGATAGCTTATAATGAAAATATCACGGTTTAATAATACACATGGTTTTAAGATGTGCACGCAATTTCTTAGACTTCTATTATCGATTTATGGCTAACCGATAACCAAAATGAAAAATGAATTCAGATATGATGCATATGTTTGTGTTTTGTATCCAAAAATTGTATATAAGCCAATAGAGACTACCTAACAACGTTAGCAATTTCATCATCATATAACCGCTATCATACGATACTGACTAATTGTAAGTGATAACCCAATGTACACATTGCCAAGTGACGGGATCTCGAATTAGTTTTTCCAAATGAGCAATGCGATAAATCTAATGGTAGTTGGCGATACCCTTACAAATAAACTCTACCTAAAAAGGTAGCTTAATATAGTCATCAACATACATACAGTTTCGCGGTATCACAGCTCTTCATTTCGGCTATACCAGCTAGTGTATCAAGTCGGGATTGGAACTCAACCGTCGATTTACAGTCGGTGCTTCTACCCATGCACTATCATACAACACTGACTGAATATAAGTGATATCTCAATATTCACCTTACTTTTTATCGCTGCTTATTCGCTAGTATATGGCTGCGTGCACATAATTTTAGTGAGCCGCTTACATTTTGATGTTAGGTGGATCAAGCGAATCGTTTGTGGCTTTGACCGAAGGCATTTCTTTATATATAGTTTTTTTGTATGTGTATATATTATGCTTGTGTATTCATCATTCTCTTTGCAATTGATTGATTGTTTTTGTCATATTCACTGAGAGACCCACATTTGAGTGACAAATAAACACCATCTAAAATATAATGTTTCTCTTTCATCTATTGTATATTATTCAGGCGTTGGTTTTATAACGTAATTTGCCATTTGTACGTTCATTTATTAGGAATATATATATATACATATATATATACATATATATATATGTATATACATATTTAAGTTGTTATTTTTCAGTAATCTCTCGCGTTTGACACTCATTTTATCGAACATGAAAGACGATTATTATGGTCTGTACTATAAAGTGACAATACAATTGTGTAATTTTATATATCTGCGTCGGCCATCTCTGACCTAACGTTCCGGTACGAGTGACCGAGGAAATCACTTACTAAACTTGGCAGTTAAGTGTTCTTTTTATTTTCCTCTGTTTTTCAGCTAATATTGTTATTCATTTCTGACAACATTTTATTAATTTGCCTAAAATATTGTCGTTTTTCCTTCGTATTTTACATTATGCTTAAATATTATTAAATTAGAGCCGCTTAGGAACACGTATTGTGAAAAGTAAAACGAGATTAAAATAAAGATATCCCTGCCTAAATACAATCCCTACAGTATTTTCCTATGTCTACTATAAATAGGTCAGAGGTTCTAGTACGTGTAATCAAGGGTACGAGATTCCAAGCTTCGCAGTTAATTGATTTTCCTCTCTATTTACTCCATTTAGTAATAATTTATTTTTATTTTTACCGCATTTTATAATTTTTTTACCTGAATTTGAAGTTGATAACTACATACAGAATCATAACTACTTAACTACCTGCTTCTTTATTAACTTATTTCCCAAATTTCAAATACCATTTTATTTATTTATTTGTGATTTTTTACTGTATTCAATTAACTTATCTTTTAAATTAATTTTTTTTTTCTCCAACCTCTATTTAGTCCATGTTTTCATTCACGCACTTTCTACTTATTATGAGAAGAACACCTATTTTTAATGTTTTATTATTTTAAGAATATGACCGCAACCCACATTCTTAAAAGAAACTGTTATACTGACCAGGTACGACATGTCACCAAGCCACTAAGATTTGGAAGGTCTCCTTAGTCGACACACTTAGCATTGAGCTGGAGACTCGAACAACATATCGGGTTTGTAAACTTGAATTGCTTAAAAAAGAAGATATACACCGCCGTTCCCTAGTCATTTGAACTTATGTTTTTCTATTAGCCAGGCACAGCAAAAAAAAAACACAAAACACCAGCCCACGAACGCCGCTCCCTAGTCAATGTCCATATTTTAAACTCCGGCTACTGCATCCGCACCCATACACTTTACAACTTTCAATGTGCCATAATTTCTATATCGGTAGAAATTTTGGGGTTCTGAACCAACACATCAAGGCACACCTGAACCCTCACATTTTGTATTTTAACAAGCACATATTATCGTGTGGCAACATACAACGTGTTACCCATGTTCATAAATTTGCCTTAGTCTTAAATATCGGTTACTTTACAGATCGGAGGCCCTTATGATCTTTAAACACACACCCACTAATACTCAAAGAGCTGAATTGTGCTCCCTCTAAATTATTGTACGCTACTCTTTTACTCCCCATATCCTATCTAACATTCGCTCACTTTGAGCCCATACTTGACCCCCTTTGCTCCTTTATCTCCACCACACCT